>CM062811.1:114018294-114416449 GCA_031772625.1 Pinus tabuliformis | reverse complement strand
TATAAGACATTTTGCAGCATAATGACCTACTCTTCACAAGCAAAGCATTTAAAAGGTAACTTACCTCTGAACCTTCCAGAACCCTTTGAATATTTCTGACAAAATTTGATTCTTCTTCCTCTTCTTCTGCGACGTGGCTTGCTTCATAATAATCTGCTTTGCCTGATGCTTGAAAGCAGCTTCTCTTCTGTCTGATGGACCTCCCTTTCTCATTTCATAAGCAGTTAGAATTCCATGTAGCTGAGACATAGTAAGAATTCGTAGATTTTCCTTTTCTTCTATTGCAGATACTTTAGATTCAAACTTGGGGGAAAATGATCTTAGAACCTTTTCAACCACTATAGCCTCTTTTATTTCTTCACCCAAATTTTTCATACAATTAACGATCTCATCTACCCAAAGAAAATAGTTAGCCACACTTTAATCATTATACATCTTGAGAGTCTCATACTGAATCCTGAGAGTTTGAAGTTTAGCACGCTTTACCTATTCATCTCCTTCATAGCTCGTGACAATTTTGTCCCATATCTCTTTTGCGGATTTGTAGTGCATTACCTTCATGAATTCCGTTTGGGATATACATCCTAATAGGGTACTGACTGCTTTCGCATTTGTTTCATACTTCTTTTTCTCAGCTGCATCTGTAGGAGTAGCTGAAGGAAAAGCGTAGCCTGTTTCTACGATGTCCCAGACTTCTGTACCAAGAGATTGAAGATAGGCAGTAACTCTTACCTTCCAATAATTGAAGTTTGTCCCATAAAAAACCGGTGGCCTGATTGATGCTTCTCTCTCGTAGTTGCTCATGATGAACAATCTACCTTCAAGCGATCAAGCTTCTCTGAAGGACCTGCTCTGATACCAATTGTTGGAAATAATACTGAGAGGGGGGGGGGGGGGTGAATCAGTATTATCAGATCATTAAAACTTTTTCAATGCTCAGAAACATATACGCTACTTCAGTTAAGTGAACCAGCGTGTACACGCTACTGTGTCTAAAGAAAACAACGTATAACCAGAAAACTTATAATTTAGTTAGTTTATCTTCAGTTAAGTGCATCAGGTCATTATTCACCATATTAAGAGTAAACAGTAGAACAGATCATCACACAAAAGCCACACACATGAACACCATGATATAAGGTGGAAACCCAATGTGGGTGAAAAGCACCTGCTGCAAGTCGTCTCTATCTTTCTTTAATAAGAACTTCAGTTTACAATCTTTTGTACTGGTGCAACCTTATACCAGTACGCAGGCTACAACCTGCAGAAGGCTTCAACCTTCTCTCGTTCTCCAAACTTCCATGGAAGGGAGCTTCAACCCCTTTTCTCTTATACTAGCTAAGATACTAGTACGTAGGTGTAGGCCTACAATCTTCTTTCCTTCATGTACCACTTTTCATACATTTTCAGACTGGATATTCCTGAAGCACAATATTACAATCTGAAGAACACAATTCATTCAACCTTCATAAAACAACCAATACTCACATCAACATTCTTTGAATCATTGAACCACTGAAACCCTGTCAAACCCAGTCACCAGAACACAGAGCAGACTACAGAACTCTGCAATAACAGTCAAACCCAGCTGCAACCCAAAAATCAAGCTCCAAAAGATATACGCTACTTCAATGAAGGCAACCCGTGTATACACGCGGTTTTACCGAAGACAACCTGCGTACAGATCTAAAAATAATTTTTCCATAACTTGTAGCTGTACCAGACATCAGTTATACCCAGAACATAATATTGCGTCAGTCATGCGGATCTAGAAATACGCATAATCAACTATATAAAGATAGTTCATTTCAAACCATTTGATCCCGATCTCTCCTTAGATCTTGTTCTCCATCAACTGATGAGATCTCTCCTTAGCGCAGATCAAGCAATGCATCATCAACCAATAACCTGCATACTGGATCTAATACTCCATCAGATATTCAAGACATTTCAGATACCCTTGCCTAATGATTTCCTTCTCCTTATATAGCCTTAGGCCTTGTTCAATACCAAGAGCCAAAACCATAGAAATCCAATACCATCATCTTCAAAACTAGGTATCAACACGTCCGTCGAGACACCAAGGTCCAAAACCATAGGCACAACTTCCAAGGAATAACCGCCGTGGACCAAAGATAAGTTTTCCACATACACGCGCTTTTACTGAAGCCAACCAGCGTGTACACACGACTTGGTATATAGCGAACCTGCGTATACGCGACTTGGTATATAGTGAACCTGCTTGTATACGCGACTTGGTATATAGTGAACCAGCGTGTATATATTTTTCTTCATACTTGTAGACTGATCATCAATTCCTTGCTGCTATCCTTCTGCACTATGATTTGTTATCAGTGTGATTTGCCATCAAGGACAACACTTGTCTCATAATGCCAACACTAATGGCCAGTGACACATCCAGTGGTAAGAGAGGAAGAAAACTCAGAGCATGTCCAATTTCCCTCATAATATCTTGTAATTGTTTCACAATATTGCAAAAATTGAGAAGATAAAACTTGCTCTTTTGTGAACAAGTATCAATAAGATTATTTGTGGCCTTGAGTACCCTTTCAAAAATCTCAATAGATTGTCTAATAGTCCAAGATTCCCTTACATTCTTATTATTAAGATCTG
Organism: Pinus tabuliformis; assembly: GCA_031772625.1. Taxonomy (NCBI): domain Eukaryota; kingdom Viridiplantae; phylum Streptophyta; class Pinopsida; order Pinales; family Pinaceae; genus Pinus; species Pinus tabuliformis. Next base: position 114,413,815 of record CM062811.1, on the reverse strand, counting down.
TTAAAATGGGCCTGATATTTTCCAAATACTTGGAATGTTCCCTGAGGCTCTCTTGGTCATAAATCACATCTTTTGCAGCATGAATGCTCTCTCTAACTAGCACTAAAACTTTGGTTATCAACTCAGACACTACGTAAGTGCTGCATTACCAATTACTCCATCAGAAGTGACTTGACTAATTACTCCAAGAGAAGACAACATTGTTCATCCAAGGCAAAATAGGAAGAAACTTTTGGGGTGACGAAGGTCTCCTTTCTAGAAATTTTATCAGCGAAGAGGCACATGCATCCTTTTGACCCTTTTACAAAATTTCATTCACTTGAATGATGGCCATTCGATTTGTTGCAAGCAGGCTCCGAGGAGTCTGAGAGTTTTGGAACTGAGTGGGCTTCATTTGTGTTGATTCTATTTTGTGGATTATCCAATTATATAACATAATATTATTTTTTTAATATGGGCAATGATGACCATTATGGATTTGTCTAATTGATTTCTACCTGAGTGAAAGAATATTTCTCTTGTCTGATTATTTATTGGATGTCACGATGTTCAATCCATTCTTGCAAGAACTCCATTTTTTTCTCTGAAAATGTTGGGGAGGGTTGGCTACTGATGCATGAATCCATTAAAATAAGGTTTTCTCCAGTTTGTACATCATATTGGTCATCACAAGAAAATCATTGGTTATTTGGCACATGTAATGAACAAATCAACAAGTTATGGAATCTGGCATCCAATCTCATCTTCGAAATGACACTTCTGGTGATTCGGGTAGCCAATTTTTTGTTGGGTGTTTGGTGGAAACCATGGAGACGAGTTAGATTTGGAGGAAACCCATGAGTTCTGTAGAGTGAGTACTAAGTTTCCCTTTCAGAACTCACTTTGTTGGCCGAGTACTCTTATGGTCATATCTCTTCTAGATTGTAACCTCTCGATCCTTAGGGTTGTGCATATTGGGGTTTTCCATTGTTTTCCTCTTAAGATTTCATTGTTAAGAGTCACTTTCATGACAACTGTGTCAATTTCTAGAATCTTGTTTTTCAACTTGGTAATCCCAATCGAAGTCGGTGAGACATTCTGTCATTGAGTGTGCATTGGAAACATCATTGCAGTCTCTCGCTCTCATTTGGGAAAACGTCACCATCATGCCTCTCAGTAGAAACATGATACCTAATCACCTCTGCTAGCCTCCTGGAAATGGGTCTACCGATCCTCATTCTTTGTCTCAAACCTTCAATTTTATCTGCCCATGGCCAGGGTGGAATCTACGTGAGCAGATGCATTTGACTCTGTCAATTTTATCTGAGCGGGTTTGATAGAATGAAGGACGAATCCAAGGAAAAACAATGGGTTTGATAGAATGAAGGATGAATCCAAGGCAAAACAGGAAGAGATAGATAAATTATACAAGATCTTATCCAAATTTATGGTGATTTCTTCAGTTTAGCCACTGAAAGATGTCTAAATTTAGAGTGAAGAAAACAATGCCCCACTATGTAACCATTTATATATCATATGTGGCTGAAGGGCTAACCAAGAGTTAACCTTTCAGCAAGGACCACTGAGTAAAACCTTCCAGGACCAACTCTTCAGCGTTGTTGTTGGCCACTCAACCAGGGCATGTAGTATTTCAGAGGTGAAGATTGTCTCTGAAATACTTGTATACCTGGGAGCATGCCTAGAATAGACAATACATGTAGGTCACATGCCTTCTCCCAATTCATAACTGGTTGAAGAGGTCACAAAGGTCTAAATATCAATATCTATACCATGTCCCATGTATGAATCTTACATTTTTTACAACTCAATAAAAAACTAGAACCAACTTTTTTCTTACAAGCCTCACATTTCACACTGAAAGGACTCTCTATAGAAGGGAATCACCGCAATTGTAGAAAGTGAGAATCCAATATATTGAATGAATTCAATCAAATCCTTAACCAAATCGTTTACCTGATTAAAGTATAGAGACACCTTGTTTGCTTGAATTCTGAGCTCTAGATCCTAATTATTTTCGCATTCTACCAATTTCTCACCCAACACCTGGTTTGCCTGAATTCCAAGCACCAGATCCTAATTATTTTCGCATTATCCCAATTTCTTGCGAGAATTCATGCCAAGAAAATTCTCCACAATGGGAAATCACCTGAATTCCATGCTTCCTCGAACATTTTGAGCCTTGAATTTGGTAATCTTGGGAAATTCGGAGACATTTGACTACAGAAAATACCCATCTAGCAAGGCTCTGAGCTATTTCATAAAAACCCAAATGGCTGATAGAAGGACCTAAATGGTTGAAAATACTTGTGTTTCATGCTGGAAGGACTCTCTGTCGAAGGGAATCACCATGATTGGAGAAATCAAGAAACTAGAGGGCAATAAATGAGGGAAAAAACTATTTTGATTTTTGGAAGATAGAAATCCCATGAAACCTTAAATGTAATGCATGTGTTTTTCAGGTGGAATTAAATTTAAATTAAATGTGTAAGTTTTTTCTTTTAGTTAATAGGGGTTTATTAATCATAAAAAACCGGTTGGGTATTTATGTCACCAAGCATTATTTGAGGGGATTTTGATTTATTGATATCAAAAATGTGATTTATGGTAATGTTATGGTAATAATTATTTTAAATGAAATGTTTGGTTTAGTAAAGATAGATATTTTTTAGAGATTTTCCATGATGTAGGGAGTCAATTTGGGAAAGGTGATATTTTGGCTTCTACATGCTTTAGAATGTTGATATCTTTTTGTCCAGAAACATTAGGGGTTGAAAAATAACATAGGATCTATAGATAAGTTTGTTCCAACTTGGCTATATTTTGAACCAAAAATTGTTGTTGACCTCATGGATATGATAGAAATTTTGTGGCTTGTAGGGTAGTCTTTTCATGAAATAAATGGAGGTACTAGGTAGGTAAAAAGAATCATTTTGGCGGAACCTGGCCATAAAAGGGACATCTATCTTTGAATAGTCTTAAGAGACAATACACCTCATTGATTATTATTGTAAGGATGTCACTTTAAAATCTAGGCTAGTGTGTACACACTAACAAAAGGGTGATTAGTCAAACCCACAAAAGTATTATAGGTGCCTCTAGAGAAGTAGGTGTTTTTGTGATCTCATTGGCTAGGTATGGGCAATGAAGATAGAGTAAGATAACGATGTAGCCACTAGTATTTCCTATAATTCTGATCCATTTTTCTAGCATCACCCTTCTTAAGGTAGTTGTACATTTAGATTAATTGAGAAGAAAAATGTGAAATTAAGATATTGTTTGATGTATCCTTTTAGTTAAGGATTACTATTGGAAGGAGATACCAAACATATTTTGTGAAGAGTATCTAGTATTGTGGCTAAGATGAGGGTTATGAGTGCCTTAAATTTGTATACTACTCATCATGTACAATATCTTTTCATGGTTATTCTAGTTATTATCATTTGCAATTGCAATACAAAACCAAGAGAATATTGGAGGATTACCTAGGTATGCTAGTATTACCATAGTAAAGTTACATATCTAAAGCCTACATAAAGAAATTTATCTACTTGGAATCATCATAACCCAATATCTAGACAATGGGAGCTATCATAGATAACAAGCCATACTTAGTAGGTGCAAGTTTGATATGGCCACCTATAATTGGGTTAACTTGGCAATCCTTAAAAATGGGAATTCTAATTTATTAATTGTATTTGATGAGAAAATACCATGTAGTGGCAATATTTCATTAAGATTTAGCAAGTTATAATTTCAAACTAAAATGGCATAAATGGAAGTAAACCTGAAAGGATATCTTGGTTCATAATCTAACATATTTTTCATTGGCTTAATATTGAATTCTTGTAGTAAGCTTGAGTTCAATATAAAACTTCATCATCATTGATAAGGGATTCATCCCCCAAAGGCATAACTCCTTTCCACTTCATCATTTAATGCCAAAGTTAAAAGGAAGTATATACACTAGCATACACATTACCAATGAGATGGAAAATATCAAGGAGGATAAATTGTTTATATGATGGCTCATCTTACTAATGTTGAAGCTCAAATGGATGTAAATCTTGAGTGAATCCTAGCAGTTCATAGAATTCAATAAAACTATTATTTCAAATGGAAAATCCATACAATGGTAGTATGCTTGAAATATTATCTCTTTCCAAGTTATGGTTTCATCATCCTAAGAAGGCTCTAAATCCCCTAGGCCCTAGACCCCCTAAACCTACCTTTATTCCTAGCCTGTTAACCCCTACTGCCTTAACCATTGACCCCTAGTCTAGTCTTATTAGCCCTTAAGCTTAAAATTTAAACTGCTAACCTGTTATGCCCTATACCCCTAAACCTTAAACCCCTTAGCCCCTAAACCCTAATTAAAATATACATCTTATGTCTACTTCTCTTCTTAACTTACCCTCAATTTGTTTTGTATGTAGAACACATCTATAAGGAAAAAAATAATATGTTATTTTATTAATATTTTAAAGTTGAGTTGTTAAATTTATATATACTTAATATTTTGATTTTTTTCTTTAAGCTTTGAATCTATTCATATATTTAATAACATAAAAACTTGAAATAGATAAATTTAGTCATAATGACTAATGAATTTCTAAAAACAAATTGTATAAGTAGTTAATAGTCAATAAATATTGTTCAACGATTATATATAATAATAATTTTAAAATAAATTAAGGGAATCTTTAATTTGTTATTGTCAATATTGTTGGGTATTTAGTTACTTCTCTTTTAATAAGTACAACATTATGACCCATTAGGTGTAGACTACTTGGTTTGCATGGGGTTTTGTCCCCCTTGGTCACAGTTTCAAGCTTCATAGGGAGGGGTTGAGGATGGAAGCCACTTTGAGGGAATTAACTATCCCAAGTGGCATCCAAGCTTGACTGAGCCTCACACAATCATGGTGAATAGCATCCTATTGTGGGTAGATTAGTCTTCCTCTATCTAATAAAAGGGCTAGCCCTCGCTTAGGCTCAGGCTAATCACAAAACAAAACAAGTATATCATTATGATCTCCTTGAATTAAGGATGGTACTATGTTATGTCATTAATGAAGAGTCACTGGAAAGTAACAACATGGAAAAACTAAGCTTAGAGCTTATAGCCAAAGCATCAAGAGTTAGAATAGAATTCTTAAGTGATCACAGTAAAAATAATACACATCAGAGATATCATATACACATGGATCATACATATCAAGCTAAATGTGGTAGCTAAAGCAACCTCTTCCTACACCTAGTGTCCTAGATAGACAAGGAAAGTTGTCATTAAACCAAATATACATCCATGAATTACATATAGATCCATATATCTCAGTTGGGGAAATATCAATGTGAAAAGAATCATAGGGGTTGAGATGACAATCAAAAATTTTAAAAATCCTCTAAAAAATCATATAGAAAGTGGGTTAACATGTCCTCTGACATCCAACTTGCAATCTATGATGGCAAATCCTAAAAATTCAATGAAAATGATGATGACTTGGATGATGATGTTAAAGATAATGATTATTATTATGAAAATGATGACATTTAAAAAGGGAGAAGATTGGCCAATGTCATTAGTATCATCATCATCATAATCATTGTTATAATCATCATGTCATTGTAACCGCCATAATCTTTATCATCATCATCATCCTATCGTTGGAAGTTGGGATTGATGCCTTATGGTTTTCTTAAGACTTAGACCAAACTAACTCCAAGGGATCTAATCTAGGTTTTGATGGTTTATTGGTAGTCATACGTACTCCATTAGGATGTGTATATGCATTATAAGGGTGGTGAAAAATAGTGATGAAAGGAAAGTTGTTTCACCAATGTGGACAACCACCTCTATGGTTTTGACCAAGTTTTTTAATTATATAGAACCTTAACCAAAATCAACATTATTTTTAATCATAGACTAACCTTAGCTTTTGTGTATGGGTCAACTATAAGATTATCTTAAAAAAATAGCCATTCTATTGAACTTTCAATGGATGTTGACCAGAGAGATGTTGTCCAACTAGGAAAATATTGACTTTGTCAATCATCAATATTCCAATAGATAGATAATTGAACTAATCAAATGTCAAATATTTGGCAAACATTCAATTGTCGCTGCATATTTGACCAACAAAATTATCGTCAAATATATGAATAAATTATCATAGGATATCCAAAGATAATTGTGTTTGTTGGATATCTGACAAATGTCAGGGTTTTTTTTTTAAATACAAAAAAATATTTGCGAGTAAAATCAAACAGTATCACTGACCTATCAGAGTACAGCATTGGATTTTCCACCCATATGCACTAGTGGGGGTTAGGGGTTAATGATCATAAGTTAAGAGGATAAGGGGTTAAGGCTTAGGGTGTTCATGGATTTATTAAGATTCTAGAATATTCCCCAAATCTACAGTTGAAATGAATCCAACAACTTTAGATTGGCCACGTATGTTAGCTTCTTCCAACAAACTTTATCTAGATTAATTTTATGGAATTCATGATTAAGGGCGGCAACTAAAACTCTTTATCATTTTTAGAAAATATGTCATTAGTGCCCTTATTGCGGTCCACATATTATCTGAGAAACACTAAAGGAAAGAAGTGGTGGTACTAGTGTTATCTTGATCTCTTCGTGCACATGGAGGGGGCTCTAGACAAGTTGGTCCCAAAATGTCTATAGTGGTGTCTAGATCCTGTCAATCCATTGTAGCCTCACACTCTCTGTAGTTTCAGATATACAAATCCAAATCAACATGTTACACAAATGTATGTATTGTGTGAAGTTTCACATCAAATCAAACTAAAACAGCTCATCATCAATCTGTGTGGAGATTCCTTAGTCCTCAAACCTTCTCCTATGTGGAGCTTGAGAAAATATGTTCATACACATATCACATTATAGCATGTTGTGGAGTACATTTACAAGAAACCAACCATTCAAATTTGTATATTCTGTCAAGATTGAGGCATGTGTTAAATGCCTATTATCTGCAGCTTTGCACAATGTTGTCATTAATAATTTGAAGTTTCATGTCTTTCTAGTATGATCTAATTATTTCTTTTTGCAAGATGTTTTTTCACTCCCATTATTAAAATTTTGATGTTTATGAACAATATATAGATACAATGGATGCCTTGAATAATAAAAGAGTTAATTATTTTACCATTAATAGTGTTTAGTATTTTCATATGGTGTAAATTCAGTGGTTCTACTGGTCGTTACTTAGGGAAACCTAAACAATTCTTTCACATGCATAAAAAGAAGTAAAAAGTGCTAATAGGAAGGACTCATGCGACCTTTTCTAATCGTACATGTTGAATCTACAAGTGTTGTTGTTGTTCTCAATTTCCTATTAGAGTACCTATCAGGTGACAAAGCCTGTACAAATGTTTGAAATGATACTAAATAAGGTGGACATTAGGGACTGAAGAATGAAATCATGAGACAATACATGACTAAGATCTATAGTTGGCTAGAACAGAATCACCTTGAATTCCAATCAATGTTTGATTCTTACAAAGGAAACATCCGACATATTAGACATGGTTAGAATTTTCAACATTGAAACTTGCAGTGCACATTTTTTCAACTTGGCATTAGCATTCGTTCAATAAAATTAATGCAAAATCTTGTTTTTAGGTAAATAGTCTCATCCACAATGTCTGTGCAGAACATGAGTACATGCTCAAATCGACCTATCTTGGCTAATATTGGTAATCATCTTCACTGACTAGTGGGTAGATAAAGGATCTCGGTCATTGTATCAACACTCACCCCTTAGGGGATATCATGTGAATTTGGCTCAACACTCTCCCCATAAGGCTATTATGGTGTCAAATTCACTAACTAAATCAACGATTTGCACTCTTCCAACATAGATATTGTGTTTTCTCCCTCCATTAATGCACCATTCTATAACAACAATGACATCCCATGGCATGTATTAAACTATTTCAAAAACGTTAATGCACCCAAAAATATTACATGAAGAATGCAAAATAATGATTAGCACAATTCCTATATCCCCACCTCAAAAAGTAAAATATCTCCATAGCTAAAAATTATTTTCCATAGATAATAGTTTAGGTAGTTAGGGTCTCTTTCTATGGTAAACCCTCCACTAGTTGGCATCACTAACACCATGGATAAAATCCCTAAAATGAAATTTCAATTAAATAAGTCAATTTTCCAAAGTAAAACCCACCCAAGGTTCTCACTTATATGGTGATCTAGGGTATACATAAGTTTGGATAGCAATGCTTGAGCATGTGTTTCCTTTTCTGAATATTGATATGCACAACAACGATATCACTTGGGTTTCTCTTGACACTTGATTACTATTAGTTTGGGTACTAAGAATATATTACTCAAATGTATATATGTAATTTAGTATACATGGATCTCATTATTAGCATCCACATAAATAAAATTCCTAATATAAAAATTTGAGTTACTCTCATTCATCTAACTAGTATTAGTGTAGGTCCTAAATGTTTGAATTTGAAATGAATATACTAAATAAGGTGGACCAGAGGGACTGAAGAATGAAAGAACAAGACAATACTTGACTGAGATCTATAGGTGGTTGGAACATAATCACCTTGAACTCCCATCAATGTTTGATTCTTACAAAGGCAACATCCCACATATTATTGATTACCATTTTCAACATTGAAACTTGTACTGCACCTTTTTTTCAACTTGGCAATAGTATTCGTTCAATGAAATTAATGCATAATCTTGTTTTCAGTTAACTTGTACTACACCCTTTTTCAACTTAGCAATAGCATTCGTTTAGTGAAATTAATGCATAATCTTGCTTTCAGTTAAACCAATATCATCCACAATTCCTTTGTAGAACATGAGTACATGATCAAATCAAGTTGTCTTGGCTGATATTGGTAATCATCTTACTAAATAGCATCCACATATATATAATTCCTAATATTTATTTATTTGACTAAATAAATAAATTCCGAACTATGAAAAAACCTTAAATCATCTGGATTATACAAATTAAACCAGTCAAACTTATAATTTTAACAAACATCTACTCAATTTTGGACAAAATCTACCCAAAAAATATTCAGAGAAAAAAAACAAAAAGTAGCTAAAATACAACATTCTAAAGCCATTTTAACCCTTTTGATGGAATTTTAACACTATAAATGGATTCAAAGACCCCTTTGTCTCTAAATTTTAACACTGTGGATTCAGAGACCCCTGTAGTGAAATGTAACACTTCGGTATCAAAATTGTAATTTTCCATTTCTGGACTAGTACATATTTAAAATTTACTAACATAAATGACTAATTCATATACTTGTTGTACTTGTTATTTGGTCATATTTTTATTCTTGGACTATAATAGTCATTTATGTTAAGCATTATTAATTTTGTCACTTATTATCTAGTCATATATTTTAATCCTAGACTAAATTAGTCATTTAAGTTAGTCACTTTTAGTTTAGTCACTTATTATCTAGTCGTATATTTTATCCCTAGACTAACTTAGTCATTTTTAGTTTGGTCACTTAAAATTTTTCAAATTTAGTAGTAATTCACTTGAAATAATTGTGGTGACTACCTTTTTTGGTCACCAGTCATTAATTTCATCATTTTCTACTGGTGCAAAAACGGGAACTAATGATGAGCATATTAATTATAGAGGTATATAATGGTATCTAAAGGAAAAACCTCTCTTACTCTAAAAAAATTAGGATCCCTCTTCCACCTTGGTGATATAAAGGTCAATAAAGTGCCAATGACCATATTGAAATTAAATAAGGGGTGAAAGAAGAGAAAGGCTTCATGCATAGAGAGGAGAAGCATGTAACTTCTTCAGGGTACTAAACAGGCTCACTGGTAATGAAGAAATTCTTGTGTTCCTATAGTGACTCTGCTAGGGTACTAAAAAGGTCTGCTGACAGTGGAGCAATAACAGAGATGAATCTAAAACTCTAATATTTTTAAACTTGGTACTACATGTCACCCTTCTCCTAGATCGAAATAAATTGTGATATGGAAAGCTTTGTAAATGTGTTTAATTGGGAAATGGAATAGAGGAGACTATATTTTTATACTTGGGTTAAATAGGGAAACCAAAGTGATCCATATCATTAATCAATACTTCTTGAAAGATTAGACCATATGCTTAAAGCTAGGCCAAAATAGAGAAGCTATAGTTCTACCAATGCCTTGCCAAGTGTGGTCGCTGCTACGACACCCGCCATGTTTTGGCCTATTTTAATAATTTGGAGCCTCTATTTAACCATGTGATCTATCATTTCCAATAATTAAATAATTTTCATCCTTGTTTTCCAAGTTTCTAAGTCCCTTTCTGAAGAAATTCCAAGTGTCATCTTTTGGTAAGTGAAGTGTCACACTTTATGAAAGGGAGTTTTAGCGCATCCTTAAGAGGAAAATTTGGTGTATTCTATTGTACTAATTGGTCCTATCTATCATATATATTTGTATTAGACTCGTTCCCTAAGTATTGTGCACTTTCAAGTTGTAGTCATCACTTCTGTTTTAAAGTGGATCTTAAGTGTCACATTTGGAGGTAAGTGTTTTTTTGTTTTCATTTCAATAGATACATGTTGATTTTGTGTGTTAAGTGTTTCATTGTGGTGTGGTTTATCATTTATGAGTGTGTGATAATGTTTAATTCATGTTGTGGTTTCATATTTTCCTTTACTGATCCCAATATTAGTCAATTTCTAAGGCATTCTTCTCTTTACAACTTTCCCAACAAACCACTCTTCATCCTGCCCTCCTAAATTGCACATTTTGCAATTTTAATCCTGAGTTAGTCATCCTTGCCTCCTAGAACTATGCACTCCATAATTACTACCTCCAAGTATTGCACATTGTGCAATCCAAGTGCTCAGCTTCTACCTCTTGCACTTGAAAACTGCACAACCCTTATCCTAGTCAGTCTTCTAATGCTTACTACACAGTTTCAGTCAATAGTTAAGCCTGTCTCAATCCTTGCCCTATGAAAATGTGCAATCAATTAGCTCAATATTCCTAGAACTACGCACTACATAATCACAATGAACAAACCTACCTTGCTACATCACGGAATCCCTCAATTGCATAATCTTACCTTCCAATCCCTCATCCATTGCACATTATGTAGTCATAGTGACTAGACCCTCATCATTGTCTCCTAGAACTAAATAATCCTTGAGCCTCCTCCTCAGTTTTGCACCCTATACCATATTAATCAATGTGTTGCATGAAGAGAAAGATAGGCTAGGATATTTCTGGTCTGATGTCATATTGTCATGAGTGAATTTCATCTATAGGTATTGTTATCCTGACATGACAAGATGGAACTCAAAGAGGATTACAAGGAGATCATGAGAGAAGAAAATTATGAAGTTGGATATAGAAAGAGAAAATAAAGAAAGATTATGAATGGACACTAGATCACGATAGAATATTAAAGATCAAGATCACAAGGAATACTCCTAGAATTTTGGAGGATGAAGATAAAGTACACACAAGACTTATCTTGAAGATGTAAAGATGGTAGCATGAACAGAATCTTGTCATGATCACTTTATAATGAAGTCCATTTCATCATTTCCAAGTCATGGCTTGTCCATGTGTGACCTCAAAAGTCATATGTGTCATTATATTTGGGCACATCATTTGTGGATGTAATTATGTATTTTCCAAAATGAGAAAATGTAAAGTGTATCGAAGTCCAAAGGTCATTCATAGAATGTGAAAAGTCATGTAGAAAGTCCAAGGGTCTCATAGGAATTTGAAAAGTCACAAGAAGCTCAAGAGTCACAAGGGAGGTGGAGAGTCACCTCATTTGTTATATATAAAGCCTCATATCTCAATAAAAAGACTCTTTCACCTTGGCTTCTCATGCTAGGCATAAGAGAGAAGGTTAGTATTTTGAGAAGAAAGTAGTTGCTTAACGTTCCACTATTGGAATTAGTGTTGTATCATTTTGATGGCATATATTGCGACTTTCACTCAATAATTTGAAGCTCTTGGAGCTGACACACTTTTCATGCATATGTCATGAATCATTGTGAGACCATTCTTTCATTGTTTGCAATGTAAGTTTATGTGAACACATACTAATGAAAATGAACTATTTTGTTGACTTTAGTATGCATCTTTGGATCATGTGTCTTTTTATTTCAGGATCATTGTTTCTTTGTGAGCTATTTTGCAAGATTACTAATGATTCTTTCAGATATATGTGCATGTCTTTATTTGGATGGTAATATTACTTTTCTATAAAAGACTGCACTTTATTTTCGTTTCGTGAAATAACCATTATACACATTACAATTAAATACACCACAAGTCTATCTTACTTGTTTATCTCAAAATTACACGAATTTTGCTTGTGTTGTTTATTGCAACCAAGGTATATCTTTAAGATAATGGCAACTTGCCATATTTTCCAATTGGGGCTCCAAGTCCAGATGGTTTGAGGTCTAATTGAGAGTTCATACCAGGGACACCCCCTTTTTGTTGATGGCATAAGAAATTTTCAAGATGTTTTTAATGCGGTTCCCTCTCTAAATGTGTCTTCAATTGCATGCTTGTGCCCCTTCATTTATTTGTTACCTTTTTCCTTATTGGTTTCTAATCCAAGCTTCTGGATTTCAGTAGTATTTTCTTGTATTTATGCCTATCTATATGTATGGTACCAAGTTCATGTTTCCTTTGTATATCATTAGATTCAGTTTTTCTTTCCTTTCTTGAGCTATAAAAATATTTCATTTTTATCCTTGCAACTCCTTAGTTTAGCAACTAGTGAGCACTGATAAAATACCAACCAAGCAACAATGAAATTCCAATTTCTTTAGTTGTGCCTTCATATATTTCTTTTTAGCATCCTTTTACACATATGAGAGGTTGAATGCCTATCAATTTGATGCACTAGGGGAAGAGGGAACCATCTTTTCCTCTATCATTTCTAATCTCATATGATAAATTGAATTTTCAAGAAGTGGCTTGATCGGGTCTATAAGGAATAGCTCGTTAACTTCAACATTTAAGTTCATGTCTAGTTTTGTGACTTCCCAAGACAAAAAAAACTCCATAAAACATTGGAATCTAAAAGGTTTTATCCTTTAGTGGAAAATTACGTTTAAATATTTAAAATACACTATATCATCTAACCATGGCTATTGTCCCCATGTTGGCATTACATTCACATTACAAAAGTTGGGATACATGAAATCGGAAATCACACTCCACCCTTGGTCACTTGACTTAAGGGCTAAGTGATATGAGAAATCCCCAAAACAATAATTATGTATAAGTTAATAAGGACTAAAAAACTACAAGTATCTGGTACATTTGTCTAGTAGCCAATCATAAATGAATTGGATCTTGGCTAGGTCCATATGCATCCCTTGTTCATCCATAATGTATCCCAAATATTTAATTATTTTCCATCCAAATGAGCATATCGATAGCATACCATTTGCGTTGCCGCAGGGTACTCATAACCTGTTGAATGTGTAGAAAATGTTCTACCCAGATTTTGTTGAAGATGAGGATGTCATCCAAATATAAAACCACAAAAGAGTTTTTGAATGACTATAGGCTATCATCCAGTATCTTCATGAACATTTTTGGAGTGTTAGTTAAGCCAAAGGGAATTACCAATAACTCAAAAATGCCTTCTTTATATTTTAGGGTTGTCTTCCATGTACATTATTTTGTTCAATTAGAACTTGGTGGTATCTTGAATTCAGATCAATCTCACTAAAGAACATGGCACTCTTAAGTTGGTCAAGAAGATCATCAAATCCTAGGTATCAGGTACTTGTTCTTGATAATAATTTTGCTTAGGGCTCTATAATCATTATAGAGTCAACATATCTCATCCTTCTTCTACCCCAACATAATTGGACTCATCCAAGGTGAGGAGTTTGATAAAATGTGTCCCTTTTAGATGAGCTCATGAATATGATGTTTTATTTCCTTATTCCCCAAGAAAAAGAATCTATATATTGGACCATTAGGTAAAGGAGCACTAGCGTCATGACCCTGTCATGCAGAAAGAGTCGTTAGTGCGGACACAACCGACCTCCCTAGAAGAAAAAGCTTTCTAGTGACAAACAAAACAAATAAAGCTACTTTTCTCTAAACATGCATTGCAAATACAAGTAATCAGGGGATCTTTAACATACCTCTAGTCCAACGCTTTGTAGTAGTCCAGCCTCGACGATCCAGATGAGCTCCTCCTTCTCTTCGAAACCTGCATTCACTAACAAGCCGAAAGATTAAATAGCACCTGATAAACTCATAAAACAATACATATCTATCATATAGACCAAGGAGTATATGAAACAAACCATGAATAATAATCTGTTGAGAAAAATAAGTTCATTTGCATTAAAAGGTAACAAAAGGAACCATTACAACCTGAGCCTTGGTGTTGTGCAAGTCCCTCCTAGGGTCCAGCAAGAGTTTTCCTTTACTTTGATCAGCTCACCCACTCTCCAATAAGGCTAGCAAAGGATGGGAATCTCTCCTCTCAAGCTTTACAAGGGAGTCCTAATTCCAGCAGCATCTACCCTTAGGAATGTTCAGATTTCAACCTCCCTCCCTTTGGCTCAATTCCTATATTATAGTGCTCTAGAGGAAGTTATTCAGGTCCACCATCAATGAGATAAGCCCCTCTTTGGAAGGGATAGCTCCCCTCTTGATGGGATAAGTTCCTCTTTGGTAGGGATACATGAACCATCTGGAGGCACTCCATACATGTCAAACAAGCTTCTAGAAGGCTCTAGAAATGACCACAAGTAACTTTTTTAGAGTGAAACTTGCGCCTTTTGACCTTTACAGGAGTACGCACCCATTGCTTTACATACAGAGCGTACAAGTACGCAGGTATTGTGAACTTGGAGTGCGTACACGCAGGTAAGGCTAAGAGAAACTGCGTACCCAGAGATATATAGATTTTTAATGACTTTCTCTCTTTCTTGAAGTTTGACATGGAGAGCAGAGGTATGAGGCTTGCCAAGGAGGATAGTATGACAGTTGATGGAGCCATACTAACTGCAAATAGTCATGGTGACAAATTTTAGTGTAACAGATTGCCCCCTAAAGTGCGAAGCCTGTAGTAGATTGGGGTTTCATATTTTCTAGGAAGGGTGAAGTACTTTATCATTTCAAGGATTATCTTGTGGAGAGCCCAGTCGGAACCTGCAAGTATTCAACACAAAATACATATATAAGATCATATCATCACTGAGGTAGGCATTCCCATACTCAAATTGAAAACTTTAACTAATTGACTATCTACTGCTCTGATACAGGAATGATTCTGCAGTACATCATAATCATAGACGTTTGTAGACACAGTATGGACGCAGCCATCTGTTTATAATTGGTCTACTATATAATGAATACAAAACCCCTCGCAGCCTGGATGGTGGAAACTAGATCCAGGGTCTTCATTTCTACTTCCCGATAGGTACGATTCTATCCATGCGAATAAATGAATTGATGTCGAACATGGTAGAAACCACTTGATTACCAGTCAATGATGTAAACTGTTAACAAGCGTGAGAGAAACCATTAGTGATGTCAATGGCTCTCAAAGTACCCAGTACAATCCATGAGATGTGAATGAATGAGTTGATGTCGAACATTTCACGGAATCCTTCGATCGAAAGTCAATGATGTAAACTGACGTCAAAGGAGAGAAACCTGCCATTGATGCATGCAGACTTCAAGGTACTGACGATTCCTAGGTCATCTTTCTAGATAATGTGCTGATGTCGATAGAAAGCGACCCGTTGCAGGCAAGCCCACAACACGAAATCATAGATCAAGTTGAAGAAATATAGCTGTAAGGACTGACTCAGGGATGTTCAAAATGGATGACGAGTATTTTGCAGATGAATGTTTATTGCAGAGACCTCTTAAACACATAACGACACGATAGATGGCTTGGTGACATTTGACCCAAAGTTAATACCCGGCTAAAGACATTCAATGTGGCTTGATCAACTGTGAGGCAAAGGATTTCCCAACCCAGGTGAATGAAAGTGTTGTGTTCAAGAGTGGTAATAAGGCTTCTTTTGAGATAAAGGATAACAAATGGGCTTGTTTTTCTCTCTTTTCCCCCACCATTTCTGGCAAGTACCTCTTTATTTTTTACAAGCTTGAGGAGGATAACATATGCTTGATTATAAGCTCATCCTTCGGATGAGTCCAACTTAGTTTTGATTCGAACCCTAAGAAGGAGTGGTCCGTTCCTGTTTGTAATCGAACAGGTCCTTTACTGTGAAATTTTAACGAGTCCAGTATAGGAGAAACTCGGCGTTTTTCATTTTTAGAGAGTCTGACAAAACTAAAGAAGACTCCAGGTTGAACTTTTTCGTAAAGTTGTGTCTCCCAAGCCCGAAAAAGTATAAAATAATACTTGAGAGAACCGCTTAGTCTTGCGACCAAGGAGTACTTTCATGATTAGTGCCTCTGACCTGAAAAGTAAAAAGCGATCAAGGACACGTCGTTTTATTTCCATATCGAGTTTGAAATGACAAAAACCCGGCAACCTTTTCCTGTTTTTACGGTCAGAAAAGAGCTATAAGGGGACCGTCTTTTAATTCCTTTTTAACGAGTGTAAAAGAAACGCTCGGCGATCTTTTCATATTTTAGGAGTCAGAAAAGGGCTTAAAAGATGACTTTGATGTTTTGGTTTGTGAAAAATGATAATTTTCCTTGAAAGTCCTATTGTCCTGCACAAAAACGACACATTACTCATACCTGTTTAAGATAAGCAAAAATGTATTGAGAAATATCCTTCCATGGTGAAAAATAAACAAATTTAGCATTCATTTATCCAAAAACCCTATAAAAAGACTTTTTACCATGTCATTTTTACCATTTTACTGTTGAAGGAGAGAAAAGGGCTTTTGGCAAGAAACTTCCTGTGGACTTTGCGGAGAATCCGACCGTCGGAATCGAGCGCCGTCTCTTTCAGGTATTTCACAACATCCTCCTCTTTGTTTTCATCCGTTTAGAATTTCATTTCAAGCCCTATTTTGATTTTTTGAGGGCTTTGGGGTTTTAGGATCTGCCTTTCAGGGTACGCAGGTGCCCCATGGGTGACCTGCGTACCCCGACATTTTCGTTTATGGGAAAATGGCGGGAGTACGCAGCCTGCCTTCAGAACAGCTGCGTCCATACACTCTGTTTCTGAATGCGGGGTGCGTACTCCGCGCAAAGCGATTTCAAAACCCCAAATCTCAAAACCTAACCATCAAATTTTGATTTAATGAATTCGAATGAATGTTTTCTGGTGTGTAGATTTCCCACCATGCTTGATTGGCGCGAAAGAGAACACGAAGATGTCGATTTAGCCACAATAGATCATCAACCCTCCATTGATGCTTTGAAGGCATGCGGTCTCTACAAATACTGGGCCATACCTGGCATGAGGGCCCAGGTGCGATTCTTAGAATGGCTGGTTGAAAGGTGGAACGTCCAGGATCAATGCTTCTACATCGGAGGGCACCAACTCGAGATAGAGCCCTCAGACATATATTTTCTCACTGGTTTGCCTAATAGGGGCGAGGAACTGACTCTGTCCGGGACTAGGCCGGGTGGCCAATCCCTTGCTAGCCTCCGACTAGAGTGGTGCAACAATCAAAACCAGGAGAAAGGGATAGAAATCAAATACATATCCTTGCCTGAACTTATGGTAATTGCCTTTACAGTTACCAGACTCTGCGGCGCAGCCGCCTTGCACATTGCCACCGGTTCCCAAATGCGGATGGCGATAGATTGCTACCGAGGCACCATTTTCAATTGGTGTGACGCTGTGTTGGCCAATATGAAGGGCCAACTGACTAGGGCAAAGAACGGACAACTAAAGACCTTTGGGTATGGGCCTTTAGTTGTGAGCTTTGCCCTAGAGAGGGTTCCGATGCTGATCCCACAACATCTCACTATTCTAGCTGGGCCTCCTCGGGAGCCAAAGATGGTGCGATGGGTTACGATGATGGCCCGGCATCCTGATGAGGGAGCGAGAGTTGTTCGATTTCCTGCAGGTTACTTTCACTGGTTGGAGGACCAGGTCTTTGTGATTCAGGACTTTCCTTATGCCGGAGTAGATTTTCGCGGTGATCCGGACATGGTTCTTCCACAGGGAGAACAATGGGATGACAGAGGTATTTCATTTTCACAAGTTTTTTTTTTAAATTTTTTACTTTTTTTTTTTTTTTTTATATCGTCTCAAAACTGACAGTGACAAATTTCAAAATGCAGATGTAGGTCCACAGCGTCTGGCCAATCTCTGGCCATTCGAGAGAAGAGTACTAGTTGCACCAGCACCGGCCCCACAGGATGCGACCGCAGAGACCTTAGCCGAGCTGGAACAGGACCTAGAGCGTCTCACGGCGGACATACTAGAGATGACTATAGACGATATTCCTATCCGACTTCAGCGCTATGTGGTCGCAGTCCCAGGACCTTTCAGGAGGTTCCTGTGTAGGGTAGCGCGGGCAGTGGTCTCGTATAGAGAGCACCACCAGTGATTGGCTAGTCACATTTTGTAGACACCTATGACCTTTTTGGTGTACTTATCATTTTTGCCGATCATAAGGTGTTTTTCAACCTATGATCGAAGACGATGTATATTTTTGACACACTCCTATCTATATATATATATCATTATTACCGGCTTATCTTGTTAAACATGTATGATGAAATGTTTTTAAATTTACATTTATGATTATCGCAAATGTCTGTCTAACATTCGAGAAGCAATTGCATTTGCTAATGTATTTAATGACCTTGGAATATGCTGATATTCAATGTAATCAAATTCACGTTCCAAGAGGCGCACTCTCAAAAATAACCTTAATAACACTGGATTTCTAATGGCATATACTCTATTAAGCTGTAATACAACGAGTTCAGAATCTAACCTCACTATCAAACTCCGAATCCCAAACGAAATAGATTCAGACAATAACTCAATCACTGCACTGTATTCTACAATGTTGTTTGTTGTTTGACCGAGGCTCACCCCATGCATAGAAACTAACTCGTCAAAGGGCGAATAGATAACCCAAGCTGCGGAAGAGATATTCCGTGTATTACGACAAGCACCATCAGCAAATCCAATGTACGTTTGGAGAGGCGTCGACATCTGTAATATCAAGAGTAAAACCAAGATAAGCCAGAATAACGACGAAAAATGCACCCTCTAAGCTAAGCACACTGCCTATACTAACAAACACACCAGCTAGAAAGAAAAACTAACCTAACTAAATCTCCATACCCATCATTTAAGCATAATACCTCTTAAGGTAAAGTCCATTTTTGGGCTTACCTAAAGAGTCCCCATCAAAATCTACTAGCTCATAGGCCCCTTTTGCTAGCTTTCGCTTGACAATGTAGGGTCGAGGCCGCATAGGAACGAATTTACCAGCACCTAATTTATCGTTAGCTTGATCATATAATAGCACTAGGTCTCCTTCCGAAAAATTACGAGGGGTCACGTTGCGATCATACTGAGCTTTCATCCTTTTTTCGTGAGTCTCGATTGCCAATGCAGCGTCACGTCGAGTCTCATCTAATTTAGCTAAGTATAATAGACGCTTCTCCTCTTCGGAAGTAGCTGGAAGTAATTCGATAGCCATTTGAAGTGATGGGATTTCGCATTCAATGGGCAACACTGCTTCCAAACCATAAACTAGTTGGAAAGGAGTGAACCCTGTTGATGTTTTCACTGAGGTTCGGTACGCCCAAAGCGCTGAAAATAACATGTTGTGCCAATTCGACCGATGAATACCAATTATTCTTCGGATCATGATAACTAGAACTTTGTTGATGGACTCAACCAAACCATTTGCTTGGTGATAATAAGGAGTAGAACTATCATGACGCAAACCAAGCCGGCTTGTAAGTTCTGTCATCATAATGTTTCGAAAATGGCGCCCATGGTCAGTGATTATCACTTGTGGGACACCAAATCTAGCAATAATATGATTGAATGCGAAAATCGCAGCTATCTTGCCGTCATCCTCGAATGTAGGCATCGCCTCGGCCCACTTAGTAAAATAATCAACCGCAAGGATGATATACGCATGCCCCCCGGCCGAGTGAGGGTTACATGTAATAAAGTCGATACCCCATTTAGCAAAAGGACCAACGGCAATTATAGGGTGGAGAGGAGCAGGTGGTGCGCGCATCTTGCGATCAAACACTTGACAGTTGTGGCATTTTCGGACCGCAATGATACAATCTTTAAACATGGACGGCCAGAAGTAGCCAGCACGCAACACCTTTTGAGCTGTGGCATACCCAGACATATGACCGCCACACGCTCAAGAATGACAGTCATTCATAACCCTTTCTGCCTCTTCATGAGTTAAGCAATGACGAAAAACCAAGTACGCCCCACAATGATAAAGAGTATCTCCAATAATTTTGTATTGTTGGGACTGGAATCGAATTTTTCGGCGTTCCGAATTTGAAGCTTCGGGCCGAAAGGATTGGGTTTGGAGATAGACGATTATATCCCCATACCACGGATCTAAAGTGCTGATGAGAAACAGAGATTCGTCCGCAATGGGTTCCTCTACCACAGTTTCCGTGTCAGCACGCGGGAAGTCACACATCAATTCCGCAAAAACTAAAGATTTCTTAGACTTAGATTTTTCAAACTCCAAGTCGAACTCTTGCAATATAACAATCCATTTAGAGTACTTGCCCCCTAGCAATTGTTTAGTCAAAATATAGATCATAGGGTTGCAATCCGAAATGACTGTAGTTTTACGGAGAAGAATGTAATGACGAAAACGCTGGACAACCTGAACAGCTGCTAGGGCCAATTTTTCCACATGCGAATATTTTAGCTCAGTGGGATTTAACGTCCTACTAAGATAATATATCACATGTTCCGTGTCGAATTCATCTTCTTGTACTAAGACCATTCCAATAGTGGAATGAGCGGCAGCGAGGTACAAAAAGTAATCCTGGTTGTAGTTGGGAGGATGCAGCAACGGTGCATGGGTCAACGCGTGCTTTAGCGCATCAAAAGATTTCTGAGCTATCTCATCCCAAGAGAATTCAGCATTTTGTTTCAACAACCGGGTAAAACCCTTGGTAATCTCGGCGTGATTAGGAATGAATCGGCGTAAAAAGTTCGCTTTCCCTTGCAAACTTTGGAGTTGGCGCAAACTCGAAGGAGGAGGCAATTTGATGATAGCTTCGACCTTCGAGGGATCGACGCGAATGCCGGCTTTTGAAACGACAAATCCCAACAATCGTCCCACTTCTATACAGAAGACACATTTGTGTGGGTTCAACCGTATACGATAATGCCTACACATCATAAAAATTGCTCGTAAATGGACAAGGTGATCAGCTCGACGTAAAGAGTGAGCGGGCAAGTCATCGAGATACGGTTGCACAATGTGCTTGATGTCATGAAATGCATAAGACATCGCCCTTTGAAAAGTGGCTCCGGCATTCTTAAGCCCAAAAGGTAGTTTGCAATAAGCAAATGTCCCCCATGGACAAATAAAATCTGTTTTTGGTTGATCGGCAGGTAGAATATTGATTTGGTTGTAACCCGAAAAACCATCCATAAAGGAAAATATTTCACTGTCGGCACAATCATCAATTATTTGATCAATATAGGGTGTTGGATAGTTGTCCTTAGGAAAAGCACGATTGATATCCCTATAGTCGATACATATTGTTATTGTTCCCTGCTTCTTGTTAACTGAAACAATATTCGATACCCAATCCGTTAACGGGATCAGATAAATGAAACCTGCTTTCAACAGCTTCTCAACTTCTGCTTTAATTGCAGCCACTTTCCGAGGGTGGATCTGACGCAGACGTTGCCGAACGGGTTTAGCGTCCGGGTAAGTCTTGATCTCATGAACAACAATGGAGGGATCAATTCCTGGCATTTCCTCATAGGACCAGGCAAACACGTCGCGAAATTCTTGAAATAGGGCCTTGTATGTTTGAATTTCGTCATCTGAACACGAGGCACCTATATGAATGTGTTCAACAATTCCAGGCTTCACTGAAATGTCAATGGGAATAGTGCGAGAAACATTTCCCAAATTCAGCTCTGAATCAGGATGTTTCATTGGACTCTAAGCATCTTTGACATATTCAGCTGTAAAAATTGATGAGAAATCGTTTTCAAAGCGATCATCCTCAGGTAAAAACGAAGATCTATGATGGAGATCTTCCCATGGTAAATCGTCTACACACAGGACTTCACAAAGTTGCTCGTCAGATCACACAACTTCGGGAAACGTCATTAACTCCGAGGTTGACGCGAAAAGGGATTCCTCACAGACCACATTCATTTGGTCGATTTGGGTTGAACTTGAGTCGGAAAAAGACTGCACGGCCTCATAAACAATTTCATATGGACTAAAAGGCATTGCATTACCGAATGAGTCTATCTCAGATTCAGATGGGACAATCCAAGGATCATCATAGATAATAGTGTCTGAAGTAATCATATGAATGGAGGCGAATGAAGGGTCTGCGTTGATCGGAGGAAAAGGAAAAGTTCCCAGTAAACCGAAATCTTTAACTAGTCCTACGCCAACATCCTTATAAGGGATAGTCGTTTTACCGACATGCTGGATACTCTCTGAAGAGGCTGGGTCGGATGAAAAATAAGCCAGCTGGTCTATTGTCACGATCTTGCCATTATATGGAAACTTTATGACTCTAAAGACCGATGAAACGACCGCTGTCATAGCGTAAGACCAACTTCGACCCAACAGAAGGTTGTAGTCTAGAGGGGCATCAACCACCTCCACATCTAGACTAACGGTTTTTCCTTCAACCCCTATAGGCAAATCCTGTAAAATTCCAAACGGATGGAACCCACGGCCATCAAAGGCCTTAAGAATAGTCGGGGATTGGTTCAGCGAAGGAGAACCAAGCGATCTCCAACACTGAATCGACATAATACACATGGAAGCTCCCTCATCAATTACAGTCCGATGAATAGGCCTATTTTTTACTATCACTGGAATCTGGAAAGCCATCTGATGAGGGAGACGTGGTGTACTATTTTCTAGATCAAAGATTATCAGGTTCGGGTCCTGAACATCAACAGCTCCTATAGCCGACAAAAGTAATTTTCGTTGTGCTGGGCATGATTGCAGCACTTCTAAAGCCGACATTGCTGAGGGTGAAACAGCTAAATCCTCAACAATGTTGTAATTCTGGGCCGCTCTCGCATGTGGATTGAAAGCAGACCTTCGAAGTACACCATTGGCGGGCGGTTTTATTACTAAGTCAGGGTTAGGTTTCTCGATCTGTAGTGGATTGGAACCGGGAGCTAAGGTTGATGGATTTGAACGAGAAGATTTTGCT
Source organism: Pinus tabuliformis (assembly GCA_031772625.1). Classification (NCBI taxonomy): domain Eukaryota; kingdom Viridiplantae; phylum Streptophyta; class Pinopsida; order Pinales; family Pinaceae; genus Pinus; species Pinus tabuliformis. The sequence continues at coordinate 114,390,439 of CM062811.1, read as the reverse complement.
TCTTTCGATCCATCAACATGACTTTTACTACCATAATCGTGAGACTGAGTCGCAATCCTTACATGAGACATCATCAATATGGGTTCTTCAGTGGCACTCAAGGAAGAACCTATCATCTTACTCTCCTGCTTTTGAAATGGATCTTTCAAAACAGCAGGAGTTGAGGAACCTTTGACAATTTTCACAACCTCGGCCCGATGGGGGCAATCTCTTGTAAAATGATCCTCTTCACAAATGAGACAAGGATATCAAGGTTTGCTTTTTTCGTCATTGGATTCCGACTTTTCTGTTTTCTCCTTTGGAGTCTTGTCTGCTTTACCGTTCTTCTTACCCTTCTTCTTCCCACCATTTTTTGATTTAGCCGTAGATGACTCTACAGCGTGAATATCAGCGGAAATTTCAGGAGAAGACTCTCCTGTCGGGGAGTCTGGTAAGGTTATAATGGGCGAAGAATTCTTTGAAGATTTCTTCTTGCTTTTAGTATTTACCGAACCAATCATGCCATCAGCAGCATGAGATCCCGAAGGAGCAACAGCGATTTGATTTGACTTTGGAAGATCTGGGATATTTTCATGTAATGTACCTGACTGAGTGTAAACTAAGTCAAGGTACTGCGCTTGAGCAATTACTTGCTCCTCAGTAACTACTCCGGCCTTAGCTACATCTTCAGTAATCTTCGGTAATAATGATTTAACAAACCATTCAGCTAAGATTTGGTCTGGAATAAAAACTTTCACTAATCGCCGTCGACGTCTCCATTCATGTATATGATCAGAAATATAAGTGGAGGTCGACTGTTTTAATGAAGTTAATAGCTCCGTGCCATTATCATATCTGACCGACAACTGAAAATGAGTTAGGAACGAGGTAGCTAACTGACTAAAATTGTAAAAAGAGGCCCGTGGTAACTCAATGTACCACTTGGATGCGAGACCAATGAGCGTACGCTGAAAAAGACGTAAGCGGATCGAATCATCCGAGATGGAATTTGAAGCACACCAGAGGTGGTAAGTCATCACATGATTGGACGGATCCTCTCCAGACTTACCTTCGAACTTGGGTATATCACTGGGCAACTTATTTGGCATTTGCGGCCAGAATGGAAGATATTTTATTGGATCGTTCGTTAGGCGCGTCAAGTCTGGTAAAACCAAAGTTGTGATAAACGGTAACTGCCAATTAGGATCCCTAAAACTTTGGGTCACAAGACCAGTCCCAGGAGGAGGATATCCAGGATAACTTGGAACAGGAATCACATTCGGGATATTATATCCTCCTGGAAAACCAGGATTAACCGGACCGTACTAGGGTTGCTGAGGTTGTTGATAAGTGTACCCAGGATACGGTTGATACTGGTAAACCGGCTGTTGGACAGCAGGCCCGTATTGGTACTGTCCCTGGTACGGTTGATAAGCGAATTGTGGTTGACTAGTGACAACCGTACTTAAACCAGGTTGTCCTGCAGGCATCTGAACCGTAGTTTGAATCGTAGATCCAAACAATGGTAAAGATGTCTAAGGAGTAGTTGCAGAGACAGTAGAAACCGGAGCTGTCGATACTCCAGAAGCAAGTGTGGTGGAAGGAGCAGATGTTGCGGTAGTTGCAACAGCCGTTGTTTGAGATGGAGTACTAGGTGCAATTGGTGGCTAAGTAACTACCGAAGTTACAGAAGTTTGAACATTAGACTGGACTGGTTGCTGGGATGGACCAACAACTAAAGGTTGTCCAGCTTGAGATGACAACTGTATACTTGGCTGCAATACCTGTTGAACTTGCGATGGATCCCACACTATGTTCATTCCGGGGTATTGACCCATGACAGGTTGAAGATATTGAGATCCATAACCGGATTGAGGATAGGATTGATAACTGAAAGGTACAGTTCCCATACCTTGAACATATGACTGACCTTGAGGTGGTTGATAACCTTGACTCGAGTATTGACCTTGAGGTTGATAACCTTGAGGTAAATACTGATACTGGGGTTGACCTTGACCCAGAGGTTGATACCCTTGAGGTAAATACTGATACTCGGGTTGACCTTGACCCAGAGGTTGATACACTTGAGGTAAATACTGATACTGAGGTTGACCCTGGGGTACATATTGAGGCTGGGGTTGACCTTGAGGAATGTATTGTACTATGGGTACATACTGTCCTTGAGGTTGCCCCCCAGACACAAGTTTTGTACCTTGAGGTTGGCCCCCAGGCGGTAATTGGCCACCTTGAGGTTGAGAAATGGGAACTGAACGTGACATCATGTAAATGTCCCCTACACCCAACGGTTTATTACCATTGTTTCCAGCTAATAACCCATGATCAATGGGTTGAGGAGATGCCCTCGCAAAGGTACCAGAAAGTGACTGATACCCGGAGGGAACAGAAGGACCGCCATACAAGAAAGATTCAGGAGATTGAGTGAACACGAACGACTGACCAGACATATTTACAGGAGTATAAATACCTCCGGGTGGAAAAGGAGTTTGAGGTGGAGAAAAACTTATCCCTGAGTTGTCTAAATAATTGGTTAACGAAAGGTACCAAGTAGTACTTCTAGGAGGACTGTAAAAGATAGATTCACGCTCCCTTAGATCAATAGTAGGTGGATCTTCAAGGATAGATACGCCTAATTCTTCCTCTGGAGCAAGTTCTTCAATAGCTATCAAACCAGCAAGAATATTTTCGGTGATGACTCTTTCTACCCTAGGTGAATCTGGTGCACTAGAATTTGGAGTAACAGGTTCAGATACTTCAGGTTCTTCACCTATGTCACTAGTAGATGAAAAACTACCAGCAAGCTTGGAAACTGCAATTGCTTCAGGATTATAACCTGTTTCTAGACCTTGGTAATCTGGATGGACTACCAACGATGATTCTCCTTCTTCAGGTGAACCTACTTTACTGCCACTAGGAGTAACAAGGACCTTTAAACCTTCGTAATGACTCGGGACGTCTTGAGGAGGCTCACCCCGAAGTCTACGGGATTTCCTCAACAATTCGGCCACGGAAACAATCTCAGGAGACTTGCCCCGAAGTCGACGGGACTGTCTCGGTAATTCCGCCACAGTTTAAAACTTTTAACTACTGCACACGCAAACAAAGTAAAATCTCAAAACAAACCACCTAAAGTCTCTAAAGAACCAAACAAATTTGAATCACACGCCTAAAGAATCTAGGGCGTCAAACCATGCACAAACAGTAGCCTTCCGGACCAAAAACACTAGTTGGAGATGAAACCCAACATCGTCGAATTCAGTACAGAAGTGGAGGGTGGAAAAGTTACCCCGACAACCTGCTTAATGAATAGACCGGCACAAGTTCCTCCACTTTAACCGTCTCGAGTGAAGTGAATCCCCCGGAAAATCCAAGTGAGTCTAGCCGACGTCTGCTCCAGGTATAGTGGGATCTTCCCTCCACCGTCACCTCGGTAGAATCCTAAAGATAATGGTCACTAAGGTTACCAACAGCAACAAATGCACCTGGGGGAACAGTCTACACTCCGACAGCATGCAAGGGCAGAGTATCAAGCTCAATCCCCTTGCCGGTTCCTTGACAATAATCCAAGGTTTACCGACAAGTGACCCCTGGCTCCTCGACAATGGTTAATCCGAGGTTTACCGTTTGTAATACGTGCATGTTTGGCGTCGTTCCCAACGAGGGAGGATTGATCCCCTCACTGGTTCGGACACGAGCTCGTGCTTCTCCTTTAAGAGGAGATTTCCCAGAGTACAAATGAAACAGTTGGATTTATCCTACCACAAGATGAGCTACGTGTTTGGTTTTGCTGTCTTGGAGAGTTAATTACTCTCCTACTCCAAGACACTAGCCTGATCTATATTGGTGTTTCAGAGCCCTAGTAAATAAAAGTTACTAAGTTGATTTTACTGAAGCATTAATTTTATGGCTTTTTTAAGACAAAAGGTAGTGGAGATGAAACTGGTGGTGTGTAGACTCGACCGAAATCCACTAAAAAGATGCACTTAGGATGATTTACACTAATTTTTCCTTTTTCAATGAATTTCCTAGCTAAGAGAGTTGGAGAATGCAAATTCGAAATAAAAACAACTTTCTTGGCAATGAAAACAAAGAAACAAACTCTTTTTCTTTTCAAAACATACGACACATGACCACTATTCACTTCACGAAAATTCCTTTTTCTTTCAAAGACACAAATGCTACCAAAGCAAACTTTCCTTCAAAAGATATTTTTGTATTTTTTCCTAATTAATAAAGCATGTAAAACTTACTTTAACAAAAATCAAAGTTAAAAAAGCTATGGCAATCAAATCAACTCAATTTCACTCAAAAGCAAATCTAAGAGAAATAAATATAAAAGTAAATCTAACGAGTCAAAAGCTTACTAAAGATGATTCCTGGATGTTTTACTCAGTCAAAATGTAACTAAGGACTAGTGAATGCAGAACCAAAAACTAGTCAAAACAAAAATCAAAATCTTTTTGTTCTTTTCTCAAGAATAAAATTCAAAGTTCAAATAACAAACTTTTCGAGATTTGCAAAGAGAAGACACAAAGGTAGGTCTCTCACAAGGGTGAATTCTATGACAGGCCCGACTCCTAAGAGGACTGAACAAAACCAAGGAGATCCAAAGTTCGACAACCTCTAACGCCAAAGTCACTACAGGACCAGTTAAAAATCAAACCCTAAGGCAAAATCCCTATGAATTTTACTAAAACCCTCGACACTAACGGAACAAGCTTAGGTGAAGATTTATGGCAGAAAACTAATGGATCTGGGCAGAAAAACAAATTAAAAACAAAAAGTAAAAGGCAAAAAGAAGGAAAATGAAATTTTCTTAGTTTTGACAGGGGTACGCAGGCGACCTGTTTGCACAGGTGCGGGTACGCTCTGTGCACAAAGCGACAGTGCGTACAGGTACGCTCTGTGCACAAAGCGACAGTGCGTACAGGTACGCACTGTGCTACACTCAGAGGCTGCGTACTTCGAGCAAAACAAAGAAAAACTAAAATCTAATTTAACCCTAAGCTAGCCCACCCAAATACACAGTCAGACAGCCAAAAACTAGAAAACAAATAACTTTTCTCAGATCAAAAGTTCATACAAAGGAAAAAAAACATTTACATTAATGGATTCCCCAGTATGGTCGCCATTTTGTCATGCAGAAAGAGTCGTTAGTGCGGACACAACCGACCTCCCTAGAAGCAAAAGCTTTCTAGTGACAAACAAAACAAATAAAGCTACTTTTCTCTAAACATGCATTGCAAATACAAGTAATCAGGGGATCTTTAACATACCTCTAGTCCAACGCTTTGTAGTAGTCCAGCCTCGCCGATCCGGATAAGCTCCTCCTTCTCTTCGAAACCTGCATTCACTAACAAGCCAAAAGATTAAATAGCACCTGATAAACTCATAAAACAATACATATCTATCATATATAGCAAGGAGTATATGAAACAAACCATGAATAATAATCTGTTGAGAAAAATAAGTTCATTTGCATTAAAAGGTAACAAAAGGAACCATTACAACCTGAGCCTTGGTGTTGTGCAAGTCCCTCCTAGGGTTCAGCAAGAGTTTTCCTTTACTTTGATCAGCTCACCCACTCTCAAATAAGGCTAGGAAAGGATGGGAATCTCTCCTCTCAAGCTTTACAAGGGAGTCCTAATTCCAGCAGCATCTACCCTTAGGAATGTTCAGCTTTCAACCTCCCTCCCTTTGGCCCAATGCCTGTATTTATAGTGCTCTAGAGGAAGTTATTCAGGTCCACCATCAATGGGATAAGTTCCTCTTTGGATGGGATAGCTCCCCTCTTGATGGGATAAGTTCCTCTTTGGTAGGGATACATGAACCATCTGGAGGTGCTCCATACACGTCAAACAAGCTTCTAGAAGGCTCTAGAAATGACCACAAGTAAATTTTTTGGAGTGAAACTTGCGCCTTTTGACCTTTACAGGAGTACGCACCCATTGCTTTACATACAGAGCATACAAGTACGCAGGTATTGTGAACTTGGAGTGCGTACACGCAGGTAAGGCTAAGAGAAACTGCATACCCAGAGATATATAGATTTTTAATGAATTTCTCTCTTTCTTGAAGTTTGACATGGAGAGCAGAGGTATGAGGCTTGCCAAGGAGGATAGTATGACAGTTGATGGAGCCATACTAACTGCAAATAGTCATGGTGACAAATTTTAGTGTAACAGATTGCCTCCTAAAGTGCGAAGGCTGTAGTGGATTAGGGTTCCATATTTTCTAGGAAGGGTGAAGTACTTTATCATTTCAAGGATTATCTTGTGGAGAGCCCAGTCGGAACCTGCAAGTATTCAACACAAAATACATATATAAGATCATATCATCGCTGAGGTAGGCATTCCCATACTCAGATTGAAAACTTTAGCTAATTGACTATCTAATGCTCTGATACAGGAATGATTCTGTAGTACATCATAATCATAGACTTTTGTAGACACAGTATGGACACAGCCATCTGTTTATAATTGGTCTACTATATAATGAATACAAAACCCCTCGCAGCCTGGATGGTGGAAACTAGATCCAGGGTCTTCATTTCTACTTCCCGACAGGTACGATTCTATCCATACGAATAAATGAATTGATGTCGAACATGGTAGAAACCACTTGATTACCAGTCAATGATGTAAACTGTTAACAAGCATGAGAGAAACCACCAGTGATGTCAATGGCTCTCAAAGTACCCAGTACAATCCATGAGATGTGAATGAATGAGTTGATGTCAAACATTTCACGGAATCCTTCGATCGAAAGTCAATGATGTAAACTGACGTCAAAGGCGAGAAACCTGCCATTGATGCATGCAGACTTCAAGGTACTGACGATTCCTAGGTCATTTTTCTAGATAATGTGCTGATGTCGATAGAAAGCGACCCGTTGCAGGCAAGCCCACAACACGAAATCATAGATCAAGTTGAAGAAATATAGCTGTAAGGACTGACTCAGGGATGGTCAAAATGGAGGACGAGTATTTTGCAGATGAATGTTTATTGCAGAGACCTCTTGAACACATAACGACACGACAGATGGCTTGGTGACATTTGACCCAAAGTTAATACCCGGCTAAAGACTTTCAATGTGGCTTGATCAACTGTGAGGCAAAGGATTTTCCAACCCAGGTGAATGAAAGTGTCGTGTTTAAGAGTTGTAATAAGGCTTCTTTTGAGATAAAGGATAACAAATGGGCTCATTTTTCTCTCTTTTCCCCCACCATTTCTGGCAAGCACCTCTTTATTTTTTACAAGCTTGAGGAGGATAACACATGCTTGATTATAAGATCATCCTTCGGATGAGTCCAACTTAGTTTTGATTCGAACCCTAAGAAGGAGTGGTCCGTTCCTGTTTGTAATCGAACAGGTCCTTTACTGTGAAATTTTAACGATTCCAGTATAGGAGAAACTCGGCGTTTTTCATTTTTAGAGAGTCTGACAAAACTAAAGAAGACTCCAGGTTGAACTTTTTCGTAAACTTGTGTCTCCCAAGCCTGAAAAAGTATAAAATAATACTTGAGAGAACCGGTTAGTCTTACGACCAAGGAGTACTTTCATGATTAGTGCCTCTGACCTGAAAAGTAAAAAGCGATCAAGGACACGTCGTTTTATTTCCATATCGAGTTTGAAATGAGAAAAACCCAGCAATCTTTTCCTATTTTTACGGTCAGAAAAGAGCTATAAGGGGATCGTCTTTTAATTCCGTTTTAACGAGTGTAAAAGAAATGCTCGACGATCTTTTCATATTTTAGGAGTCAGAAAAGGGCTTAAAAGATGACTCTGATGTTTTGGTTTGTGAAAAATGATAATTTTCCTTGAAAGTCCTATTGTCCTGCACAAAAACGACACATTACTCATACCTGTTTAAGATAAGCAAAAATGCATTGAGAAATATCCTTCCATGGTGAAAAATAAACAAATTTAGCATTCATTTATCCAAAAAACCTATAAAAAGACTTTTTACCATGTCATTTTTACCATTTTACTGTTGAAGGAGAGAAAAGGGCTTTTGGCAAGAAACTTTCCGTGGACTTTGCGGAGAATCCGACCGTCGGAATCGAGCGCCGTCTCTTTTAGGTATTTCACAACATCCTCCTCTTTGTTTTCATCCATTTAGAATTTCATTTCAAGCCCTATTTTGATTTTTTGAGGGTTTTGGGGTTTTAGGATCCGCCTTTCAGGGTACGCAGGTGCCCCATGGGTGACCTGCGTACCCCGACATTTTCGTTTATGGGAAAATGGCGGGAGTATGCAGCCTGCCTTCAGAACAGCTGCGTCCATACGCTCTGTTTCTGAACGCGGGGTGTGTACTCCGCGCAAAGTGATTTCAAAACCCCAAATCTCAAAACCTAACCACCAAATTTTGATTTAATGAATTCTAATGAATGTTTTCTGGTGTGTAGATTGCCCACCATGCTTGATTGGCGCAAAAGAGAACACGAAGATGTCGATTTAGCCGCAATAGATCATCAACCCTCCATTGATGCTTTGAAGGCATGCGGTCTCTACAAATACTGGGCCATACCTGGCATGAGGGCCCAGGTGCGATTCTTAGAATGGCTGGTTGAAAGGTGGAATGTCCAGGATCAATGCTTCTCCATTGGAGGGCACCAACTCGAGATAGAGCCCTCAGACATATATTTTCTCACTGGTTTGCCTAATAGGGGTGAGCAACTGACTCTGTCCCGGACTAGGCCGGGTGGCCAATCCCTTGCTAGCCTCCGGCTAGAGTGGTGCAACAATCAAAACCAGGAGAAAGGGATAGAAATCAAATACATATCCCTGCCCGAACTTATGGTAATTGCAATTATAGTTACCAGACTCTGCGGGGCAGTCGCCTTGCACATTGCCACTGGGTCCCAAATGCGGATGGCGATAGATTGCTACCGAGGCACCATTTTCAATTGGTGTGACGCTATTTTGGCCAATATGAAGGGCCAACTGACTAGGGCAAAGAACGGACAACTAAAGACCTTTGGGTATGGGCCTTTAGTTGTGAGCTTTGCCCTAGAGAGGGTTCCGATGCTGATCCCACAGCATCTCACTGTTCCAGCTGGGCCTCCTCGGGAGCCAAAGATGATGCGATGGGTTACGGTGATGGCCCGGCATCCTGATGAGGGAGCGGGAGTTGTTCGATTTCCTGCGGGTTACTTTCACTGGTTGGAGGACCAGGTCTTTGCGATTCAGGACTTTCCTTATGCTGGAGTAGATTTTCGCGGTGATCCGGACATGGTTCTTCCACAAGGAGAACAATGGGTGACAGAGGTATTTCATTTTCACAAGTTTTTTTTTTTAATTTTTTACTTTTTATTTGTTTTTATATCGTCTCAAAACTGACAGTGACAAATTTCAAAATGTAGATGTAGGTCCACAGCGTCCGGCCAATCTCCAGCCATTCGAGAGAAGAATACCAGTTGCACCAGCACCGGCCCCACAGGATGCGGCCGCAGAGACCTTAGCCGAGCTGGAACAGGACCTAGAGCGTCTCACGACGGACATACCAGAGACGACTATAGACGATATTCCTATCCGACTTCAGCGCTATGTGGTCGCAGTCCCAGGACCTTTCAGGAGGCTCCTGTGTAGGGTAGTGCAGGCAGTGGTCTCGTATAGAGAGCACCACCAGTGATTGGCTAGTCACTTTTTGTAGACACATATGACCTTTTTGGTTTTTTGTACTTATCATTTTTACCGATCATAAGGTGTTTTTCAACCTATGATCGAAGACGATGTATATTTTTGACACACTCCTATCTATATATATATCATTATTACCGACTTATCTTGTTAAACATGTATGATGAAATGTTTTTAAATTTACATTTATGATTATCGCAAATGTCTGTCTAACATTCGAGAAGCAATTGCATTTGCTAATGTATTTAATGACCTTGGAATATGCTGATATTCAATGTAATCAAATTCATGTTCCAAGAGGCGCACTCTCAAAAATAACCTTAATAACACTGGATTTCTAATGGCATATACTCTATTAAGTTGTAATACAACGAGTTCAGAATCTAACCTCACTATCAAACTCCGAATCCCAAACGAAATAGATTCAGACAATAACTCAATCACTGCACTGTATTCTGCAATGTTGTTTGTTGTTTGACTGAGGCTCACCCCATGCATAGAAACTAACTCGTCAAAGGGCGAATAGATAACCCAAGCTGCGGAAGAGATATTCCGTGTATTACGACAAGCACCATCAGCAAATCCAATGTACGTTTGGAGAGGCGTCGACATCTGCAATATCAAGAGTAAAACCAAGATAAGCCAGAATAACGACGAAAAATACACCCTCTAAGCTAAGCACACTGCCTATACTAACAAACACACCAGCTAGAAAGAAAAACTAACCTAACTAAATCTCCATACCCATCATTTAAGCATAATACCTCTTAAGGTAAAGTCCATTTTTGGGCTTACCTAAAGAGTCCCCATCGAAATCTACTAGCTCATAGGCCCCTTTTGCTAGCTTTCGCTTGACAATGTAGGGCCGAGGCCGCATAGGAACGAATTTACCAGCACCTAATTTATCGTTAGCTTGATCATATAATAGCACTAGGTCTCCTTCCGAAAAATTACGAGGGGTCACGTTGCGATCATACTGAGCTTTCATCCTTTTTTCCTGAGTCTCGATTGCCAATGCAGCGTCAAGTCGAGTCTCATCTAATTTAGCTAAGTATAATAGACACTTCTCCTCTTCGGAAGTAGCTGGAAGTAATTCGATAGCCATTTGAAGTGATGGGATTTCGCATTCAATGGGCAACACTGCTTCCAAACCATAAACTAGTTGGAAAGGAGTGAACCCTGTTGATGTTTTCAGTGAGGTTCGGTACGCCCAAAGCGCTGAAAATAACATGTTGTGCCAATTCGACCGATGAATACCAATGATTCTTCGGATCATGATAACTAGAACTTTGTTGATGGACTCAACCAAACCGTTTGCTTGGGGATAATAAGGAGTAGAACTATCATGACACAAACCAAGCTGGCTTGTAAGTTTTGTCATCATAATGTTTCGAAAATGGCGCCCATGGTCAGTGATTATCGCTTGTGGGACACCAAATCTAGCAATAATATGATTGAATACGAAAATCGCAGCTGTCTTGCCGTCAGCCTCGAATGTAGGCATCGCCTCGGCCCACTTAGTAAAATAATCAACCGCAAGGATGATATACGCATGCCCCCCGGCCGAGTGAGGGTTACATGTAATAAAGTCGATACCCCATTTAGCAAAAGGACCAACAGCAATTATAGGGTGGAGAGGAGCAGGTGGTGCGCGCATCTTGCGATCAAACACTTGACAGTTGTGGCATTTTCGGACCGCAATGATACAATCTTTAAACATGGACGGCCAGAAGTAGCCAGCACGCAACACCTTCTGAGCTGTGGCATACCCAGACATATGACCGCCACATGCTCCAGAATGAAAGTCATTCATAACCCTTTCTGCCTCTTCATGAGTTAAGCAATGAGGAAAAACCAAGTCCGCCCCACGATGATAAAGAGTATCTCCAATAATTTTGTACTGTTGGGACTGGAATCGAATTTTTCGGAGTTCCGAATTTGAAGCTTCGAACCGAAAGGATTGGGTTTGGAGATAGACGATTATATCCCCATACCACGGATCTAAAGTGCTGATGAGAAACAGAGATTCGTCCGCAATGGGTTCCTCTACCATAGTTTCCGTGTCAGCACGCGGGAAGTCACACATCAATTCCGCAAAAACTAAAGATTTCTTAGACTTAGATTTTTCAAACTCCAAGTCGAACTCTTGCAAGATAACAATCCATTTAGAGTACTTGTCCCCCTAGCAATTGTTTAGTCAAAATATAGATCATAGGGTTGCAATCCGAAATGACTGTAGTTTTACGGAGAAGAATGTAATGACGAAAACGCTGGACAGCCTGAACAGCTGCCAGGGCCAATTTTTCCACATGCGAATATTTTAGCTCAGTGGGATTTAATGTCCTACTAAGATAATATATCACATGTTCCGTGTCGAATTCATCTTCCTGTACTAAGACCATTCCAATAGTGGAATGAGCGGCGACGAGGTACAAAAAGTAATCCTGGTTGTAGTTGGGAGGATGCAGCAACGGTGCATGGGTCAACGCGTGCTTTAGCGCATCAAAAGATTTCTGAGCTATCTCATTCCAAGATAATTGAGCATTTTGTTTCAACAACTGGGTAAAACCCTTGGTAATCTCGGCGTAATTAGGAATGAATCGGCGTAAAAAGTTCGCTTTCCCTTGCAAACTTTGGAGTTGGCGCAAACTCAAAGGAGGAGGCAATTTGATGATAGCTTCGACCTTCGAGGGATTGACGCGAATGGCGGCTTTTGAAACGACAAATCCTAGCAATCGTCCCACTTCTATGCAGAAGACACATTTTTGTGGGTTCAACCGTATACGATAATGCCTACACCTCATAAAAATTGCTCGTAAATGGACAAGGTGATCAACTCGACGTAAAGAGTGAGCGGGCAAGTCATCGAGATATGGTTGCACAATGTGCTTGATGTCATGAAATGCATAAGACATCGCCCTTTGAAAAGTGGCTCCGACATTCTTAAGCCCAAAAGGTAGTTTGCAATAAGCAAATGTCCCCCATGGACAAATAAAAGCCGTTTTTGGTTGATCGACAGGTAGAATATTGATTTGGTTGTAACCCGAAAAACCATCCATAAAGGAAAATATTTCACTGCCGGAACAATCATCAATTATTTGATCGATATAGGGCGTTGGATAGTTGTCCTTAGGACAAGCACGATTGATATCCCTATAGTCGATACATATTCTTATTGTTCCCTGCTTCTTGTTAACTGAAACAATATTCGATACCCAATCCGTTAACGGGATCGGATAAATGAAACCTGCTTTCAACAGCTTCTCAACTTCTGCTTTAATTACAGCCGCTTTCCGAGGGTGGATCTGACGCAGACGTTGCCGAACGGGTTTAGCTTCCGGGTAAGTCTTGATCTCATGAACAACAATGGAGGGATCAATTCCTGACATTTCCTCATAGGACCAGGCAAACACGTCTCGGAATTCTTGAAATAGGGCCTTGTATGTTTGAATTTTGTCATCTAAACACGAGGCACCTATATGAATGTGTTCAACAATTCCAGGCTTCACTGAAATGTCAATGGGAATAGTGCGAGAAACATTTCCCAAATTCAGCTCTGAATCAGGATGTTTCATTGGACTCTGAGCATCTTTGACATATTCAACTGTAAAAATTGATGAGAAATCGTTTTCAAAACGATCATCCTCAGGTAAAAACGAAGATCTATGATGGAGATCTTCCCATGGTAAATCGTCTACACACAGACTTCACAAAGTTGCTCGTCAGATGACACAACTTCGGGAAATTTCATTAACTCCAAGGTTGACGCGAAAAGGGATTCCTCACAGAACACATTCATTTGGTCGATTTGGGTTGAACTTGAGTTGGAAAAAGATTGCACGGCCTCATAAGCAATTTCATATGGACTCAAAGGCATTGCATTACCAAATGAGTCTATCTCAGATTCAAATGGGACAATCCAAGGATCATCATAGATAATAGTGTCTGAAGTAATCATATGAATGGATGTGAATGAAGGGTCTGCGTTGATCGGAGGAAAAGGAAAAGTTCCCAGTAAACAGGAATCTTTAACTAGTCCTATGCCAACATCCTTATAAGGGATAGTCGTTTTACCAACATGCTGGATACTCTCTGAAGAGGCTGGGTCGGATGAAAAATAAGCCAGCTGGTCTATTGTCACAATCTTGCCATTATATGGAAACTTTATGACTCTAAAGACCGATGAAACGACCGCTGTCATAGCGTAAGACCAACTTTGACCCAACAGAAGGTTGTAGTCTAGAGGGGCATCAACCACCTCCACATCTAGACTAACGGTTTTTCCTTCAACCCCTATAGGCAAATCCTGTAAAATGCCAAACGGGTTCTTTATGGGTTCTTTAGTGGCGGTCGCAATCCTTACATGAGACATAATCAATATGGGTTCTTTAGTGGCGCTCGAGGAAGAACCTATCATCTTACTCTCCTGCTTTGGAAATGGATCTTTCAAAACAGCAGGAGTTGAGGAACCTTTGACAATTTTCACAACCTCAGCCCGATGGGGGCAATCTCTTGTAAAATGATCCTCTTCACAAATGAGACAAGAATATCGAGGTTTTCGTTTTTTGTCATTGGATTCCGACTTTTCTGTTTTCTCCTTTGGAGTCTTGTCTGCTTTACCCTTCTTCTTACCCTTCTTCTTCCCACCATTTTTTGATTTAGCCGTAGATGACTCTACAGCGTGAATATCGGCGGAAATTTCAGGAGAAGACTCTCCTGTCGGGGAATCTGGAAAGGTTATAATGGGCGAAGAATTCTTTGAAGATTTCTTCTTGCTTTTAGTATTTACCGAACCAATCATGCCATCAGCAGCATGAGATCCCGAAGGAGCAGCAGCGATTTGATTTGACTTTGGAAGATCTGGGATCTTTTCATGTAACGTACTTGACTGAGTGTAAACTAAGTCAAGGTACTGCGCTTGAGCAATTACTTTCTCCTCAGTAACTACTCCGGCCTTAGCTACATCTTCAGTAATCTTCGGTAATAATGATTTAACAAACCATTCAGCTAAGATTTGGTCTGGAATAAAAACTTTCACTAATCGACGTCTCCATCCATGTATATGATCGGAAATATAAGTGGAGGTCGACTATTTTAATGAAGTTAATAGCTCCGTGCCATTATCATATCTGACCGGCAACTGAAAATGAGTTAGGAACGAGGTAGCTAATTGACTAAAATTGTAAAAAGAGGCCCATGGTAACTCAATGTACCACTTGGCCGCGAGACCAATGAGCGTACACTGAAAAAGACGTAAGCGGATCGAATCATCCGAGATGGAATTTGAAGCACACCAGAGGTGGTAAGTCATCACATGATTGGACGGATCCTCTCCAGACTTACCTTCGAACTTGGGTATATCACTGGGCAACTTATTTGGCATTGGCGGCCAGAACGAAAGATATTGTATTGGATCGTTCGTTAGGTGCGTCAAGTCTGGTAAATCCAAAGTTGCGATAAACGGTAACTGCCGATTAGGATCCCTAAAACTTTGGGTCACAAGACCATTCCCAGGAGGAGGATATCCAGGATAACTTGGAACAGGAATTGCATTCGGGATATTATATCCTCCTGGAAAACCAGGATTAACCGGACCGTACTCGGGTTGCTAAGGTTGTTGATAAGTGTACCCAGGATACGGTTGATACTGGTAAACCGACTGTTGGACAGCAGGCCCGTATTGGTACTGTCCCTGGTACGGTTGATAAGCGAATTGTGGTTGACTAGTGACAACCGTACTTAAACCAGGTTGTCCTGCAGGCATCTGAACCGTAGTTTGAATCGTAGATCCAGACAATGGTAAAGATGTCTAAGGAGTAGTTGCAGAGACAGTAGAAACTGGAGTTGTCGATACTCCAGAAGCAAGTGTGGTGGAAGGAGCAGATGTTGCGGTAGTTGCAGCAGCCGTTGTTTGAGATGGAGTACTAGGTGCAATTGGCGGCTAAGTAACTACCGAAGTTACAGAAGTTTGAACATTAGACTGGACTGGTTGCTGGGATGGACCAGCAACTAAAGGTTGTCTAGCTTGAGATGACAACTGTATACTTGGCTGCAATACCTGTTGAACTTGCGATGGATCCCACACTATGTTCATTCCGGGGTATTGACCCATGACAGGTTGAGGATATTGAGATCCATAACCGGATTGAGGATAGGATTGATAACTGAAAGGTACAGTTCCCGTACCTTGAACATATGACTGACCTTGAGGTGGTTGATAACGTTGACTCGAGTATTGACCTTGAGGTAAATACTGATACTGGGGTTGACCTTGACCCAGAGGTTGATACCCTTGAGGTAAATACTGATACTGAGGTTGACCCTGGGGTACATATTGAGGTTGGGGTTGACCTTGAGGAATGTATTGTACTATGGGTACATACTGTCCTTGAGGTTGCCCCCCAGACACAAGTTGTGTACCTTGAGGTTGGCCCCCAGGCGGTAATTGGCCACCTTGAGGTTGAGAAACGGGAACTGAACTTGACATCATGTAAATGTCCCCTACACCAAACGGTTTATTACCATTGTTTCCAGCTAATAACCCATGATCAATGGGTTGAGGAGATGCCCCCGCAAAGGTATCAGAAAGTGACTGATACCCAGAGGGAACATAAGGACCGCCATACAAGAAAGATTCAGGAGATTGAGTGAACACGGATGACTGACCAGACATATTTACAGGAGTATAAATACCTCCGGGTGGAAAAGGAGTTCGAGGTGGAGAAAAACTTATCCCTGAGTTGTCTAAATAATTGGTTAACGAAAGGTACCAAGTAGTACTTCTAGGAGGACTGTAAAAGATAGATTCACGCTCCCTTAGATCAATAGTAGGTGGATCTTCAAGGATAGATACGCCTAATTCTTCCTCTGGAGCAAGTTCTTCAATAGCTATCAAACCAGCAGGAAGATTTTCGGTGATGACTCTTTCTACCCTAGGTGAATTTGGTGCACTAGAAGTTGGAGTAACAGGTTCAGATACTTCAGGTTCTTCGCCTATGTCACTAGTAGATGAAAAACTACCAGCAAGCTCGGAAACTGCAACTGCTTTAGGATTATAACCTGTTTCTAGACCTTGGTAATCTGGATGGACTACCAACGACGATTCTCCTTCTTCAGGTGAACCTACTTTACTGCCACTAGGAGTAACAAGGACCTTTAAACCTTCGTAATGACTCGGGACATCTTGAGGAGGCTCACCCCGAAGTCTACGGGATTTCCTCTACAATTCGGCCACGGAAACAATCTCAGGAGACTTGCCCCGAAGTCGACGGGACTGTCTCTGTAATTCCGCCACAGTTAAAAACTTTTTAACTACTGCACACGCAAACAAAGTAAAATCTCAAAACAAACCACCTAAAGTCTCTAAAGAACCAAACAAATTTGAATCACACGCCTAAAGAATCTAGGGCGTCAAACCATGCACAAACAGTAGCCTTCCGGACCAAAAACACTAGTTGGAGATGAAACCCAACATCGTCGAATTCAGTACAGAAGTGGAGGGTGGAACAGTTACCCTGACAACCTGCTTAATGAATAGACCAGCACAAGTTCCTCCACTTTAACTGTCTCGAGTGAAGTGAACCCCCCGGAAAATCCAAGTGAGTCTAGCCGACGTCTGCTCCAGGTACAGTGGGATCTTCCCTACACCGTCACCTCGGTAGAATCCTAAAGATAATGGTCACTAAGGTTACCAACAGCAACAAATTCACCTGGGGGAACAGTCTACACTTCGACAACACGCAAGGGCAGAGTATCAAGCTCAATCCCCTTGCCGGTTCCTTGACAATAATCCAAGGTTTACCGACAAGTGACCCCTCGCTCCTCGACAATGGTTAATCCAAGGTTTACCATTTGTAATACGTGCGTGTCTGGCATCGTTCCCAACGAGGGAGGATTGATCCCCTCACTGGTTCGGACACGAGCTCGTGCTTCTCCTTTAAGAGGAGCTTTCCCAGAGTACAAATGAAACAGTTGGATTTATCCTACCACAAGATGAGCTACTTGTTTGGTTTTGCTGTCTTGGAGAGTTAATTACTCTCCTACTCCAAGACACTAGCCTGATCTACTTGGTGTTTTAGAGCCCTAGTAAATAAAAGTTACTAAGTTGATTTTACTGAAGCGTTAATTTTATGGCTTTTTTAAGACAAAAGGTAGTGGAGATGAAACTGGTGGTATGTAGACTCGACCGAAATCCACTAAAAAGATGCACTTAGGATGATTTACACTAATTTTTCCTTTTTCAATGAATTTCCTAGCTAAGAGAGTTGGAGAATGCAAATTCGAAATAAAAACAACTTTCTTGTCAATGAAAACAAAGAAACAAACTCTTTTTTCTTTTAAAAACATACGACACATGACCACTATTCACTTCACGAAAATTCCTTTTTCTTTCAAAAACACAAATGCTACCAAAGCAAACTTTCCTTCAAAAGATATTTTTGTATTTTTTCCTAATTAATAAAGCATGTAAAACTTACTTTAACAAAAATCAAAGTTAAAAAAGCTATGGCAATCAAATCAACTCAATTTCACTCAAAAGCAAATCTAAGAGAAATAAATATAAAAGTAAATCTAACGAGTCAAAAGCTTACTAAAGATGATTCTTGGATGTTTTACTCAGTCAAAATATAACTAAGGACTAGTGAATGCAGAACCAAAAACTAGTCAAAACAAAAATCAAAATCTTTTTGTTCTTTTCTCAAGAATAAAATTCAAAGTTCAAATAACAAACTTTTCGAGATTTGCAAAGAGAAGACACAAAGGTAGGTCTCTCACAAGGGTGAATTCTATGACAGGCCCGACTCCTAAGAGGACTGAACAAAACCAAGGAGATCCAAAGTTCGACAACCTCTAACGCCAAAGTCACTACAGGACCAGTTAAAAATCAAACCCTAAGGCAAAATCCCTATGAATTTTACTAAAACCCTCGACACTAACGGAACAAGCTTAGGTGAAGATTTATGGCAGAAAACTAATGGATCTGGGCAGAAAAACAAATTAAAAACAAAAAGTAAAAGGCAAAGAGAAGGAAAATGAAATTTTCTTAGTTTTGACAGGGGTGCGCAGGTGACCTGTTTGCACAGGTGCGGGTACGCTCTGTGCACAAAGCGACATTGTGGTACAGGTACGCACTGTGCTACACTCAGAGGCTGCGTACTTCGAGCAAAACAAAGAAAAACTAAAATCTAATTTAACCCTAAGCTAGCCCACCCAAATACACAGTCAGACAGCCAAAAACCAGAAAACAAATAACTTTTCTCAGATCAAAAGTTCATACAAAGGAAAAAAAACATTTACATTAATGGATTCCCCAGTATGGTCGCCATTTTGTCATGTGGAAAGAGTCGTTAGTGCGGACACAACTAACCTCCCTAGAAGCAAAAGCTTTCTAGTGACAAACAAAACAAATAAAGCTACTTTTCTCTAAACATGCATTGCAAATACAAGTAATCAGGGGATCTTTAACATACCTCTAGTCCAACGCTTTGTAGTAGTCCAGCCTCGCCGATCCGGATGAGCTCCTCCTTCTCTTCGAAACCTGCATTCACTAACAAGCCAAAAGATTAAATAGCACCTGATAAACTCATAAAACAATACATATCTATCATATATACCAAGGAGTATATGAAACAAACCATGAATAATAATCTGTTGAGAAAAATAAGTTCATTTGCATTAAAAGGTAACAAAAGGAACCATTACAACCTGAGCCTTGGTGTTGTGCAAGTCCCTCCTAGGGTCCAGCAAGAGTTTTCCTTTACTTTGATCAGCTCACCCACTCTCAAATAAGGCTAGCAAAGGATGGGAATCTCTCCTCTCAAGCTTTACAAGGGAGTCCTAATTCCAGCAGCATCTACCCTTAGGAATGTTCAGCTTTCAACCTCCCTCCCTTTGGCCCAATGCCTATATTTATAGTGCTCTAGAGGAAGTTATTCAGGTCCACCATCAATGGGATAAGCCCCTCTTTGGATGGGATAGCTCCCCTCTTGATGGGATAAGTTCCTCTTTGGTAGGGATACATGAACCATCTGGAGGCGCTCCATACACGTCAAACAAGCTTCTAGAAGGCTCTAGAAATGACCACAAGTAACTTTTTTGGAGTGAAACTTGCGCCTTTTGACCTTTACAGGAGTACGCACCCATTGCTTTACATACAGATCGTACAAGTACGCAGGTATTGTGAACTTGGAGTGCGTACACGCATGTAAGGCTAAGAGAAACTGCGTACCCAGAGATATATAGATTTTTAATGACTTTCTCTCTTTCTTGAAGTTTGACATGGAGAGCAGAGGTATGAGGCTTGCCAAGAGGAGAGTATGACACTTGATGGAGCCATACTAACTGCAAATAGTCATGGTGAAAAATTTTAGTGTAACAGCCCCCAAAGTGATCCTCAAGTTAGGGTGCATCAAGGTCCTCTTAGTGTGTGCCATCAATGAGGTTTCTTATAATGGAAATGACCAACTTACAAGTACTTTTATTTTGGACTACACATCTATAAATTATACTTCTATTCATGTATTAGATACATTATGGGTACATAATCCAACATGTGATCATCACACAAGTATAATTCCCACTCTTCAATTTCCACTTCATGTGCAAGACTTCAATTTTATCACATCATTATTTGCTACAATATTATGTTACATTGGTACAATACAAAATTGCTTATAAAACCTACACAAGATATATAGAAGGGACCCCTTGGTCCTTCCTCAAATTATAATTATAACTATGTTCCAATAAAAATATAATGTTGCAAATAATCAATGGTTAGGTCCTTAGCCTCGTCCCAAAATACAACAATGAATAGACCCTTAGTTTTCCCAAAACCAAGTCACAAAGCATGAAAAAAACACCCCAACACATTCCAACCTTTCTTTCATGACTCAAGTTCAAGTGTTCCTCAATGCAGTGATGTGGTTGCATCTAGGCTTGCTGCAGTAGACATCCCAGTTACGATGCACTCCTCAAGTTGTATGCAAAACTACCATTTCACCCTTGACTCGACTCCTTATCTACCACAAGTTTATAGAGATACACTTATGGATAATCTACTCATTTAGACCTATTTCTCCTTTAAGAGATTTGTGCCTTGATGTTTTTCAACATTTTTTTGTTAACTCCTCCATTATTTCTTTCTTTTTCCTACTCATCTTCCCACTCAACTATTGTAACAACCCTTCTCCAACATTTACCCAAGTTAACCAACTCACTGGGGTAAACATATGATGAGAGGATGTGATTCAACTCCTTATGTATAGTTAAGGAAGTGGAATCGACAAAGAAAACCATTATAACCTTCCACACATGCTACAGAACCTTCAGGAGCTAGCCAACCCTTCCAGGTGATCAACCCCTCAGGCAATTTGACATTTCACTGACCTAGAACCAATTTGCTCCCATTACAAGGCATGCATGTGACTGAGGCCTTCCAGTTTCTCCCACAACAAGGGCATGCCAATGACTATGGACTTTTCCATCTAGTTCAGAGCGAGCGACCCCTGATTCTGTGACACTTTTTGAGGGCCAAGACTTAGGTCACTGCCCAAAACTTCATGATACTTTCAGAAATGATAAATAACATCAAAATAAAGGTACTAATGAAAACAATTGATAAATGGATTGACTTGGCCCCTACTATCCATGACATGAATTTCATCAAACATGTCACAAATATGCAATCTATGGCTCATAGCAACAAATCTAAGCATAGGGGTCTCATACTTATCTATGATTCATAAGGAAGCATTGATGGCTTATCACAATAGTTGAATTATCATTTATTAGGTTATATATTCATTATTTATTCATTTGCAGAAAGAAACATGATGAGATCCATACATCAAGATTGTGATAAAGCATAGTCATAACTAGCATATAACCAATATAAATAACAAGGATATAACAACCATAAGAACCACATATGAAGAAGTATATTTACCCATCAAATAAAAGAGGAACAAAGCTCATATTAATATATGAAAAATGTAACTAGGTCTGGGATGTCCACGTACCACCCAACCATAGATTGGTTGAACCAAATATTTCTTTCAGCCAATCACCCTTATGACATATTCCAAGCATGAATGTGGGATCTCATTAAAAAAATCAAGAAAAACTAAATCATGGCTTCTAGAGGCCAAACCACCTCAACCCTCAACTAGTGATTCTACCTCATGATCAGACATCAATAACTATCACTGGATTAGTCTCTACCGAGGATATCTAGGGCTCTAGAGCATTTTTTCAAACAAGGGCTTCCAAGAATAGTAACTAAACCCACAACTGATGTCGGGCTTCTATAGCATTTGTCCAACCAGGGCTTCCAGGACAAGTAACGTGACCCACCAATGCCTTCTAAAGAGTTTTTCCAACCAAGGCTTTCGAGACTAGTAACTCAACCTAAGTTGTTACAAGGATTCACGAGGCTTAGTCCAACCAAGGCTTCCAGGAACTAGTAACTCAACCCATAACCATAAGGAACATGAGAACCAATGAGAAAAAAAAAGGAAAGACACCCACAACACCATGGCTATCCAAGAAATGGAAGGGCTAGGA
The DNA here is from genome assembly GCA_031772625.1 of Pinus tabuliformis. Lineage (NCBI taxonomy): Eukaryota > Viridiplantae > Streptophyta > Pinopsida > Pinales > Pinaceae > Pinus > Pinus tabuliformis. Next base: position 114,368,237 of record CM062811.1, on the reverse strand, counting down.
AAATCCACCATCAATTAAGGAACTCGTCCATGCCAATTATAGTTCATAGCAAAGAAACTACATGCATATTCCATGCATTCCAAAACTAGCAAGGAAATCATACATGCAACTCAGTAGTTGCAACAAAAACCCATTGTAGCTGTTGATCCCAATGTCCACTTGTGATTTTTTGCTCTTCATTTTCCTTCTTGCTCCAAAACTCCAATTATGCCACACTCCTCCTATAGTGATCCAATGAAACTCTAAGTGTCCAAGAGTATGAGAAAGAGAGAGTAGAATAAAGATCTCCAAGCTAAAACTGACAAAAGTCTGTCAATTGATCATCAGAAGCCTTTTTATTAATGAGGCCTCTATTTTCTTCAAATTTACATTTTTTTCCTTCATTTTCTTCCTCACATGAAACTCGTGACCTTTCACCTTCATTTTCTCCTAATTTCCATCATTCCATAAATAAAATGCCAATTAATGCCACTTTTCCTTTTCAAAGCCTTTTTTGTTTTCTTTTCCAATTTCCATAGCCATTAATTAATCACAAGTGATCCCCATCACTGTGTTTTTTTTTCCCAAAATTCAACTTGTAATACATGTCCCATGACAATGGTTATTATTTTTCCTTTATTAACTTTATTACATGGATTTTTAACCAGGGTTGTTACAGGACCCTCCCCCTTGGGGGACCACCGTCCTTGGTTTTCAATGAGACCTACAACTAGCAAGACTGCTGAAAAGAAAAACATACTACCCATGGAGCTTTATAACTTAGCTCATTGCAATATTTACAATGATCATCCCCTTGAGAAGAAAACCAACATGAGAAACATAGTAACATGACAACCATAATGACATCACACCCATACCTCTTATTGAAGCTTTATAACATAACTCATGGTGGTATTTACATCCATATACATATATACATACACCAAAACATATGCCAAAACATTCGCTCAACCAACAAATAGAGAAGGATAAATAACCTACATATGATCATCCATATCCAATGTAGCTTCATCGGGCCCAAAGTGCTTCCATTGCACTTTAACCTACTCAATTGCTCAGTTTTGGAGCATGAGCATATTTCTATCCAAAATGAACTGAGGTTCTGCCTAGAATTCTCCTTCTAGTTCCACCTGCAATACAAACCAATCAATCACATGATCAACATATTTAACATACTTCTTAAGAAATGACACATGGAAAACATCATGGACTTTCACTATTTGAGGCAATAGAAGTTGTTAGGCTACTCATGAAATCCTCTCAAGAAGCTTGAAAGGTCCACAAAACTGAGGTTTCAGCTTAGTACATGATCCAATCCTCAAGGAGCTCTTCTTGTCCTTGATACGTAAGTACACCTGTTCTCCAACATGAAACTCCTTAAATATCATGTCCTAATCTGTATAAGTTTTCTTCCTGTCCTGTGTTGTCTTTACATTCTTCATGATTACCTACACTTCTTGTTCCGTCTTTTCCAACATGTCCTATCCCATCAACACCCTATTCACTGGATCACTCCAACTGATGGGAGTACAACAACTTTGACCATACAATGACTCAAATAGACTAATCTTCAAATATTCCTGATACCTATTGTTGTAATCAAGCTCAACCAGTTGAATATACTCTTCCCACTTCCGCTACTGATGGTTCACATACATCCTCAACATATCCTCCAATATCTTGTTGACCCTCTCGATCTGTTCATCTTTCTGCGAATGATAAGATGTGTTGAAGGCAAACTTTGTACCCAAACATGTAGATAACTCTTTCGAGAACCTAGAAGTGAACTTGGCATCCCTGACTGACACAATGTTCTTCGGTAACGCATGAAACCTCACTACATTTATGGTGAAGAGCTGTGCTACATCATTAAATGAATAAGTAGACTTCACTGGAATGAAGTGTGCTACCTTTGTCAGCCTATTAACCATGACCATGATAGAATCATGTTGTATAGGTGTCCTCAGAAAACCCATGATTCAATCCATGGAAATTACCTCCCACTTCCACTCTGGAATTGGAATAGGCTGAAGTAATCCACTTGGATTCTTACAATCTATTTTCACCTACTGACTATCCAAACATCTAGCCACAAAATCCGCCACTTCCCTCTTCAAATTTGGCCAATAATAAAATTTCTTCACTATTGTCAATGTCTTCTAATATCTTGGGTGACCTGAATATGGATTAGCATGAAATTCCCTCAACATAAGTGCCTTGAGCTCACTATTGTCTAGAACATCTATCCTATCCATAAATATGACTGAGCCATCTGTTGTGAGATGATAGCCCACATCCTAATCACCTGTAACCTGTTGTAACCTGTTCGTAAGCTCCATATACCTATCATCCTGTTGTCCCACCTACAAAATCTGATTCTACAAATATGTCCCATAAGAACTCATAGATGCTATGTGATTTACCTGTATCTGTATTTTTCAACCCCGTACAGAAATTACCTACATACGAATTCTAAAAGCATAAAATAAACAATGGTGAGAGCATAAAACATAAAACAAATATATACAGAATTTCCCTTAGATCCCAAAACCGGGACTACTAGATTGATTTTCATTATTCCTTTCAATGTTACAATACATATATATATATATACATGTTGAAGCATCCATAAACCCCAATCCATTAAGCCTAGATTAGAACATAATCATAGTTCCCTTGACCAGATCTACAAAATACCATGGACAGAAAACCATCATGCCCAAAACCATGTGTGAAATCTATGCACAAAACCATAGGTAGGTCCACCCACCTAATATAGGATCCAAAACGAATTTCCTAGGGAACCTCATGCAAGGGACCTACCACCCCCTTCATAGCCCCTGACAGGGGGGAAACCACCCCGCTTGTGAACCCCCAGTGCAACGTACAGGTGGGTTGTTGCCCCCCTGCGCATGGGGTAGTTGTGGAAAGAATATAACACAACCCAACATTATCCCACTTGTTTTTTTATTTCAACAGGGGGGCACAAAAGAGCTTAGTCATTGATCCATCGCTGCAACACCCATTGTTTCTTTACACCAAGAGAACTTCTTAGTGCTCACAAAATTTGTTAATGCATTTGTAATATTCTTCAAAGTGTCAACCTTTACCAGAAACACCCTTTTGTCCTCAACCATATCCCTCACAAAGTGATACTGAGGATCAATCTTCTTTGTCTTTGAATCATAAGCAGGGTTCTTTGCTAAGAAAATTGCACTTTGGCTATCAAAATCTATCCTTATAGCTCACTGTACTAACCCCATACTTGAATATATTCTCTACAACCAAACTATTTCCTTGCTTGCATGAGTGGTTGCCATGTATTCTGCCTCTATAGTTGAAAGTGCCACTACAGACTGTCTCTTACTCATCCAACTAACTGCACCTCCAAAAAGGTTAAACACATATCGACCTGTAGATCTTCTATGAGATTGATCTCCAACCCATTCTACATCAAGAAAGCCATAAATGTCCAAAACTCTGTCCAAACCTAGTCTTCCTTGATAGCAGAAACCATAATCACTAGTGCTATGCAAATACCTAAAAAACCACTTCACTATTGTCCAATGCTCCTTCCATGGTTTTGACATAAACTTGCTCAATACTCTCACTGCATGTGCTATGTCTGGTCTAGTACAAACTATTGCATACATCAGGTTACCGACTTCACTTGCATATGGAACATGAGACATGTCCTCTTCCTCTTCTTGTATCTTGGGACATTGTTCAGTAGATAAATTTACACCTATAGGAATAGCAACCTTCACCAGTTTACTATCTTGCATATTAAACCTCTGTGGTATTGTCTTGACATGCTTTCTTTGGTTTAACCAAAGCTTCCTCTTTGCTCGATCTCGTTTAATTTTCATGCCAAAAATATAGTTTGCAACACCAAGATATTTCATGTTGAATTTGGAGGAAATTTGGGTCTTCAAATCCTTGGTAGTTTCTTTGCCATTTCCAACTAGCAACATATCATCGACATAAAAGACCAGATAAATAACACGGTCACTAATTAATTTAAAGTTTTAACCCATACAAAGACTTTTTTAACTTGCATACAAGTTCTTTCTTACCCTTCACCTCAAAGCCTTCAGGTTGATTCATCTATATCTCTTCTTATAGATCCCCATGAAGAAATGTTGTCATCACATCCATCTATTCTACCTCAAAATCAAAAGCAGAAGAAACATATAAAAGTAATCTTATAGAAGCTACCTTGGCAACAGGTGAAAACATATCACCAAAGTCAATTCTCGACACCTGGGAATAACCTTTTGCTACGAACTGAGCTTTTTATTTCTCCACCTTTCCTTCTACATTCATCTTCTTCTTAAACACCCATTTGTTGCCAATGGGGTTCCTTGCAGTTGGTAACTCCACCAGATCCTAAGCCTCATTTTTGTGGAAAGATGCCATTTCATCAACCATTTCCTCTTTCCAGAGTTCTCCATCCTCTGAATCTATTACTTCCCTCATAGTTCTGAGATAATTATTAGTAATAAATAAAGAAAAATTTGAACAGAAAATAGATGGACTATACCTTTCTGGCTACTTCCTTTATCGAACTAAACTTCTTACAGCCGAAGTTTGTGGCTCTTCATCTTATGATTTATCTTCTGTTGTAGAGTCTGATTCTTCCTCCTTTATCTCAAACTCTATCTTCTCAGGTTCCTTTGGTAGGACTTCATGTTTAATAAAATCTTTCACCTCTCTAAACACCACATCTCAGTTGTACACAACCTTACCTGTTTTTGGGTTCCAAAGCTTATAACCTTTTAAACCATCCTTATACCCAATAAAGGTTCACTTTTCAGATTTACTATCCAAATTTTTTTTCTCCTTTGGAACATGTACATATGCATCACATCCAAATACCCTCAGATGTGAAAGAGAAGGTTTCTTACCATTCCATACCTCTTTTGGAGTCTTATCCTCCAACGGTGATGAAGGTGATATATCAACCAGGTAACATGCAGTCTCCACCACCTCTACACAGAATTCTTGTCCTGACTTGGCACCACTGAGAATGCTTCTCACCCTTTCCATTAACGTCTTGTTCATTCTTTCTGCAACTCCATTTTGCTCAAGTGTGTATGGATTATTCTTATGCCATGATATAACACACTTCTTATAGAACTCTTCAAATTCCTTCTTGCAAAACTCTCCACCGTTATCTGTCCTCATCACAAGCACCTTTATCTTCTTCTCTATCTGGTTTTCCACTAGAGCCTTAAATTCTTTAAAAATCTCAAAGACTTCAGACTTATTCTTGAGGAAATATATCCATGTATTCCTTGAGAAGTAATCTATAAATGATACATAGTACACAAACTTACTTAGTGATGGAACCTTCATAGGTCCAAACACATCACTATGGACAAGCCGTAATATATGTTTCGCCCTCTTAGCACGAGAGGGGAAACTCACCCGATTCTTCTTCCCATATACATAATTTTTACAGAAATCAAATTCCAGAGAGAAATTAAACATACCTTCTATCATACCATTACCATGAAGTATTCAAAGGCCCTTCTCTACAATATGTCAAGTCTTTGATGCCATAGCATGGTCTTTTCTCCAGAGACCACTAGATTTTCATCTCCACTTTCAGGAACCACAAAACTGTTGCACCCATCAATAACAGTGCTACGTTGAAGCTGGTATAGAGTTCCAATATGAACTCCATGAATCAATACCAGTGCTCCCTAAACCATCTTGTAGGTATGTTTCTCGAACATTGTTTTTACACCTACATCATCTAGCTTAGTTACAGAAATCATATTTCTAGCCAATGCGGGAATATGCAGAACACCCGGAAGTGTTCTAATCCTTCCACCTTGCAACTTCAACTTGAATTTTTTGCAACCAATGATTCTAGCCTTCTTTTCATCCCCTAAGAAGACATCACCACCATCATATTTCCCATACTCATAGGACCACTCTCTATGGTGAGTGAAGTGAAGGGATGCACCTGGGTCAATCAACCATGCCTCATGTCCTTAAAGAAGAAGCCAAGTACACATTCCCACCTTCATCTGAGGTAGTTTTCACGTATACAGAAGGAGCATCATCAGATCCCTTTCCTTTATTAGGAGATTTAGATTTACAGTCCCTTTTGAAGTGCCTTTCCTTTCCGCATTTCCAGCACACCTTTACTGTTTTTCCTAGAGATTTAGATCTCCCTCTAGATTTAGATCTCCCACTCGAGGACCTTTTTTTGTTTCTGTTCTGGGACATTCCTCATATAGACAAGGCATCACTGTTTTGGCCCTCAATATTTTCTCGTCTCATCTCCTCTGACAACAAGGTTGAGACTATTTCATCAAACTACAATGAAGTTGCATTGCTACCTATTGGAACAACCAGAATATCCCACGATTCTGGTAGAGAACATAACGAACTGATGCGCTTATCTTCATCTAAAATTTTAATATCAATTGATAATAACTGAATTACAACAGTATTAACTGCATTCATATGCTCTGTCACCGAGTCTCCATCTTTCATCTTTAGGTTATACATCTTTTTCCATAGGAACAATTTATTCAGCAGAGACATAGATTGGTACAAAGTCCCTAACGTGTCCCACAAAGCCTTCACTGAAGATTCCCCGGATACATTCAACAATACTGAATCTAAGACACACAATTGTATTGTGCTCTCTGCCTTTGGATCTAACTTCACCTAGTCTTCAACTGACATTGTTGTTGGTTTACTAGCTGGATCTACCACGATCCACTGATATTTATCCACCAGCAGATTCTCCATATTGAGTTTCCACAACTCCAATTTCTGACCATTAAATTTATCAATCTCTATATTTCCACTGCTCTCCATCTTCTTTCACCACAAGAATTGATCCTGCAGATCTCCCACTAAACAAAGTCTACCACAGGCCCAAGGAAAAACCCCTCAGTAGAAAAGCCTTCCCCTTGAAGCCAAAACAACTCTGATACTAGGTGTAGCTTTTAACCTTGTACAAAAATTACCTGCATACAAATTCTAAAAACAAAAAATAAACAATGGCAAAACATAAAATAGATTACACAGAGATTTTCCACTCAATCCCAAAACTGGGACTACCAGATTGATTTTTCATTATTCCTTTCAATGTTACAATACATATATATACATGTCGAAGCATCCATAAACCCAAATCCACTAACCTTGGATTAGAACATAACCATACTTCCCTTGAATGGGTCTACAAATACCATGGACCAAAAACCATCGTTCCCAAAGCCATGTGTGAAATCCATGCACAAAACCATAGGTATGTATTCCCACCTAATATAGGGTCCAACAAACATTTCCGAGGGCACTACCCCATACCCTATGCAGTGGACCTACTACCCCCCTGCATACCCCTCAATAGGGGGGGTAGTCGACCCCCTGTGACACCTCGGAAGTGCCTGACGCAATGTACAGGGGTGTTTACCACCCCCCTTGGGACCCCCCCGCACGTGGGGTAGTCATGGAAAGAATATAACACAACCCAACAATATATGCTTGCTAAGAGAATTTTCAACCCTATTATCTTTACCTTTAATGTACCTAATCTCAAAGTCAAACTCAATAATCGTGGCCAACCATATGGCTTGCCTGACATTAATATTTGGTTGGTCAAATAGACACCTCGATCCACTGTGATCACTCATTAGTACAAACCTCTTGCCAAGAAGATAACGTCTCCACATATTCAACGCATGTATGATCACTACCAACTCAAGGATATGTGTTGGATAATTTTGCCTATGCTCATTCAGTTTCTGTGACTCATATCATACTACCTAACCTTCCTGCATAAGGAATCCACCAATTCCTCTCTTGCAAGCATTTGTACATACCAAAAATTCTTTATGTGGATATGCAATCTTTAAAACTAGAGTATTTGTCAACATCTACTTCAACTACTCAAAATCGGCTGCACATTCCTTTGTAACGATGTAATTGGATAAAAAAACTATGATAAGTTCTTGATGAACCTCCTATAATAACCTGCTAACCCCATGAATGAAATTACCTCGTCCACATTTCTAGGAGCTTCCCACTCCATGATAGCTCTTATCTTTTCTGGATCTACTACTATGCCTTCCTTGGAAACCACATGTCCCAAGTAATGCACCTATGTCTAAAAGAAACTTCATTTACTGAGCTTAGCATACAATTGATGCTCTCTCATTAATCTTAATATTGCTGCTAAATGTTCAACATGATATTCCTCATTCTTAGAGTATATAAATATATCATTAATGAATACAATAATAAACTTGTCCAGACAAGGATGTAACACACTATTCATAAAGCATATAAAACTAGTTGGCGAATTAGTCAAACCAACTAGAACTACAACAAACTCATAATGCCCATACCCAGTTCATAAAGTTGGCTTGTAAATGTCCTCTTCTTTAATGTGTACCTGATGATATCCTAATCTCAGATCAATATTCCAGAACACTTTTTCTCCCTTCAATTCATCAAACAAGTCATGAATCCTCAACAATAGATACTTGTTCTTCATGGTCACTTTTTTCAACTACCTATAATCAATGCATAACCTGAGAGTACCATCCTTCTTCTTCATAAAAAACACTGGTGCACTCCACGGTGATACACTTGGCGTAACGTATCGCTTCGAAAGCATCACCGTCAACTACAACTTCAATTCCAATAACTCTAGTGTGCTCATACTATAAGGTGGCTTTGATGTTGGCATTGCCCCTAGGACCAACTTGATAGGAAAGTCTACTTCCCCGTGAGGTGGAAGTTATGAAATATCTGCAAAAAACACATACTGAAATTGTTGTAGAACTGGGTACCTATTCAAGACCTTCGTATCTTCAACTTCCTTACCTTTGTCAATAGAAATATGCACTGCAAATAACACAAACCCTTTCCTACGATTATGCTTCACCTACATAGATTTCACCATTCTAATTGATGTTTCCTTATTCTTACCTTGCAAGAATCTTTGTTCCCCATTGTCATCCATGCACACAAGAGCCTTGTCATAATAATCCACCTTGGTCCTATGAAGATACAACCAATCCATACCCAACAACATATTGTATGACCCCAATGGAAATACATTCAAATGTGTTGATGTAGGCATACCATTCAACTCAAATGCACAAGCTCTTACCCAATGATGAACTCTCTACTTTTTACCTGTAGCCAATTGTACTAACCAAGATTCTGCATGAACTTATTTATTAAAACCACACTTATCCATGAGGTCAAGATTAACATAACTCTAATTAGATCTAATTTCAATCAAAATAGAAATGACTTGATCACAATTTTTACCATCTGTCTCGATAATAGATGCCTGGTGATTTGCCTGTCTATTCTCCAATGCTACACGATTTCGTGGAATACTCTATCCAACATCTCCCACTCTTTGTGCCTCCTGAGTACTATGGATTTGAGGTCTACAATCTTGATCTCTCCCATGACACTCTCCTCCATAAGTCCAACATTGAAATGGCTTCCAACCATCACCCATTTTTTGATCCTTACATCAAAATCCCTATCCTCTATCAGATTCATTGAACTTCTTATGCAGAGCTGCATTCTCTTTGTTTACTTGTCCCTTGAGGTCTTGCTTGCTTCTTGTCCGATTTTTATTTATTATTTGCATTACCTTTCTAGTCCAGCTTAGCCTCATATCTGTGCTTTGATTGCTCAAAACAATGATTTAGTTTCTGGATGGCCTCCTCCAATGATCTAGAATCACCAAACTCAATCTTGTCCTTGAATACTACCAAAAACCCATTGATGAATCTCTAGATCTTTGCCTTTTCCTCCTTGAGGTAAGCCACATACCTTAATAACTCCAAGAATATAATAGTGTGCTCCTCATCGATAGATCCCATCTTTAGCTCATAAAATTCTTTTACCCTGACATCATAGTATCTCTCTGATATATACTTCTTCGTGAATAGTCTCTCAAACTCATTGCAAGTCAAATCCTCTTCATAAATACCTCTAACGTTATTTACATCTTCCCACCAAATATTTTCTTTACCTCTAAGACTGAATGTAGTTATTCTAGTCCTCATGTTTTCTCAGAATCATGCAATCTGAAGAACTTATTTGTACCAAGCAACAATTCTTTTACATCCCATAACTTCCTCATTTCCCTATAAAATGTAGGTGGCTTTGCTTTCTTGAACCCATCTACAAAATATCCCCTGTCACTCCTCTTGTACGGATGATAATGATGATGACCATGACACCTGTCTGAACCAAAATTAGAGTAAAGCCCCTGTCCACTGTTTCGTCTATCAAGTGTATCCAATATTCTTCCATCTCTGACTGTGTCATCTCTGTCCAACTTGTGACCACCATGTGACCTACTACCATATGCTCCATTAGTCCTATCCTCATATCCATGACTGATTCTAAGGGTCCTTATTTTTGTAAGTCTGACAAGATCTGAAGAATCATTGCATTGACTCCTGCTTGTTTCTCTTGTGCCCTAGAAATTCTCTCTTATGAGTGAATTATTCAGCCATTATCTTCTTTGTAACTCCCTTCAAAATTCTTAGAGTGTCTACTATGTCAAGAGAATATCCCTCACCATGCTACTCATCTAATCTATAGGGAGAACCTTGTGAGCTATAGTCTACCATCTTTCTAGTCATCTTTGATCTTCTCTTTGCGCAAGGTATATCATGTTAGTTAAACCAAATCATAAACAAAAGAACGTACCTCAGTTTAGCTCAGGGGAGGGTATCTCATCTGCAAGGCCAACCATATTAGTGCAATACATATATAAACATAATCATATCCACATTTAATCATCATTCAAACATTACCAAATCATAAATGCATGACCACACCAACCACATACCATGACCTCATTCATGAATACTACAACCATGTCAATGTATGCACAAAAATATATAAGCATTGAAAGGCATGACCAATTTACAACTAGCATACACTCATGACGACCACATCCAACAACAACACAATCAACTTTTCACATAGGGACACCACTACAACCATGAACAACGCCATACATACACAAGAAATACATAGACCAAAAAAATAAAGAAAACATATACAAACTACATGAATGGATGACCAACACACCTCCCATCTAGTACAAGGGGTGAAACATGCTCTAATACCACTCTGTAAGCACCCCCTCCCACATTTACTCAAGTTAATCGGTAAACATGTGACAGGAGGTTACTATGATGTGATTCAACTCCCTATGTATATTTAGTGAGGTGGAACCAACAAAACGAAACAATTATGACCTTCCACACATGCTACAAAACCTTCAAGATCCAGCCAACCCGTCCAGGTGACCAACCCTTAACACAACTTTACATTTCATTGACGTGGACCCCCAACCACTCCGATGAAAAGGAATGCATGTGACTAAGGCCTTCTAGTCACTCGCACATCAAAGGAATTCGAGTGACTATGGAAGTTTCCATCTAGTTTTGAGCCAACGACCTAAGATTCTTTGCCACTTTTTCAGGCCAGGACTCAGGCCACTGCCCATAACTTCAGGAAACTTTAAGAAAATATAAGTAACATTGAAAAAAAGGTACTAATGCAAACACTTAATCAATGAGTTTACTAGACTCCTACTATCCATGACATGCATTTCGTCAAACATATCACAAATATGTAATCTGGCGGTCATGGCAACATATCTGAGCATAAGGGTCTCATACTTATATGAGATTGATAAGGAAGCATTGATGCCTGATCACAGTAGTTGCATTATCATCTGTTAGGTCATATACTCATTGTCCATTCATTTTCAAATCAAAACATGATGAGATCCATACATCAAGTCTGTCATAAAGCATACTCAAAACCATCATATAACCAACATAAATAACAAGGATATAACAACCATAAGAATTGCATATGAACAAGTATATTTACCCATCGAATACAAGAGGAACAAAGATCTTATTAACATATGAAAAATTCAACCAGGTCTAAGACTTCCACATACCACTCAAATATATATTGATTGAACCAAATATTTCTTCTAGCCAGTCACCCCCATGCCATATTCCAAGCATGAAAGCAGGATCTCATGAAACAACTCAAGCATAAAAAAATCAGTGATTCCAGAGGCTAAGCCACCTCAGTCCTTAATCAATGATTACATCTCACATTCAAAAATCACTAACCATCACTAGATTGGTCTCTATCCAAGTTATCTAGGGTTCTAGAGCATTTGTTCGAACTAGGGCTTCCAGGACTATTAACTCAACCGCCAACTATTGTTGGGCTTCCAGAGTGTTTTTCCAACGATGGCTTCAAAGACTAGTAACTCAACCCACCAAGGGCTTCCAGAGTGTTTGTCCAACCAAGGCTTCCAAGACTAGTAACTCAACCCAAGTTTTTATAGGGCTTCCAGAGCGTTTGTCAAACCAAGGCTTCCAGGAACTAGTAAATCAACCCACAACGATAAGGAACATGAGAACCAACCACAAAAAAGGAAAGACACCCATAACTCCATGGATATATAGGAAATGGTAGAGCTATGTAAATATACCATCAATCCAGGAATTCCTCAATGCTAATGACAGATCATAACCAGGAAACCACATATATATGCCATGGATGCCAAAACAATCAAGGAAATCATACATGCAACTCGCTACCTACAAGAAAAACACATTATAATCGTTGATCTTGGTGTCCTCTTGTGATTTATTTCTCTTCCTCTTTCTTCTTTCTCCAAAACTCCAAGTATGCCACACTCCTCCAAGAGTTCTCCAAGAAAACTCTGTGTCTCCAAGAGTATGATAGGAGAGAGTAGAATAGAGAGCTCCAAGCTAAAACTGACAAGAGTCTATCAATTGAACCTTAAAAGCATTTTTATTAATAAGGCCTATATTTTCTTCAGTTTTCCTCCTAACATGAAACTTGTGACCTTTCACCTTCCTTTTATCCTAATTTCCATTATTTTCCTAAATAAAATACCAACTAATGGCACTTTGCATTTCCAAAGCCTTTGCCATTTCCTTTTCCAATTTCCATAGCCATTTGTTAATCACAAGTGATCTCTATCATTATTTTTAGCCCAACATTCAGCTTGGAATACGATTCCCATAACCATGATTATAATTTTTCGTTTATTAACTCTATTAAATGGACTTTTAATTAGGTCTATTACAACTATACATACTCCACCATGGGTGAAATGAAGGGACATGTTACACAAACTGATGTGTTATTTTTGTTGAGATGATGTTTTGTTTTGCTTGGATGAACTTCATTTTCTTCCAATCTCCAAGTGTTTTAGTCAAGTCAACTTGACATATTTATGTCAAACACTCCTATACAACTCATTCGTGGAATTTTTCAATCATGATTTGGGAAAGGAACTACAAATTTCAGTTGGGTGTGGCACTTTTTCCATGGGATGACTCATCTCAATTTTTCATTCTGACTTACGCACCTTCATTCCACTCAAGAGCTCATTCAAACTTAGAAATTCTGATTCCAACTTGGCCACACTCACTCTAGATTGGGCACTTTTCAACTTGTTTGTAAATGAAATCCAAGAATGTCACACAATTTTTGCAAATCATGTATTGTTTGTCTCATCTAGTGACTTGACTTGTCCAACTCATGATGCTCATGGAGACTCAATCATGAAGGCTTGAAATGCTCCCCTAATCTAAATATTGTGTCTTCCTCGACAACAAAATACCATAGAAATCCATCCATCATGAAATTTGTTACATTCTTAAGAATACTACCCATCAAACTAACATCTCATATTATCGAACAATCTCCCATCAAACTACATGAATCATGTGAAGAAATCTCAACTCTTAACAATGCATGAATCCTCTAAATTTGCGAACACTCTTATACTAATGTCATGTGTTCGATCCCCTTATGTCATCGACTAATTAGGTAGCTAATATGATCGTATCACCAATTACATAAGAAATCAAGTCACTCAAACAAATGAAAACACGTTACATCCTAATGACATCCTAGATTTATCCACACATAAACTCATCATCTCAAATCTTCTCATCAAGAAGCACCTCTACTAGGAACTCCATATGTCTTTAGGGCCCATAATCCTAATAAATTGTCAATGAGCCCATCTCCAAGATCTCATAAGGAATATGAAGTGGGGTAATCTCAAGACTACCTCTCCACACTCTATATCTAACTCCACCTTCTGAAGATGTACAATAGTTCCTTGAATAATATCTATATGATCTTGGCAATATTACTGCTTCTCTTGGAATGAACCTTAAATATATTTCTGCATTGTATCTCAATAAAGGGGGATAGAAACCTATCCTACCTTTAACCTCCTCAATAATTCTCTCCAACTTTATATCCTCATGCCATCTATTTAACTCTATTGTCTCCCTAGACTCTTCAAGATCTATGCTAGTTCATATACATCAAATATCATCATCTTGAACCTCATTATAAATTTCAACAAACTCATAAACTTGGGTAATTTTCTCTCAGCATCAACCATCTAAGGTCTCTTGTAAGGACTCATAGCTCTCTCTATCAAGCTAGTGATCATACTCATCTATTGTAAAAGAATAGAATCCACATGATCCAATCTCCTAAGAATATCGTAATTATGTTGTCTCCCCTCCACATGGATAAATCCCATCCTAAATCCTCCATCCAAAAAGGATCTCATGTTCAAAAAATTCACAGGATATACTCTCAAAAGAATGATAAATTGCTTCAAGTGTGGTAGAGGCAAAACTTTCTCTCCAATCAAGAACACCTATTCTGATACAACTTCAGATACATCCAATTAAATAATGTTGAATTCAATCTTCTCAATCCAACATCCAATATTCATTGGAACATCCCTAACTATTTTGAGAACTATTCTATCCTCGGAGTTCACTACCTTGAAGGAAATACGGATTGGAACAATTTGTAACCCAATATCCTCACTACATCCTCTCTCTTGAAGTCATGAGTAGCACCACTATCTACCAAATAAAATTGTTCACTCCCACCAATAATTATACTCACATAATTCAATTATTTTTTTCTTTGATCATGCTTTGGAGTGGCTTATTTTGAAGAAGTTACACCCAAAACTTGCATTAGTCCTATAAATCGTTTCTCTTCCTTCTACATCATAGTTAATTTTTTCTTCGACGTAATTTTTCTTTTTCTCATATGATATTATTCTCATATTCGACATGAAAGAGACTTCTTCTCCTTCCCCGAACAACTATGCTTTAGTCCATCCTCTTTCGAATATTTCCTTTTCCCTTTTTATTACTTCTTGTTTCCATTATCACTACCCTAATATTTTCCTTATGTCTTTCCATTCACAAATAAATCCAAAATCTTATTAGTGGTGGTGATAGCCTCTGTAATTGTTCGAACATTCTTCCTTCTTACCTCTATCCGTGCCCAAGGCTACAAACCCATCATGCATTTAAACAACATGTCTCCATTAGACATATTTTTGACCTATAGAATGACAGCTGAATATTCACGAATGTAAGCATGTATGCTACTGTGTGAATCTATGAAGATGGGTCACACTTTTGGGCCAAATGCGGCGATGAAATTTCAAAATTTTACACTTTTATCAAATTGAAGCCCTCCAAATTCATATAACCTTTGTGAATTTTTCTTTGGAGTAAAATTCAACTTGTGGATAATTATTTTAATGTCCTACTGATATTTGTTTCATAAATATTAGTGGCATATAATCTATCAAATTTCCACTAAATTAAATGTTTTTCCTTGCTATTTTTCACACATGATAACAGGTATGTGTGTGTTCATGCGAAATAATGTTGCCTCATATATATATATATATATATATATATATATATATATATATATATATATATATATATATATATATATATATATATATATATATATATATATATATATATATATATATATATATATATATATATATATATATATATATATATATATATATATATATAGATAAGCATGATCCACACAGAGAGAACTAACCAATGCATATTGGAACCTTGTTTTTTATGCAATTTTTTATTTTTTTACTTTTAGATGTTGGCGAATTAATATTTGAATTGCATTTTTCAAGCACGTGTTTCTGCATATTTTTTTCTACTATTAAAAAAAATTAAAAACCAAGATTACCTCTTTGAAGAGGACTTGTAAATGAAGGGAATGCAATATTTTGAATTTTTATTGATTTTTCATTCAGTCCCTTTGAAGTTGTCCAAAGAAATTTAAAACATAAGGTTTAAAAGAAATTAGATGAAAAATATAATATGAATTCAAAAATATAAAACTTATAATACATTGGATGGATGACTTCTTCACTAATCCAATGTGATCAACTCTGGCACATGAGTAAAAATCTTTCCTTAAATACGCCATGCTACAAGATGGTGTTGCAAAGAAATCGACATAAGGGGAACTAAAAAATAGTTTTTTAGATCCTCGAAATCTTGATTGAGCACTTAAAAATCTCTACCAAAATATTTATGTAAAATCTATGTAGATTAATTGAGAAAATGTCTCAATCAAGTCATTATTTTACACCATACTCCTAAACAATGTGTAGGTGTGTGTGTGTCATAAACCTTTTGAAAGTTTGAGTTTCAACTATCACATTCAAACTCATTGCGAAAGCTATTCACGCTTGCTTTACCTTGTAAATCTAGATGTCTATATTATATTAAGAAACATAAAAAAAAAAATCCTTAAATATATTTTTTAAGGTTTGCTATCAATAGATTGTATTTTTTCTATTTATTTAAACATTAATAATATTTTTGGAAATTTTAAATTTTGGTGTTTACTTGTTTGAATAATTATAATATTATTGAAAATTTTAAATTTCATCAATTACATTTAGTTAATTTAATAATATTTTTTTTTAATTAAGATTTAAATTTTACCAATTACTTTGAATTTACCTAAAGAAGGCAAGATAATTTTAAAATTAAAATTAAGTGTTAAAAAACACTTACAGAAACACATAATATAATATTGAAATTATCTTTATATAAACTTTTGTTTTTGTTTTTGTAAAACACTGGTGGTATAAAGGTTATTTGAAATTTTATTTTTACATTATTTATAATAAATACTATGCTATAAATTAATGGTATAAATAATTTAATATTTTTCATTCTTTATTTGTAAATAATTATTGTTTTTTACTAGTATATTTATGATTTGTAAAACTAATTTCTCATTTAAGAAAATATAGCTAGAAAAAATGTTTAAACATTCTAGTGGCATTACCTAGAATTCCACACATTAAAGGATTAAGATGATGGAAAATAGAGATTGATTGAGCTTCCTTTTTGAAAACCCAACCAAAAGAAAAAGACCACTCGATCAAGGTTACATAGGAGCTCGATTGAGGGTTTGTTTTATAGCTTGATTGAACAATATTTAAGCACTCAAATTTCCTAATCAAATGCTAAATATTGTTCGATTGAGCACTTAAAAAATACTTGACCGAGCTTCCTTTTTCTTCTTTTTCCCCCATGTGCTTTCTAAAAAATGTAACCCAACTCCATGGGTTCATGCACTAAACTGCCTCATATTCCTCAGTTTAGTCCTTTGATCTCGATTATGATTCCTTGGTCAAAATTGCATGTAAAAAGCTTCCTTCGTTACTACCCACATGGTGATGTCATCTTGTATGTGACCACCACCAATCTCTTATTCCCTAGTACTTCACCATAGCTTCACATTCCCTATTAAATATGTAGTAGCTACTCTAATCTTGAGAACCACTACTCTTAACTTGTGAAACATTCCTTTCAACCTCCACTGTTAAATCTTCTTTGAAATTTCCTTCGTGAATTCTACATTGTTACCAAATTCATGGGAAGGTAGAGGGGTTTTGTATGAGTACCATTTGTCACACTCCCAAAGTGCTCCTTGAGTTAAGGCACATCGAGGCCTTTTGAGCATCTAGCACTCGTGAGGTTCCTCGCAATGGCAATGACCAACTTACAAGTAATTAGCTCTCATACTACACGTCTAGCACTTATACCTCTATTCACATGTTATATATTGTATTTGTACAAAATCCAACATGCAATCATAACACACATAATTCCCAATATTCTATTAATATTCACTTCATGTGTGAAACTTCAATTTTATCACATCATCAATATGCTACAATATTATGCCACACTCGTAAAATATAACAATGCTCATAAAATGTACACAAGATATAGAGAAGGGGACTCTCTATCCTTCCTAAAATTTTAATTATAAATTTCTTCCAATTACAATACAATGCTACAAATAATCAAGGGTTAGGAGCTCAATCTCCTCCCAAAACAAAAAAAATGAATAGACCCTTTGTTTCCCCAAAACCATGTCCCAAAAAATAGAGGAAGACACCCCAACTTGTTCCAACCTTCCTTGCACAACTCGGATGAAAGTGTTCCTTAGCATAGGCATCTGGTTTCTTATCTTTTCCTATTATAATATAGATCTTAGCTATGGAACACTTCCCCACTAGTATGAAAAAACAACATGTTCACCCTCGATGAGATTCCTTCTCTACCACAAGGGTAAAGTGATGTTGGGTATATTTTATATTCTTTGGAGAAATATCCAAACACATGATGTGTATGTGCCGGGTGTATCAGGAAGGGGGGGATGAGGGGGACCAAAGTGAGGCATTTTACCCCCTGTTTAGGGTGTTACAGGGGAGGGTGGTATTTTGCATCTGTTTTCGAGAGTTTATGCCAAGTGGTTATCATTGTTAATGGTTTTTAGGTGCATGGTGGTTTGTCCCATGATTTTGGAGATATTTTCAAAGGAACTAAGATTATATTCTAATCTATGGTTAATAGCGTTAGTGTATATGAGTCACTAGAGACCAAATGTACTCTTTCCATGTGGTTGATAGGGTTATTACGTCAAATTTTATATTTTAAAATAATTTTTTAAATAAAATTTGATCACTGGTCAATTCTAGATCGTTACTACTCCCTCCATTCTCAAGCTCAATCAATGCCATCATGGTCTTGTCATCATTCCTTGTGATGGGTCACCAAAAAAGTGTCTTGGTCATTATTTTGGTCATCAAATCATAATCATGCATACTTCAAATGTTCAAAGTTCCAAATCATGGTTTAAGATATCCATTTGGTGTCATCATTAGGTCAAGTCATGATAATTCATGTAGAGAGTCATGTCACCACCTCTTGTCATCATCATGGGAGTGAGTAATTAGGGAAAGTGTTCAAAAGATTTGAAAAATTACATTTCACTCTTCATGGAGATGTAATTTTTCCTAATAAAGTTACAAAGCTACAATACACTACCTCATGTCATTATTTATCAAAAAGACATGATGATGTCATTCCACCACCAAAAAAGAATTGGACTTTTCAAGTTATAAAAGATCATCCAAATCTTTTAAACATATCTTTCTTTCTTCCTTGAGCTCTCATATACCATTTATCTTCATTTCAACATCCATAGACTTCATATTTCCATCAGTAAGCCCTAATTTTCTAGCACGATACGTTTCTTTGTAAGCATGCTACGCTTTTGCTAGCTTGCTATGTTTTTTACTTTTTGGGGCCAAAGGAGAAAGAAAAGGGTTCAATCAACTTTCAATAGGTCCAAGAGGCTCTAACCAAGTAAATGTGACCTCTCATCGTCTCTCTTTCAATGAATTTTCATCAGCAATTAGTGAAATAGCTCTCCTAACATTTTCAATGTATATTTGTGCTCTCTTGGTCCTCGCATCATTTCAATGAAGAAAAATCTAGTTTCCTTGTTTCAACACCCTCATTCATACTTCATACACCACCCTCAATTCTTTCCCACAGTCACTTCCTTTCATCTCCCTCATTTTCCTGACAAACCCTGGCCTATGCTGAGCTTCTAGAAATTCCTAGGCTAGAACTGTGTTTTTCATTTTTTCATATCTTTCCCTCACTCATTACAAGAAATTCCACTTCCATACACTCCCTAACACCTGTCCCTACCCCCTATAATTTTCCCGCAAATTTACCTAACCCTTAACCCCTTCATTCCTTTACCGCAACACAACTGTCCCATTTCCAATGTTTTCCCAAATCATACCCTATCTTTCCTCCTACAAAGCTAGGGTTTTATCATGCAAATTGAAACCATGGATAGTGAGAAGAAGAAGTACAATAAGAGGGTCTTGTGTTTAGATTTGAGCCATCCAATATGAAATAGATCAATGCTTCATCATTCATCAAGAAATCATCTGAAGATGTTGGTTCCATAGGGTTTTGTGAAATAATACAAGAGGTGGGTTTCCTTACTAAGTTGACCAACCTCTTTGCCACCAATTTCAAAAGGAACAATACCAGCATGGCAGGGATGGACTTCATGGTATCATAAAAGGTGATTGGATTTATTTTTAGGGTTTTTAGGTCATTTGCTACACATAGGGACAATTTTACTTCAAAATCCTTTTATGAAGTAATGAAGATAAATTCACAAAATTGAAATAGGTTTGTCTCAATAATATACTAAATAACAAAAACCTCCTTCATTTTATGCATAGGTGTTATGCTTTGAGAGACATGGCCAAAATGCATTTGCTGCAGGAGAGTTGCTGAACTCTGGAGAGCTTGACTTTAAGTCAGTTTTAAGGGTTTTGGAGAGTAGGTGTTTGTAGTTCTTGATGACTCTATTGTATAGTAAACTTCACAATATTTCCATATATACCTTTCTCATTGTTTAATGCATCTAGGAAGGCCTCCAAATCACTCTCCAAAACACTCGCTGCAATTTTGCAATGTTTCACTGCATTTTTAGTGACCAACTTCAGACTTGGATTATGAACAAATGGGAGATTATTTTTGAAAAATTAGAGTGGTTTTTCTTCAAAACTACATTATCTACAAACACCTCTCCCAGTGTTGTAAACCGTCTTGTGGCTAGAGATATATTTCTCCATGTTCGAGCCCTATTTTTGCAGAAAACACATAAATTCGACCTTCCAGAAGCGCAGTGTGGCCATACTACGCTTTTTCTTAGGGCCTCCAAATGACAAATAGATTACTTGTATCAACTTTATTTTTCATTTCAGCTCATATTTTTGGAGAAAATTAAAACAAACTAGCCAATTTTTATGTTTCTACCACCTTTTTGGACCTCACACTATGCTTCTGGGGTAGTTGTGGAAAATTGAGTTTTAAGAGGTCTTGAAGAGGATTTTTTAGATAATTTAAGCTTCCGAGGCATAGTAGACATCTCCATATTTCCAATGATACCATTTTCAGCCCAAAAATCCTCCCAGGAGGCCTCCAAAACATCTTGCCAAAATTCGCTACGCCTCTGCACATTTCGCTGTGCTTCTGTGGAGAAACCTATTTTTGAAGTTTTCATTGTCAAGAGTTGATTTTTATTGATGTAATTCGTCTCAAGATAATTCCAAATGATTTAATTAATTTTTCTAGGGATGGTAAGAGTGAATTTTATTGTAATTAATGCTTTCAAAGTCAAACTAAGTTAGTTAGTCTAAAAAGGGAGTTGGTTTTTAACTTCCCTAGTTTTTGGTATGGTTAGAGATTTTGGTGTAATTAGTTCCTAGGATGATGGATTCAACCCCTGAGAGGGGAAATGTGTTTTCCCATCTATATTTACCTTGATCTATGTCAAATTAATGGTTGGATGCTTTTGAGTCAAAGGCTTTGAAGCTAGTGTACACCATCACTTTTGCAAGAGTAATACAAGCAGTTTGCAGCTATTATCTTGGGATTCCTGTGGTATGATTTTGTGATAGTGTTTCTTATTTATTTTATCATCAGTATGAATTTTATTCCTCGTTAATTCCATCTTAATTCTTTCATGTGATCATCTCAGTAGTCATTAAGCAAAATTCATATGTTTATGCTATATTTTGATGAGATTTTCATGTTTATGTTTAATTTCCTCTGATAAATGAATTCATAGTCTTATGCTCATTTTCATCCCTCCCTATTTCAACCATATAACATAATGAAAATTCCAATATGTCATTAATCATACCTACCTTGCCCCATTTTATCTCTGCATCTGATCTTTAGAAACCCTGACCTAGTTCCCAGACCTAGTTCCCAGACCCATGACCCTCGTCCAGCAAACCCTAGTGAGCTAAATATCTAGCCTAAGATATATTTTCCTTCCCATTTGTTTTATTGGCTATGATATTATTGTGAGAGCCCTATTTGATTTGGTAAGGCTAGCTACCAAATCTAAATATTGGTTTGAGGTTACCTTTGGCGGTCTCCTTTCTCATCCTTGGGACACTGAGTGCTTGTTGGGCAATTTAATTGCTTAAATTGCTTTCATTAAATTATCAACCAAGGATACTTGTAAGCTTGTGATGATGCCAAAAAAATATATGAAGGAGTAGGCAACTAACTCTATGTCTAACTAAATGATTTTTGATTCAATATAATATGCAAGGGAAGAGGCTCCTAATTAGGAGGTCCTGGTTGTCCTTCCCTACAGTATTATAGATTGAAAAGAAATCATTGATTGTATAAAACCAGAAACTTGAAATAAAGACAAGAGAATGGATTTTAATTGTTGTTCAGATTCCAATAAAGAGAGAGAGACTAACTTAGTCCCTTCATTGTCCCCTCGTATATTGATCCAAACTAAACTAAGATTCGTTCATAAGCATAAGAAATGAAATAACTTGAAACTTAAAAGTAAAAGAATGAATTTCAATTATCATGTAAACCAAATAGAGAGAGATCCCAACTTAGACCCTTGGTTGTCCCCTCATATGCTGATAAGATTTTAATTTAAAATCCATTCATACATCACAAACAAATCCTCAAACATCTAGGCAATTAAATGAAACAACATCTATTATGAAATAAAATGTTTCTTTAATCCTTTTAGAGTTGGCTCAATTCTCTTAAGAACAAAGTGACAAATTATTCCATATACTACATTAAGGCAATTTATATCTAAAACTATAGAATGGAAATTTATGTAAAATGAAGCTTTATTCTATTCCATCATAAGTTGGATACATGCTCCAAGAGTCCTCCTTTTGGAATGGAGGAGGTGCTTCTATTTATACAAAAATTTAAGCAACGAACTCATTAATGTGGATCCACTAATCCCTCATATGGTTACAACCAATATGAGACACATATTCCTTTATCCATGATTTGTCTCCATGAGATATGCTTGACCCCTATCCCAGATCTCCTTCAAATCCTCAAGAGAATTCGAATTTGAGCCTTGGAGGCCACATAAGAGTATCTTGGAACCTTCCAAATCACCTACACATGTCACCAAACTCAATCCACCTTTAGGTATAGGCAAATACATGTGATTTTTCTAGCTTCTAATCATAAATTCACTTTAAATACTTGAAATTAATAACTTTGGAAAATGAAAATATAAGCCCATATGGTAATGGAAATATAGAGTTATGTAATGATAATGTGATGAAATGAGGTGACAAAATGAGGATAAAGGTGAAAATGGAGTGAAAATGTATGCTATTTTGGCAGCCCAACATACCCCCAACTTAAGTTATTGCATGTCCTCATGCAATCTATTACATTGATCATGATTTGATCTTTTAAATTGTCTTGCTTTTACATGAACTTTGGCTGATATTGATTTTTTTAACTTCACATGATTTTTTTTTTGACAACTTTTATCCTTTTTGCAAAGTCTTCTTTCTTGAAAAACATGTTATTGCAACATATTATTTTAGTTGGTTCTTGTGTGACAACCAAAATTTGATTAGTATTGGTTCTTGTGTAACAATACTTTCACTGTTTTTATGTTGCATCAAAAGACTTTGAAAACATTTAATCAACCATTGATTGTTCAATCATTATTTGCAAAACATGTAATGTTTGAATCATAACGTAATAGTAATTTTTTGGAGAAAGTATGTTGGTTAGGATGATATGTGTAGAAAGGACATATATGACATATGGAAGGTGATAATGGAGTATGAATGTGAATATGAACATGGTGAATGTGAATGTGAATGAACATGGTGAAACATTTTCCAAAAATTATAATTTTATTAAAGGAAATGTATGATAAAAAGCTAGAAAAGAACATACCTTTACTTACCTAAGTGGACAAATTGTGTATATGTAGAAAAGTGTAGCTCCTGCTGCTGAACCATGGAATGGAGAATACAATAATGTGATCTGTGTCTTGGTTGCATACATGATGGATGAAGTCGTAAATGTGGATCCTTTATTATTGCCAAATCTGCTATTGAACCATATATTATTCATGTCATTCCATATCGTGGCACAATTCTTTCCATGTGAATAAATGTGTCGATGTCGAACATGGAAAGAAGTCATTGGATTACCGACCATTGATGCATGTCGTTAACCAATGTGAGGCAAACTCACCATTAATGTTAATGAGTGCCAAGGTACCCAAGTACATTTTGCAAAGTGAGAATAGATGAACCGATGTCGAGCCACATGCAAGATCCAACGATCAAGGGACATTGGTTTACTTCCATGATTGTTGGTGAGAGAGCCTGTCATTAAGGCATACAAGCCACAAGGTACTAATAATCACTCTAGTCTTTATCCTAGATAAGGTGCTGAGGTCGATGGGTCAAGACTTGTTAGAAGGGAGGCCTTAAGGAATCCTCCATCATCTAACACGAGTATGAAATAATGATTTTGAAGGACCATAGATGGAAAATTTGCATTGAAGCAAGATTTATTTGGAAGAAAAGGAAAATGGGGTGACTCAGTGTTGTAAGGGAGATGAATGACTTTATTCATGGGCTACAGGTTAGTGAAAGAGACAGGAAAATGACTGTGAAGGAAAATGAACAATGGATCAAGGTTTTATTTGAAAACATGAAAAGGAAAATGGAATGGAAAATTTATTGACTAAAGAAGTGGGAATGCAATGAAGTTTTTATTTACTGAAAAGGAGTAGAAATATAATGGCGAATGTAAAGGGAAATGAGGTGAATGTTTATTAACTGAAGAAGCATGGATGCAATGGAGACACTAGCATCTGCAAGGCTTGCAAGTGATGGATATGATGAAACTCTCCCCCTTGGCTTACCCAAAAGCATGTTCTCATGCTTGAAATGGGGTCTTTAAAAGACACTGTTTGCTTGTGCTCATTTGTTTATCTTCCTCGAACCTTCAAAAACTTAGTACTTTTTTTGCAACGAAATGTAAGTTTATCATAATAGAGAGGTGATCAATCTATCTATTTATGAAATTTACAAAAAGAAACTAAGAATTGGTACTAATTAAACAAATTCTTGAAAGAAAAACCAAAAGAATTTTTACCTGTCTCGAAACTAGTGCCTCATTTTACTTGTTATGTCTTGTCAACAATTTATTCATTATTGAACTATTTCAAACTCTTTTGAAATATTTATCATTATGTAGATCTCTTCGATATATTCCAATGATGCTTGAATCGACCGATGTCGTATGAGAAGGTTGTGCTTATTTGAAATTTGAGTGAAATAGTGAAGATTGTCATGAGGTTTCTCAGTTGCAGGATTGCGCCCTTCCTGCATCTAAAAATATTGTCTATCTTCTTTGGCTGAGCCATGGCATAAGATTTTCCAGTTTTTTATAACTTCGGATTTTATACCTACAAGACTAAAAGAAACATGATCATTCTGTATGGAAACATGTTAATAGAAATGAAATGTAAATAATCAATCTATCTAGAGAATTGCAATCGACTTGAAAAAAACATGATTGTGTTGAAGTGGCTTCTATCCATGCATGCTCAAAGTAAGAATATTTTTCCAAAGGCTCTTCTTACATATTCTCCCTCGCAGTATCCCTAATTTCTTCCTACGAAACCTTTCTGCATGTAGTCCCTGTTCTTGTCTAGTGCGAATGCCAATGCCAGAGTGACAAGTAGAAAATCCACCACGCAATCTCTTTTTTTGATGCCCTTCTCAGAAATTGAATTCTGAAGAATTCTCAATGTAGCCACTTCAATTTCTATTTCTTCTCTCTTCTGTTGCCAAAAAGGAGTCCGCTACTTTGATTAAAAAAAAAAAAAATCTCTCTGTATAAAAACATTTGACAATGTTTTTATTGCTCGATTCACAAATCAATCTTTGTTTCTCATGAAAATTCCAGCTGTGCATATAAATGGAATGAATTTGTTAATACAAACCATACACAGATGATATGAATTATGTAAAGATTCTTTCATTAAATCAAAATTGAAAATGACAACCAGGTACCATAACTACGCAGGAGGAAATTGCGAGATTTCCTTATTTGGAAGTGTTTTTGTAATATCTCCGAGATATCTTTTTAGACAAAACCAAAGTTGCCTTCGATATTTGCAAGGATTTGTTCATTAAATTAATGGAAAATACGTGTTTAATCACTCAGGTTGTTTCAGTTGTTTGACTGATGTTTTAGCTCCTTTTGAACATGACACAATGCAATGTTTAACACAAGTTTTTTTCCTTTTACCTTCTTTCATGGGATTTCTGGAGAGAATTGTAAATAGAAGATCTCTTCCCATGACAAAAAGCTCGAGTATAGGATGGTAAACAGAAGATGAAATGGGACAAAAATGTTTTCTAACACGTTAGTTCCATGGCATCTGGCATCTCCAAGATTTAGGCCTGATTATCTGTTTTGATGGAATGAATCTCGCGGATTTTATGCAAAAACCTTTTCATCTTTGCAAAATTTTAAGGTCTTCTTCTTGGTAGTTATAACAAGATCGATAATAGTGGGATTTCATCCCAGCAATTAAATCGAATTTTCTAGCAATTAAAGAAATCGAGATGATAAACTTCCATGCCTATTGTTGCCTCGTATTTTAAATTCTCCATTAAGGATATTGATTGACATGAATTGTTTCCTCGATGCCTCCATTACCAACCATAAAAGGTTTGATAATAGTAGACTATTTCTCCGGAGCTTTTGCTGGAACATATCTACTCAAATCCAAATCAGTTTGGCCAAGAACAAAAGGTGAGATTGTAATTCTATAATTAGGCACGAGATAATGCTTGTAAGGCGATAAGATTGACAACAACGAACGGGCTAGCTCAAACGATGCAACCGGTTCTGTGTAATCGTAATCTTACCATTCTATGTTTCAGAATCCCTGGAATTACTGGTTTGAGATCGCTGCCATATACAAGATGCCCTTGTTGATTGTCTGCTACTTGTGGTACATTCTATGGAGATTGGACATCCCATGTAGCAGGTGGAAAACTTCCAGGATTTTTCTGTGTAGGCACATTCAAATTGACTGATTGTTCTAGAGCTAGAGCAGCAACTTGATTCATGGTGGAAATTTTACTCCTACACGCAAATCATGCATTTCTTTCATATCCTTTGGAGGGGTTGCTGTTCTCAGTAGATTCCTCACTCTGTTTTTTCGGAGATCAAAAATCATCCGCTCTATGAAACACTCTAAGAGCATGTGGTAGTTAACAATTGTGTTTTTTTCTTTTACTTTTTATTATTATTTTTTTATTTTTCATTTTTTATTTTATTTATTTATTTTTTTTAAACTAAAAAAAAAAAATGTTTTATTTTGTATTGTAAAAAAAACTACAAGAAAAAGAATTAAATCCTATACTTAATTTTTTTAATTTTATGTTGTTTTTTTTAAATTAAAATCTCTAAAAAGAAATTAATTTTTATTGTTTTGTATTATTATTAAGAAAAATGAAATTTATTTTCTACTGTTTATTTTTCTTATTTTTTTTTTTTAAATTTGATTTATTTTCTAATGTTTTATAAAAAGAAAAATCTAGTTTAGATTTTTTTTAAAGAAAAGTCTAATTAAGTTTTTTTCTTTTGTAAACAAAATTCATTTATTTAACAAAATTTGAGATAGAAATAAGTTGGAGATAATTTTTTTTTAATCAATAGCAATTTTAGATCTTCTAGTCATTTTTTCAGATCTATAATTTTTATTGTAAAATTTCAAGGCTAATTTATTCAAATTTTCTTTTCTGATCTTCGAGGTCGCAACAAGGTGGAAGAAGAGACCATACTTGAGAATTTTGACAATTCTTTATACATTTGAAATTTTGAATTTCAAAAACATAGTAAGAATTAATCTCAAACCTCAAATTTTAGTGCTCTAAACTCCACTTGTTTTCCTTCTTCACAAATATCTCTTTGATTGTAGATGTTCCTGCCAATGGTTAGTGAATGAGGTGGCTCTTACTGCACCACCTAAATTTACAAGAAATAAATGAAATCAAATTTTAAAATAAAAAACTTTAAAAACATTCCAAGCTTGGTTTTATTTTCCTATTCTATCCTACTCCCTTTTGAGAAAGAGACTTTTATTTTGATTTTCAAGCGTAGGAGTATTTCCAATGAAGCCATTTACGGATCAAAGTCTCTAATATGCTCACTTCCAAATTTGAAAAATATACCTAAATTTTTACAAGAATATGAGAGATCAATTGCACATTTGGATTAAATGTTAGGATTCGTCAAAGAATGGAAGAATGTTGTGGCCTAGTCAACTTTTGAAACCAATCTTCAATGTAGTCCTCATTCTCTTGACTCTCCCCCAAATGCTTGAACACCATTCTAGATCTCCTGTCCATAAATGGATGGATTAGTTAAACACCCTTATAGTGGAAATATTGATTGAAATATGGAAGGGCCAGGGATGATGATCAGACAAGCCAATGTAGTGGGTTCAGTCAAAGGTCTACAACTATCTAAAGAGGGGCGTGTTTTAACACATCAACAATTTGTGGATGATACTATTCTTCAAGGGATCCCCACGGTCAAGGAAGCTCTTGCCTACAAGAAAATCCTGAAAGACTTTGCCATGGCTTCAGGTTTGGAGGTAAATATCTCTAAATCAATTTTTTTTCTTTAATACTCACATTGCTATTCAAAGAAACATTGCTAGAATTATGGGCTTCCAAAGGGAGATCCTCCCCTCAAAGTATTTAGGAGTTCCTCTCACCGCCAAACCCTTACACAAGAGCATATGGGAACTAGTCATTAACAAATTGCAAGACAAGGTAAAGAAATGGACCTACAGATCCCTAAATTTGGCTGGCAGGTTAGTGCTAACCAAATCTATCCTGCAATCCATCCCTACCTTTATGTTATCTGTTCTACTAGCTCCTGAAAGTGTACTACATTACCTCAGATCCATCCAAAGACTTCCTCTGGGGCAAGTGGGAGGAACGTAAGAAATGGGCCCTGGTAGCTTGGGATAATATATCCAAACCTAATAGATTTGGTGGGCTAGGCTAGGATGACCCTGACTTACTCAGCAAGGTTCTAGGTTCCAAATTAAGGTGGCATTGGGTTAAAGAGCCAGAGACTTAGTGGGCAACCATTTGGAGAGAAAAATATGCTAGCACCTAGCATATACATGATCAAATAAGAATGTCAGGTCACAGAAAGGGCTCGCACATTTGGAACAAAGCTTGGGATAACTGGGGTTTGGTCCAAGGTTGTTATAGACATTTTTGTGCCTTACAGTTCTAAGCATGAAATGTCCATAAACCAAGGGATCCTAAGTCCTAAAAGTGTTGTTCTGGCCCCTAAAGGAACAAGGTCAACAAATTAAAGCTTCTCCCAGAAGTTCTCCACCAGAAACTGCTCAGAATCAGTCAAATCAGGATCATTTCAGCTGCTCCACTAGCTAGCTGCGTTGCATAGCGCCCAAGTACACTAGCTAGGTGCGTTGCAACGCACCTAAATGCACTACCAGGGTGCGTTGGGTGGGAAATGACAAATGGCAATGTCATTCCGCGAGGTGGAAAGACAATGGAAGCTTCCAAAATCTTCCCCAATGACACTTGCCTCACTGAGTTCGACCAAGGATGAGTAAGAGGCTCTCAGTCTCCAAGTGGAAGCAAGAACTGACAGAGAGAAGCCACTAGTCAGATCATAAGCTAACTCATCCTCTTTGCATACATCTATATATGGATCCCTCATCCCAGAGATCGAGAGGCTGGAATTTTGTACATTGCAGAGAATTGATGTTGGTTTTGAGATAGAGATCAGAGTATTAGGTGATTTATGCTTTGTTGGAGGTGAAGAGGGGATTCCTTTGCTGGGGGGTTGATGCTGGATCAGGAATCATCGGTTGTAACTCCTCCTGGACCTTCTTGTTATATCAATAAAACTATTTGAGTTTCTCCTACATGCTTGTGTATCAATGATGATTGTTATATTTGCATGTTTAGCTTAAATCTGATCCTAAGCTATTTATGAATATAAATCCATGTCTTTGTGTAGTTTTATTCTTCTGTGATCTTGCAGGAACTTGGTGAAGCTGGGAAAGTAAGGGTGCAGGTAGCTGGAAGCTTTCAAAGAGGAGAGAGATTGGATCAAAGGACTAGCGCAAGACACAGGTTGGTTCATCCTATTCCTCTTCGTTTATAGTTCATAAAGAAGAATACAAAAGTAGTTTTCTCTGTTTGTTTCTAAGGTACTATCACACCTTAGTGGGATAGGGTCGTTCTGAATAGACACTATTCCTGTGAACAAAATTGGCGACTCCGCTGGGGATCGTGTATAGTTAGTTTGTTTGTGTTTCTCTTCTTGTTTGTTTCATAAACACAGAAGTAGCAATCGAACTGCATTTGCCATTATAAAATGCAAAGTAGACATCTGCTATTTCAATCCATTCACTGGATTTGTTTATGATTTGAACAGCTGATTCACAAATGATCTGATTACCCTTTGCGATAGCTCTTAGACCTCCTTTAAATCCACCCTCTGATTGTGCATTACTAATTGCTTTTACTCGGCCAAAAACCATAGATTAAACTGCAAACCGTGACCCAGAACCCGGATAGAATTCTCGTTTCTGCCCCAGCGCAAGCTCTGTGAAGAGATTCTGCATTTCAACGCAATTCCCGAGAGGGCTACCTGCGCTGCAATCCAGTTTCTCTGGGTAACAGGTGCGCTGATCAGCCTAGCCCTGTGCAACTGAGGTTCTTTGCTTCATTTTTTCAGTTTTCTATTGAAAGAGTAGAATAGTCATACTGTCGTCCTTTGATTTAGATCTGTTGTAAGTGTCGATTTTGATCTCAGGAGAAAGTTTATTTGCTATTGACAGTCGATTATGCTTTTACTTTTGCCTTTGGTTTGAATTTGTGACTTTCTAGTGTCGAAACGAGTATTTATTTCAAAATCATAAAGTGTCGTAATCTTCTCTACCTTTTGATTTCGAAAAGAAGCTTGTTTGTGTTTGTCACTTGAAAGAAAATTCAGATTTGTACATCAACTTTCTTTTTAGGCATCAATATTAAGAAAGTGAAAAAAAATACATGCATATGTGCATTTGCATAGTGATAGTATGCTTGGCTTGATTTAGGAAAAGTGCATTTATAGTGTGCTCTTTGCTCTTTGAGAAAAGATGTGTCTTTCTTTTCCCCTTGTAGCTAGGATTTTCATTGCTGAAAAGAGATAAAAGTTTGCTTATCATCTTTAGATTGCATTTTAGGAATTACATCTACATCTCGTGATGATCCCAAAAGGCAAACTTCTAAGAAAGATCAACTTAAAATAAATTGAATGAATCTAACAACGCTTTGGAACTTAACGCACAACATTTAGAGGTCTAGGCTAGAGACGTATTCTGGCGTCGTAAAGCCTCGTAACTGTTGTCCTCACTGATGGTTGGGTGATTCCTCCACTTTGAGACGATAAGTGCCAGTACGGACTTGTGCTCCCATGTACTATCGAGTATATATTGGGAGACCCCTATAGGCTTAAAACCTTTTATCCATAGGAAGCTGTGTCAGTCGCCCTACTGATCGCAATGCACCGAACACAGCATTCGGGAAGATTGACTGTCGTACCGTAAAAAGTATTCTGTAGTTTTGCGATTGGTTTGGTACTCCCTCTACCTAGATCTCCAGAGCAGTCTTGTAGTGTTCTAGCTAGGGTACTAGACTAGACTATATTAATTATCGACCAGGATGCGTAAGCTTAGAGGCATGCGTCTAAAGTATATAGACATAAAGGATTGTTGGCTAAGTGGTTATGATGTAGGTCACAGGGCTTCTTTACGGAAGACTGGGGTATGTCACCTATCATCCAAACACTCAGGTCACTCTGCTAATATACCTGATTACAATGCTATCATTAAATGCATTTACCAAATTACACACTGAAACTAAACATTGTGTATCACTGCAACAATGATCTCAATCTCCTTACAAAGATATTACACATAAAACCCTTGTTCAGTAAACACCCAGCATTCACTAATATTTATACAATATCAAAATATACAGAGATCATAAATGGATTGTGAAATGAAAACAAAGTTTATGACAGTTCTTTTAAAAGACAACACAGGGATCGAATCCCTTACAGGACGCACTTCCAGATCTCAGTGATGACTGTTCAGCATTACCATAAACGCAAACCATGTACATTCAATGGAAATCAAGAGCTATGGAAATCGAAACCAATTAATTGTAACTGCTGTGCAAACCATATAATACCTATTGAAATCGAAATCCAATCAATCGTAACTACTGTGCACCATACGATAACCTAAGTACAAATAAAATGAAAAGAACAGTATACCGATTGAACGCAGGGCCCGTCCGCATTCCAGAGGTAAACTGGACTATATTCGACCTAATATAAAATCAATGCACTAGACACAAGTTGTAACTACAACTGGTTCTTAGTATTAAGTTTAAAAACTATGTTTCAGAATGATACAACGATTAACCATCTATCCATTACTCGGACTGTATTTACATATGTCTAGCACAACCATGCCATTTCGATAATGAATGTACATTCGGAATTTGGCTGTTGCCGCTTTTATTAGATCGATATTTTCAAAATGTTTCTATCCTAACTGATTTCAAAAAGAACAAAAACTAAATCAAATTAGAATGAGCTGTTGTTTCTGCCTTTGTCGCAAGTGTGCCATGCTTTGACCTGAGTTGACCGTGTATGTAGGAGGGTCGATCCGGCTGTAGGATAGGTGTTTGTCCATGCTTGGACATTCTACTTTTCATCCATGCCTTTCGTTCTCGCCCAACTGTTGTGCCACATGTCAAACAATGAGCTAATTACAGGATGTTGGAACTTCCTGTAACCATTTCACCAAAAACTTCTAATTCTTCAACATAAAATTCCTAAATCAATTTCAATGCATTTTAATAACTATAAGACTATTAATAATTAATTTTCAATGATTCTAAGGGATAAATGATGAAAAGGAATGGGTAAATGATATTTTTTTAGGAGGAAAAAGGGTCTTGGGATGATACCAACAAGTCCCTTCGTTCCTTTTGAGACTCCTTAACGGAAAAGGTCCATCTGAGCACTTGTCACTTCAGGCTCATTAAAAATCGAAGGAGACTAGAGTCATCTTTTGTTTTTTCTCGACTCTTAAAAATTGAAAAAACAAGTTGTGTCAAAGCGTCTAAAAATTTATTTTAAACGGAATATTCATTACCCTTTTCCTACGTTGATCTTAGGTTGAGAAAATGGAGTCTACCAACCAAGGAATTCCCCTTGGTGGAAATCCTAGTCCCTTCTCCTCTTAGGGAGATGTTGGTGCACCCCATATGGCCACATTGTCGCTTCTAGGACTGACAATTGGCTTGCCAGTATGACTCTTCTCAACCAATGTCATTGAGAACACCACTAATCCTGAACAATCGAATCAGCAACCAGATGAGTCCAGAGTTGCCCACCAACCTTCTACTTCCTCTAATTCTTCCTCTCCCCCTTCCTCTTCGCTTGATGGGGCTGGCAAAGCCAAAAGTCAAGTTCCTAAGGAGAAGAAGGAGAAGAAGAAGAAAGACAAGAAGAAGAAGGAGCCAAAGGCGAATGGTGGAAAACGAGAGTCGTCTGATGAAAATCCACACACTGCACCGACCAGGCCTAAAGCACCATGTGTCATTTGCAAAGGAAACCACTTTCACAGAGATTGTCCTTGCATCCCTTGGATACTAAGGGACTGGTCTCCTCATTTGCACAATCCAGTGTCATCAACCTCTGATGATCATGTTGAAAGCACACCGTCAACTAGCGAAAGTGAAGCCCCAGGACAAAAAGGGAAAGCTAGATTTCCTTGTAAACTGTGCGAAGGAAATCATGCCGTCCACCATTGTCCCTTATTAGACGAAGCTAAAAGAGTTTTGGATGATCGTCCGGTTTCACCGTTACGACTTCCTCCTGGATATAAAAAACTCTTGCCGAGTCCGTCGCTAGTTGAGAATCCAGCTGGCCCGCTCAAGTGGTCGGCTGAAGCACCTATCGTCGAAGATAAACCATCTGAATCTATACCAGACGAAAGTCAAAAGTTCGAGGCGGCAGTTGACCCGGTCTTGCCTTCAGAGGTTTTATCTTCAGATGATACAGTCACTGAAGAGAACAAGCATGGCACCGTCCAAATTCTCTTCATCAACACAGACTCCGACGAACATGGGGGCAATCTACCCATTCCCTTACCGCAAGAGGGAATTTCGTCAGAGCCATGCCCAGCCGTCTACTCGGTCCCACCTCCAAGCAACCTAGTTGTCTCCTTCGACTTGAATCAACTAGGCAGACCCCGTTTACCAGCAAGCATACCATTCTGAATTATCGTTCAAATATATAGAATGGTTATGGCTAGTACCATCATAGATGAAGGGGCTTCTGTGAGTATCCTTTCCTCTACTGCTTGGAAAGCGCTTGGTTCGCCATCGCTCTTGCCTGAGATGAGAAATCTGACAAGCTTTGATAAAGGAACCAGTCGACCTTTAGGGATCCTCCCCAATGTGCCCATAACATTGAGACGGAAGACAGTTCAAATGAACGTAATGGTAGTTCAAGGACCCTTGGATTATAATCTACTCCTTGGACGAGACTATATTTATTGCATGGGAGCCATCGTCTCCTCACTCTTTAGAG
Source organism: Pinus tabuliformis (assembly GCA_031772625.1). Lineage (NCBI taxonomy): Eukaryota > Viridiplantae > Streptophyta > Pinopsida > Pinales > Pinaceae > Pinus > Pinus tabuliformis. The sequence continues at coordinate 114,333,387 of CM062811.1, read as the reverse complement.
TAATGTGTTTTCCGCACGAAGAAAGAGTGGTCAAGCTTGTGGATCAGCTTTCATTTCCCAGATCACACATAGCAAATAGTCATATACCATCCCTAAATGGTCTCTTCACACAAGAAATGTCTCAATCTCTAGTCCGTCCTCCCGATGAGCGCGAGTAATTCGGAGAGATATGACTGAAACCCAGGGGGCATGCGTCCTGGTCTGCTTCGACAGGAAAAACTTCGGGTATAAGGTAGGTTTCCGCGGGAGAATATGACTAGTCTGTACCCCGTCCGTGATTGGAAGAAGGGTTGTTCTAGAATAAGATTCTCTTGTTAAAGTTATGTGAGTAGCGGGCATCATCGCTCACCTTTGTTTATCTCAGTAGACATCGCCAGAGAAGTGTTTTGTTTACACCGTAAATAGAACAATCTTTGGGTAACCTGTAAGAGGTAGTACCCTTCCTGATAAAACGAATGTTTTGTCAGCTCGAATAAAGGGTGACCCTTCCTGATAAAATGAATGTTTTGTCACCTCAAATAGAGGGAGACCTCGAAACTCTGTTTTATACCTGGGGACATGCAAACCTTTTGGAGTGCAAGCGAGAGGCGACTATTTATTTTTTAAATTTTTAGGACCTCTAACCCTTTAAACTCATAGGATTAGTCGTCACCAAACTTGCATAAAGAAAGGATATGGGGCAAAAGTCTAAAAGTTGTCGTTTTATATGAGACATTCTTATCATATGACTGGATTAATCGAGCAGTTTTAGCACGTAGTTCAAGCTCGTTAAAAAATAAACATAAGACATGAGAAAATGTTTCCACCCGCATTTAAGCTCGTTAAAAAATGAACTATTCTCTGGTAAATAACCACCGTGAATGAAGCATTTCAGCCATTAAAGCCTTGGTCGTGTTTGCACCGTCACCTCCACTTTTCCATTGGCTGATCATTCACCTCCATTTGATTGTTTACCTATTTTGAGGAACAATCTGCGAAGAGTGATTTCACTAGCCATCCTTGTGACACTGCCGTGATTGGAAAATTCCAAACCTTACCTGGAATCAGCTGCTACCCATTTTATCACTCGTTCCTCAAAAGACGAGTCTTCTTTAAGCTCTTTTCAACTGACTCGTAAAATATGAAAACATTGCCGAGTTTTGGCCTTCCAGCTCGTTAAAGCGACTGGAAGCGCTATCCCACCTCTAGATTTTAATCTTTTTGGACCTGAGGGATTATTGCACAAAACGATCGAGCGCTTGTTTTGTTTGGCTCGTTAAAACTATCGAAAATTCATCCCTTCTGTATTGTTTTATACTTTTTCGGACTTAAGGGATTAGATGACGAAAAAGGAATTTCAGAGTTACCTTTACGTGCCTTTTTAGACTCTCTAAAAATGAAAAGGACCGAGTTATCTTTGTCATTAAACTCGTTAAAAAGATTAATAGCGACAAACTTGTCTTTAGACGAGAACGAGTTTCACTATCGCTAGGCTCGTTAAAACATAGCGATGGATTTTCCCGAAGGGAAAATTATAGAACAAGCATATGTTATCCTCCTCAAGCTTGACAAAAATAAAGAGGTATTGGTCAGCAATGACTGGGGAAAAATTGGGAAGAAACTCAAAGAATCTTTATTGGTAGCAAGTCGCTCTTGAACATGACACTTCCATTCCGTGCCTAAGTCGGGTTGGGTTGTTTCATTCACCGGTCACATCACCATGGTCACGCCATACCATCCACATCTGGAGTCAATGCTACCAATCCATCACATAAGTGTTGCCGATATGTTCAAGAGAAGTCATCTAGAGAAGTCACCTGTGTCCCATCCACTACCATACATTATACTTCATTCTTTCATGACCACCATCCTGAACCATATATCATCAGATCGTTTTCACCTCCATCAAAATCATTTGCTCCGTTCCATGTCATTGATGTGGGATTCATCAAGGCCCTCCTTTGACGGATCGCTTCTTGTCGACATCAGCTCATTATCCAAGAAGTTGATCTAGGAACACCCCCTTCAGTACTTTGAAGCTTGCATGCCTCAATGGCAAGTTTCTCACGTCCGGCGACAGGTATACATCAATGACCTTCGACCGAAAGATTTTGCGTGGTGTTTGACGCCAAGTCCTTTATTCACACCATGTGAATTGTACTGCAGTACCTTGAGGGTCATCATCATTATCGGTGATTCCTCTTGCGCTTGTTAACAGTATACATCATTGACTGGTAATCAAGCGATGTCTTTCCATGTTCGACTTCAAAACATTTCTCACATGGATCGACTTGTACTTCGAGTGAAGATCGGACGAGATTGAAGACCCCGGATCTAGTTTCATCCATCCAGGCTGCGATATATATTCAGGGGAATAAAGACATTGAAATGTACAACATTGCAGCACAGATAATCATCCTACCAAAAGGATGATGGCTCTATCAGAATCATCAGTCTACCATCAGACGATTGTCTGTCCTATGTACATGAAAATGAATTTATAAAGCTGAGCCTAGGAATGCCTGCCTCAGCTAGATCATGAAAACAGTATGAAGATAATGTATTGTATTGTATCTTATTACAGGTCTCCTCCCAGCATTGAAAGAACTTTGAATCCTCCTAATAAAGCATTTCACTCGATAAACGACCTCATACTTTAGGGGGCAACTGTTATAGACATTTTTGTGCCTTACAGTTCTAAGATGAAATGTCCATAAACCAAGGGATCCTAAGTCCCTAAAAGTGTTGTTCCGGCCCCTAAAGGAACAAGGTCAACAAATTACAACTTCTCCCAGAAGTTCTTCACCAGAAACTGCTCAGAATCAGTCAAATCAGGATCATTTCAGCTGCTCCACTAGCTAGCTGCGTTGCATAGCACCCAATTACACTAGCTAGGTGCGTTGCAACGCACCTAAATGCACTACCAGGGTGCGTTGAGCGGGAAATGACAAATGGCAGTGTCATTTCGTGAGGTGGACAGACAATGGAAGCTTCCAGAATCTTCCCCAATGACACTTGCCTCACTGAGTTCGACCAAGGATGAGTAAGAGGCTCTCAGTCTCCAAGTGGAAGCAAGAACTGACAGAGAGAAGCCACTAGTCAGATCATAAGCTGACTCATCCTCTTTGCATACATCTATATATGGATCCCTCATCCCAGAGATCCAGAGGCTGGAATTTTGTACATTGCAGAGAATTGTTGTTGGTTTTGAGATAGAGATCAGAGTATTGGGTGATTTATGCTTTGTTGGAGGTGAAGAGGGGATTCCTTTGCTGGGGGGTTGATGCTGGATCAGGAATCATCGGTTGTAACTCCTCCTGGACCTTCTTGTTATATCAATAAAACTATTTGAGTTTCTCCTACATGCTTGTGTATCAATGATGTTTGTTATATTTCCATGTTTAGCTTAAATCTGATCCTAAGCTATTTATGAATATAAATCCATGTCTTTGTGTAGTTTTCTTCTTTTGTGATCTTGCAGGAACTTGGTGAAGCTGGGCAAGTAAGGGAGCAGGTAGCTGGAAGCTGTCAAAGAGGAGAGAGATTAGATCAAAGGACTAGCACAAGACACAGGTTGGTTCATCCTATTCCTCTTCGTTTATAGTTCATAAAGAAGAATACAAAAGTAGTTTTCTCTGTTTGTTTCTAAGGTACTGTCACACCTTAGTGGGATAGGGTCGTTCTGAATAGGCACTTTTCCCGTTAACAAAAGGAACAACTTCTGGGAAATCAGAGAAGGTAATCTCAGCCTGTTCTCGGAGGGCAGATGGCAACAAGAACCTATACTATTAAATGAAGACCTAAGGGATCTCAAGGAAATCACTGATAGCAAAAGACTTTGTAAGGTAAAAGACTTTTGGGAGAAAACCAATAACAATGATAAATGGAGAATCTGGAAGAATCTTGATTTTCAGGATAACAGTACCCTAAAGGCTAAAGCAGAAAATCTTAAGGAAAAGTTAGATCAAAGGAAGATTCTGAAAGCTGAAGGCCACAATCAACTGAGATGGGGCAACAATAATGAGGGGGCTTTTAACCTCAAGGAAGCAAATCTCATTCTCCTTGACCTTAATTCTCAACCTCCAGACAAAACCTGGCTTAGCCTATGGAGACACCAAGGCTAGATGAAGATTAAACTTTTTATGTGGCTCGTTCAACACAACAAAATTCTGACCTGAGACAATATTAGGAAGAGGGGCATTCTGGGACCTTCCAGATGCCAGCTTTGTGAGAGACATGAGGAAACCATGGAGCACCTTCTCAACAGCTGTATGTTCTCCTCTAGTCTGTGGGACTCTTTTGCCTGTATTTTCCATCAGACGGATAGGGACAATTATAGCATCTGCAACACCCTGACCAACTGGAGAAAAGATTTTTCTGAAAGTGAAGTTCTAGCCACAGCTTGGGCCCTCTTTCTGAGCTTCACTGTTTCGAATGTTTTGAAAGAGAGGAACAACTAAACCTTTAAAGATGTAAATAGAACTTCCCAAGGTATTTTGGAGCTGATCTTAAAACAACTCAAGGAAACGGTTAGCACCATTGTGCAAAACCTCCCCAAGAACCAGCCTTCGGCTACCAACCTGACAATTCTCTATGAACTAGGCCTGCAAGGCATCTCTCCTCAGGGTCTGGACAGAAATCTAACCTCCCTGAGGGACGCACAGGATTTCTAGCATCCTCCTCCAAAGGTTTATCTAAAATACAACATAGATGGAGCTTCAAAAGGCAACCCGAGTACAACTGGTTATGGAGGCATTCTTCGAGATGAGAATGGTAGTGTCCTCTTCATATTCCACTGTCATCTGGGACAGGCTACTAATAACTTGGCGGAATTGATGGCTATGGAAAAATTTTTAGAGTTCCTGAGTCAGGAAAACAGGAAAAATGTGATAGTGCAAGCTGATTCTGAACTTATTATCAATTTAGTCAAGAAAATTAGCAGAGGTTCTAAGCGAGAAAAAGTCTCAAAAAATTGGAGACTTATTCAGAGATTCCAATGGACTCAACACCACCAACAAAGCCTCTGTACTGTTGGCTTTAAGCATGTCCGTAGGTCGGCGAACAAATTGGCTAATTTGCTTGCTAACCAGGGTAATATTAGCACAGAGATTAGAGTGGCATCAAATTGGCATGAGCTACCGCAGAGCAGGTTAAAGGCGGTTGTTTAGGAACAGGCAGAAAATGATAAGTTGGAGTATAAATAAAAAGCATAGAACCAGGGATATAATTGACTCAACCTTTGCTTTCAACATCGACTTGTGTCATCAGTTTCGTATAGGCAGTTCTGTGGCGTGGCGGATACCTAATCTGGTTGCTCACATTCCCAGGGTTAACGAGAGGAAGTTCTATGTTTATAGTGGAGAATGATTCATGTCCCTCATCTATTCAGCGTTCTTGGATCAGGCAAAGGAGATCCTCAAGCATAGAGAGAGACCTCCTTTTTCCAGCAACCGGTCCCTTAAAATTTTGGAATCTCGACATGGTTTACTGCCCCAAGGCGGTTTTACGACTGATAGCACTGCTTTCTATTGGGAAGAGGTTTTGTTAGTTTTGCAGCGATGCCACTCACCCTCTGACACGTGGCAGGGAGAGGGGTCCAAAAACTTCTCTTCCCTGCTCACTAATGTCGAACCTTCTTATCCCGCGCGATATGAACTTCATCCGTTGGATTTAGTCAATAGTGATCTATGGTTGCATTAGTTCGAGCATCTTAGGTTATACTTCAGTCTTTTTGATGGAGTGATATCCCCCTCGACCGTCAATCTTAATGTTTTTTTGGACGGCTCAGATGAATAGAGCTTTTCCTAAAGAGAGGTTGCCAGTTTGTTCACGGGCTTTCCAGAAGCTAGGTGACTTCTTGTTGACTTTCCGTAGGTTTGGGTTTCTTTGTAAGACTTTTTGGTTTTGATCTAGGGGTCTTTCCTCCTTACTTGTAAATTTTTACACTACTTTTTCAGATTTTTGAAATAGAAGGATCCATACTTGCCTTAGCAAAAAAAAGAAAATATTGATTGAAATATATGCATCCTATTTATCATGATTTCTATATGCAGCTAAAAATGAGATTCAAAGCTAACCCCTATGTATACTTCCCCATGTTACTAAGATCTTGCTGTCACCAAGTCATCCTTTCAACATGAGTTGGTTTTTTCAAAGAAAAATATTCGTACTGAATTAAATTCCTAATGCCTAATCCCTTAGCACCATCTCTGAAAACGACGCCAAAATGTTGGGCAATTTAATTGCTTAAATTGCTTTCATTAAATTATCAACCAGGGATACTCATAAGCTTGTGATGATGCCAACAAAATATATGCAGGAGTAGGCAACTAACTTTAGTCTAACTAAATGATTTTTGATTCAATATAATATGCAAGGGAAGAGGATCCTAATTGAGGAGGTCTAGGTTGTCCTTCCCTACAGTGTTATAGATTGAAAAGAAATCATTGATTACATAAAACCAGAAACTTGAAATAAAGACAAGAGAATGAATTTTAATTATTGTTCAGATTCCAATAGAGAGAGAGAGACTAACTTAGTCCCTTGTTATCCCCTCGTATATTAATCTAAACTAAACTAAGATTCACTCATAAGCATAAGAAATGAAATAACTTGAAACTTAAAAGTAAAGGAATGAATTTCAATTATCATGCAAATCAAATAGAGGGAGAACCTAACTTGGACCCTTGGTTGTCCCCTCATATGCTGATAAGATTTTAATTTAAAACCCATTCATCCATCACAAACAAATCCTCAAAAATCTAGGCAATTAAATGAAACAAGATCTATTACAAAATAAAATGTTTCTTTGATCCTTTTAGAGTGAGCTCAATTCTCTTAAGAACAAAGTGACAAATTATTCCATATACTACATTAAGACAATTTATATCTAAAACTATAGAATGGAAATTTATGTAAAATGAAGCTTTATTTGGTTCCATCATAAGTTGGATACATGCTCCGAGAGTCCTCCTTTTGGAATGGAGGAGGTGCTCCTATTTATACAAAAAATTAAGCAACTAACTCATTAATGGGGATCCACTAATCCCTCATATGGTTACAGCCAATATGAGACACATATTCCTTTATCCATGATTTTTCTCCATGAGATATGCTTGACCCCTATCCCAAATCTCCTTCAAATATTCAAGAGAATTCGAATTTGAATCTTGGAGGTCACATAAGAGTATCTTGGAATCTTCCAAATCAGCTACACATGTCACCAAACTCAATCCATCTTTAGGTATAAGTAAATACATGTTATTTTTCTAACTTTTAATCATAAATTCACTTTAAATACTTGAAATTAGTAACTTTGGAAAATGAAAATATAAACCCATATGGTAATGGAAATATAGGGTTATGTAATGATAATGTGATGAAAAGAGGTGACAAAATGAGGATAAATGTGAAAATGGAGTGAAAATGTATGCTAATTTGGCGGCCGAACAGTGATAACGAATGGATTGGGGTTTTATGAATTCTATGGCATGTATATAATGTATTATAACATTGTAAAGGAACATAATTAAAAATCAATCTAGTTTTCCTAGTTGTGGGTTCCGAGAGAAAAATATTTATGTATATTTTCTATGATTTCCATTGTATATGTTATATATTTTATTTGTACAAGGTTAAAACCTAAAAGTGAGATCCATACAACTACTTCAATTTTTCAAACCTACTAATAATCTAAGATATTTATGCCTTGAATTCATTCAATCTTCATCACTTAACTCGTCCATTATTTCTTTCGTTTTCCAACTCGTCTCCCCACTTGAAAATATATACTCGACCATGGGTGCAATCAAGGGACACGTCACATGAGCCAATGCATAATTTTAGTTTAGCCAACTCTTCATCTAGCTTTATTGGCCTTTTTTGAATTCCAACCTCCAAGTGTTTTTCTCAATCCATCTCGACATGTTCATGTTAGGAACTCCTAGAAAACGTATTCACAGGCATATTCCATCATAACTCAAGCAAGGAACCTAAAATTCAGTTTGGCATGACACTTGTTTCGTGGATTTACTCTCAACTATTATTTCTAACTTTGTTTCCCTCGTTCCACTCGAGCACTCTCATTCCAACTTAGGGGCTCTTGTTCCAACTCAAGTGCACTTAATCCAAATCACGCGCGCTCATTCCAACTTGGGTGCATTCACTCCAACTCAGAAACTCTTCAACTCATTTGGAAAAGAAAGCCCGATATGTCACATAATTGTTGTAAATCATGTTATGCCCATCTCATCTAGTGGCTTTACTCATACAAGTTATGGCACTTATGGGAAATCAAGCTTGAAGACCTGAAAATTAGGTATCTAGAAAATTAAGTGTTTGACCTCGTCGTGTAGAAGCAACCCCATAGATGTAGTGAAGATATCTTTGTATGTCTATACAATATTATCCACGTTCTTTTGTTGTGTAGAGAGGAATCATGCTGAGGTTGTGGTGGTTAGAGTGACCTTCCTTTAACCTTCTGACTAAACCATGAAGGAGAAAAACTTTGAAATATGAGATATTACCTTTTAACACTATTTTTTTGAGATCAATGAAACTATAGTATTTGGAACTACCTCTGGTACCCTATAGGTGTGACCTTGAATAATAACAATGATATTACAAGGATGAGAATAATACAAAATATGGAATTCCCACATGTAAGGTTGTCCAAAAGAACATAACAAACTTTGAGTGGGGAACATCATGCAATAACTCATCTTTTAAGGGCTTGATGCCATAGGAAAGGAAAAATTTCTAGCTAACATGGATGTGTCATCCATGGCTCAACTAATCAATGATGTATGGTTTGGGGTGTGGCATTATCTATAGTTTCAACATCTTGATGATTTTGTCTAATATCAATTTATTCATGCCCTCATTGTTAATGATGAAATATAGTGGGATCCCTTTCACCCATATATGTGAACAGAAGAGGTGTTCCCCCTCTTCAGGCTCCTTTGGCTCTTCTCATTGGACCATTTTGGTTGCGATGGTAGCTCTAGATTTTGCATTGATTATTTTCTTTCTCTTATCCTTGTCAAAATTATAATAATATTTATATTATCTATCCTTTTCTTTAGGCTCCACCAATAGTGATTGTTTCAAGTGAGATTCATCAGTGTTGTGGTAGAGTATTTTGTGGAACTCACACCATTTTATAGTGTCCTTTCTTGATTTCCCAGTACCCTTTGTTTTTTATGACTTGGGTTGGTTGCAAGAGATTTTTGATCTCCTTTTTGCTATCCCTTGTTTTTCTATTTTTTCCACCTTTTCTAGGATTCTGTTGTAATGGATTTTAGACCCAAACTCTAGATTATTCCTCTACTTTAATTTCTACTCAATTTTCATAGAATATCAATAAGTATATCCTAGTGAGGATATGTCCATAAATATATATTTGTTTGGATTCAACTATTTAAATCATTATGGTACTTCAAAATCATGTTCCATAAGGAATCTTTGATGCCCAAATTTGAGAGTAATGTAGAGAAATAATTAGTGTATTTTGAAACTGTCTAGTGTCTCTCCTATCACAGAGTTTTCTATCTCATGTATTGGTCATTATAGTTCTCTATAAGGTATAATTCCACTTTAAGGTCATCAACATAAGATTTCAAAGTGGTTCCTTCCTTTAATATCACTAACTCATATTTTTTTGTTTCTCCTAATAACCCACCCACTAGTATTTGACATCGGAGAATGGTTTAGGAGTGGAAAGGTGAGATTTTTATTGTATATTATTTTTGATAGAGTAATATCCCAATATATTTAATCATTTATACCATGAATCTACATCTATTTTTCCTTCAATTAAGTGGATATCAAAGTTAATGTGTACCTTAACTAGTGTTACACCTCCAAAATTGTCACTAGTTGAAGATGTCTCGACTACAACTGTAAGTCATCAAAGGAATTGGGAAAAATATTCATCATCTCATTCCTCTGTCACACAAGTGATTCCTTGAGAAACAATTTGAGAGGATCTCTTGCTCCATCATATATATTTTTCTTATTCCATGGGAGTTCATCTAGGTTGGTGAGAGTAATTGTTCCCATCTGAAACTAACTCAATACCCAACTCTTTGTATCTTGATCTCATTAGGGATATGAATTGAGAAGCAAGAAGAATAAAATTTCTATGATAATATTGATCCTGGTTTTACAAGGAATGAAATGAAACCCTAAAAAGGAAATTATCATGCACAAAGAATTAAAATGTAAAACATAATAATTCCTCCCAAGTGAAGGTAGTTCAAGACCCAATTCTTTGTACCTTGACCTCATTAGGGATATGCACTGAGAAACAAGAAGGAGCATATTTCTATAATACCATTGATCCAAGTTGTACAAAGAATGAAATGAAAGGTATGAAAGGAAATTACCATACACAAAGAAATATAATGGAAAGAACAGTAATATGGTGAAAACCGAACTTTTATTAATAAATCAAATAAAAAAATATTGTAGAACGCAAATGTGCTAGAATTGTGTAGCTATACCTAAAAAGTGAGAGATGGAGGCTATGCACATTTGCAAAAGACATTACAAGAGGCCAAAATAATTGAGTTTTAACATTAAGAAAGAACACTAGTGGTACAAAACCCTTGTTAGCATTATGATACAAGTGTTGTTCTTGATGGAAACTCACTCACACATCAACTCAGTTTTGGTAAAAGGAAACTCTCAGTACAACAGGTATATTCAGAGGTAACAAGGCAGTGGTACAGAAGAACAGGAAGATGGAACTAAGGTCTACTCATCATAACAAAGAAAGTAAAGGAAAAGGCTCATGAAAAGAAATTTAAGAAGTATATGCAGGTCCACTTAGTCAAAACAGTGTATACACGCTAGTCCACATAACACAAAGAGCTTATACATAAGCACACACTCCCACAGGAGGAAAAGAGTGTATATGTTGAAAAACCAAGGTTTTGGTCTGAGGTATTTGGTCCAAGGTATCGTGGGTCCAAGGTATTTGTCCATGGTATTTCGTCTGAGGTATTGACCCTAGGTATTTGGTCCAAGGTATTGGTCCTAAGTGGTTTTTGTCTAAGGTATTGACAAAAGGCCTAAAGCTATATAAGCAGGAGAAGATCATAAGGCCAAGTGTGCAAGTGTATGGGTTTCTAAGGAATACTTCTATCTGAAGGATATTTATGTTGCAGGGGCTATGTTTGTGATTTGATCTTAAATATTTTGTGCACCTTGAATTCAATGTTGGATCAGGATCATGAGACCTGAAATGACTTATTATTGAATGATTTGACATTGGTTGGTCTAGATCTGATTATGTACACCTGTTTTATTCTTTAAATGTTGTGATATGGGTTTGTTTGAAGCTTGGAAGTGCAATGAAGTTATGAGTTAATATTTGCATACCTGTATGTTGGTTTGTCTCTACAAAAGTGCATGTACACACAGGTTCTACTCTTAAAAATAACGTATACAAAAGAAAAGGCTCTTCTTTAGATCTGATTGATCTATCTAATCAATTCTATTGTTTTACTATTGTCTGTCAATGAAGTTTTCTTAGTGAATGTAAAACTCAATGCATAAGGGGTTTGGTATCTGATTGATTGATTGAATAAGTGAGAATGGTGATCTCTGATACAGCCTATGTAAAGATCTATAAATAGATAGTATATGGTGAGCATACTGCTAGTTGGTACACACTTGATTCAAAATTTTTATGTTTCAATAGTCTTGAAGGTATATGCAGGTTTCATTATAGCAAGTAGCGTATACACAGAGGTTGGGTTCAATAAAGTAGCATATACATTATGATGCATGATTTTTGAGGTTGCAGCTCCTTCTGAATGATGATGCAAGTTTTTGGGTGTAATGTCCCTTAATAATGAATAATAAATAATAAAAATAGAAATATTAAATATTAAATAAATAATAAACAATAAATAAAATAATAAATAAAAATAAATAAAATAAATAAATAAGAAATAATAATAAATTAATAAATTAACTACATGCTTTAAATAAATATAAATAAGAATAAACAGAGAAAATCTGTAAAAATCTGTAAAAATATCAAAAAAATAAAAACATGTGGTTCCCCTTCTAATGTATGCTCTATTTAATAGATGGTGAGGAAGATGAGAGGTATTCTATCATTCATTCTCGTGGGAGAATACTGTTCTAAGACAAAGGATTCCCTTGCAGTAGTATGTTGATTGAGGGCTCGGGGGGCCAAGTTGTAGTAAGATTTTGTGCAACTCAGCCTACGGTTGAGTGGAGAGTCGTCCCCAAAACCTTGTTGTAGTTAGAAAACTTCTATTGAAATCACAGGTAAGTGTCTCTACTCATAGTTTTGAACTTTGATGTTAATTAGTTGATAATTGCATGTTGACTATAAATTACTTGATTAATCTAATTAATTACATGTTTATTTTGGGTTGTTACATATGGTATCAAAGCTTAAACTCAACCCTTAGGGCATATGGCCATAAAAAAAATGATATAATATAACTTCTTGTAAATTCAACACTATTTTATCCATTTAATCAATAACAAAATATATATCCATTTAATCAATAACAAAATATATAAAACTCTTATTGGTGTATCTCTTTCTCCACTTATCAATTCCGGTTAAATTTAGAGTTTGGGATTCAATCTCAACCTTAGCATCGACCTCACATCTTTCTTCTTCTTCATATTGGACTTCATGTTTGTGATATTCTCCGATATGATATTCTCCGATATGGGCATATTCTCCGAGTAGACTAACCCTAATTCAGTCAGAATATTTCTTAATTAAATTAATCCACTTGTTTACCGTGTATCTATCAGCTAAACCCTCTGGTTCTTGCATTTCATCTGTAAGATTAACCGCATATTCTGCTCTGCGCTACTCTGTTCTCCTATGCTTAATATGAACGAAAAACCTAAACAAGCGGAGGCAAATATTTAGATATGCGTGAATTAGAAGTGGCTTCGCTCTGTACACTGTCGAGCGGAATTATGTTAGACTTCAGTTGTGCAGATTTAAAGCATATGAGGAATTCGTTTGAAAGAGTTATGGGCGGTGCTGACTAGCCGCTACGATTTACTATATGGAAGGTAAAGTGCCTTTAGTGTGCATACTCTGCAATGTGGATCCTTGTTTTTTTTCCGTGCTAATTGCAAATATATAACACTTAATGCATTTTTTTAATAGGCTTTGCAAAGCTGTAGTTATGTTGTAAAAAATAAAAAAATAACAAGAAGATTGTTGGAAAACATATTTTAAAGCATAAGAATGGCTGTTATTTAGTTAACAGATTGTATATCGCAGCCTTTGCAGTGCTGATCTTGTATATTGTCCCATGCTTGGTTCCAAATATATTATACTCAATGAGATCTGCTGCAGACATGCAAAACGGCTGTAGTTCTGTTGAAAGGAGGAAAATGTAAAGGGGAATTATAAGATGATGCTTGAAAATCCTAATTTAAATGAAAGCAAGTTAGTGCAAAGTGTCCGAAATTCTGTTGAAAAGTTTAAAGAGCATGGATTACACGGTGATTAGTTCAATCAGAGTTAAAATTTGACATCCCGCCTTCCACTTCAAGGAAAGGACATATGATGGCTGAAACTAGTAATGCCTTTATTTTAGAGTGTAAACGATTCTTATCTATGGCACGATAAGCTCAGTAGTTCTAAAAGAAGAAAATGTTTTGCCTGTTCTTTTCCTGGAGTGTGTTTTGTTCTGGTTTGTTGCATATAGACTTTCTTGCTTATTTCTTATCAAATTATCATACTGGTCGGATTCAAACGAAAAGCTAGTGTGTTTTCTAGTACTTTCTGCTGGCTGTGCTGGATATATAAACTGAAAATACTTAAGACAAACAATCTCAGAATGTTGAGAATGATTCATGAGAGACAATTGTCCATAATTATTTGGAGTTTGGTGGTTCCCTGGAATAACAAAGGTTTGTAAGGTCAAACCCCCAACATGTAGCTTCCCTAAGGTTGCACCGCTCTGCGTTATTGTTATCTGCTTTTCTATTGCAGCTATAGGTCATGTTTCTATTGGCTGTAGCTTGTCTATAATGTCTAGACTTGGGACCACATTTCTATTGGTTGATTTATCTTGGAGAAACCCTGAACTTTCATTGACTTTGTTCAATAAAAGGTCAATGATGAGCTTAGAGCCCTGTTCACCTAAATATTTTGAACAACTAGATTGAGGCCTAGTTTTATACTTTTCAAAGATTTCAGATTGGAAGGCAGGGCTCACAATTAAGGGAGAGGAATTATAAATGTAATTATGCATTTTTGATTTTTTTTTGATAATGCTGCTATTATATATGTCATTATGCATTTATCAAATGGTTAATGGTGGGATGGTTTTAATATTAGAGATCCGTGTAAGAAAGAGTTTTGAATAATCTATCTATGCATATGTTGTTGTGTGCCAATAGTAAATAGGCAAAGTATGCATGAATATGTGAAAAGGCAGATTAGACTATAAAAATAACTAATTAATGGTATAATTGCTCTAAAAGGATTATACCAAAGTAAAGGATGGTGAAATTTGTTATAGTGTAAAGGCTACACATTGTTCATTCATAAATAAGTTAAGAAACCTCCAAGAATGCTCCAGTGCAGAAAATGAAAATGAAATTAAAAACTGAAAAGGATTAAGATGAGTTTCATTCTAAGCTTAACTAGAGAGGTGCTAACAGTGTCCCACACTTACTGGAAAATAGCTTTTCTTACTAGTGTCTATATTCAAGTTGGATGAAGAGAAGTGTGAGAAGGGGAAACAAAAGAGTAGTAAATTACCTGAACATTAATTGTGGATAATTTTACAAAATAAAAATGAAAGAAACTCTTTTCTAGAGTGAAATTTCTGGATTATTTATATTTTGAAATCATGTTGGTCATTGGTAGCATATGGGCTAGCTAATTGTAACATCAAAGCCCTGTTCTAGAAACATTTTTCCAATCAAGAAGACAATGTGGAATAGACTGCAAAGAGCTTTCATATGTATGTAGAGCTTTCATGAGCTTTTGTTTGAAGTCATAAACTTTATGTATGTAGATTTTTTTTGTATGATTAGAATGACTTGGAAACTCTATCTTTTAGTTTTGATTAAAAATATTGATTCTTACATAAGGTATACTTGTCTATTCAGTTTGGATGTAAAATTGATTTATCATGTGGGTTCCCTTGATCTAGCCATAATGTCGCTGACCCAAGTAGAATTATCTCTACCTTGTTGACAAAATAATATCTAATAATATGGTATCCCTTACTGAATTAGGCAAGCTTGATCATTAGCCAATTATGACTTGATTTCGTCAATTGATTATAGATATACCAACTTTTCTCATGGTGTTTATATATTGCAAGTTACCACTCATAGTTGATAAGTTATAGGAATATACATGTTTAAAGGTTTGAATGATCAAGCATAAAAAGTGTTTACCTTTTGGAAAAATAAATAAATTATGAAGTTAATGAGAAAATTCTTAAAGTGAAGAGTAAGAAGTAAATTCAATAGAAACTCTATAACAAGGCCAAGAGAAGAACTATGCACAAATTGACAAGAAGAATCCCAGCTGGAATAAGGGTAAATCTATAAGAGAAGAGATCAAGTGGGAACTTGATGAGATAAGAAAATCTTTTTAGGGTGAACAATGACAATTACACAAGTGATGGATAAATCCCTAGGGTTCAACATGCCTTCATGTAGGTGGATTAAGCATGAAAAAAGAATTAAACAAGGAAGATCGAGTGTATGTGTGCCATTGGATAAGCAGAATACATTTAGTGACCATGGAATTTTAATTTTATGTTGATGATTTAAAGAATCATTGTACAAGCAGTAATATCTTTACAATGAATTTCACTAAAATTTCATTGAGGAAGGAATAATACATGATGAGAGATTATGGCTCGAGATGATGAGGCTCATTTAAAATTTAAGGATGTACTTAAAATGAGTATATCTATGGTGTAAAGGGTCAACTTAGTAGTTGGAAAAAAGAGGGAATAATACAAGTAAATTAGGGAATCTTTATTTCCTGCTTATGAATACTTGTTATAGGGTAAAAAAATTAAAATTCGTAAAACTTTGTTGATTCTACTATCAGACAGAATGGTTCTGCTATTGTCAATTACAAATTTTTAACACGCTGACATTTCCGTCATTAACAACCTAGCTTATGGGAACTTGTTTTTCAACTTATCTTTTGTTTAGATGGCCATGATTTAATCCCACCATGTTAAAGTGACCCTAACTATTTTGTTGTATAATCTAGGATATCCATGAGTAGGTTCCATGATTCCACAGCTTTAGTACTAGTGATTAGTTGGTCTTGAGTCTTGACTAAACCGACGATTGAGAGATCTATGTCAGTGTCCACCCTATTCAAATTAAATATGCAGTCTACATGAACAAGTGCCATCTCTGAAATGACTTTATTTTCGTGATAGCTCATCTTTCTTTCCAGGTTGATGTATTAACCTTACCAATGAGAATCCTACTTTCCCAAATAGAAGTCTATTTATATTGATCAAGTGTCATGTGACCGGATGGGAAACAGTTTAACTTGTTCGAGACTTCTTTAGTTGTCTCACCCACCTCCAGAAAGTTATAGCAGAGTATCTCATACGTTTTGTACAATGTAATAAGCATCAAAGCAACTTGTTGGACTGAATAATCATGCGAGTATTCTGTATTAGAGATTTTATAATTAGATGTCATTATGACATGATTAGCTCAACTTCTTTCAATTGTGTTAATTCCCATCACATCTTTCCAATAGCGCAATGACATGTGTGAATCCAATTACTTTTTAGAGTCCTAATTGTGTAATTTTACTTTTTTGATATTATATATGATCTTATAAATAAATTAAAAAACCATCATTTTTTAATAATTCATACCCATTTGGCATTTAAACTCTCATCCATTATGATGAGTGATCTATTAACTTGGGTTCTTTTGTGGAGTTTTTTGTTTTTTAAAGATATTCAGTTTTTTTTCGCTTTTAGTAAAGATAACCCCCTTGATTTTGACAAATTTCCTCCTTATATATTGCCACTTGTTTTTGTAAGTGCTTTTCTTATTTATTTCATCCCCTTTATTTCGACAAATTGCACTCTTTATATATAGCCACTTTTGTCTTTGCTATTGCATTGTTGTTCTTCTAAGTAATCTTCCACAAGGAGAGATTCTTGTAAATTCTACCAAGTAAATCTTCCAATAAATCTTCTAAGTAATAATGTTAAAAGGGTAGTTGAGGTGCATGCTTTCCTACATCCTCATGGGCTATAAATTCTGAATTATTTCTCTCTAGTTATGGTCACACTTAATAAACTTGTGGATGGTGATAATCTACCCATAATTGATGATGTATAATTCTCTGAAAGATCGGTATATTTTCTGTCTATCACCTTATTTTTGTGGAGGAACAAATCTTTAATGTTGGTGTATTTTCTTAACTACTCACCACCATTTCATTATACAACATAGTTTACATAGTACTTGAAGTATTTGGATAATTGACGTTGACATTTGTAATATCGTCACCATTTGAAGTGCTCTAAAATAGTGAAATCTGTTCCAATTCACAATGTATAAACTCTGATATCTTATTACCTTTAGATGATCGTTGTTTATTTGGAAAAATTGCTGACTCTGCCCACTTGCATCTTCATTATTTTATGGTTTAAATCTAATATAAAAACATAGAGATAACATTCCTTGAATGCTGATCATATTATTCACTATTTAATTGGGTTGGATTGATGTTCTCATTGTCCTTTAGCGATAGCAGTTTGCTTGGCATTTTTCTGGTCTATTATTGCAAGAACACAACTCTCTGAATATGATCTTCTAATGATGACACCAAATCCTTGATGATTAAGATGTGGTGAACTAATTAGGAGTGCTCACTTAGCTAAGACAGATACTTTTATGGAGCATCTAAATCATGTTTTATTGTTTAAACTTTATGATACATTTAAATTGTACACTATGATTTCAGTTTAGTTTAATTAACTGTTAGGATGTTGAGTATAATGCTACATGAGGTTTCGTGATATAATGATAGGAGGATAATGATGCACATGTTGTTCTTATAGTGATGATGTATCCTTGTGGATGATGATGATATGCATAGGCGTTATGATGTTATGTTGAGGTATATTGACATATTCATTTACTACTTGATGATAGGTATTTAATGTTGAATACTTATGATGATTATGATATGCATAATGTGGCATAGGGATTGTAATGCTATAATATGAGGTTTATTGACATGTGGTTCATTTATTATGTGAAGTCATGATATGTCTTTGATGCAAATATGTTCATGTTATAACTTATGATAGTATTTCATGAGGTGAAGCATGTGATAGTTGCATACAAATTTATGACATGCATAAGCATGCAGTTCATTATTATTCATAATGTTTGCAATTAACAATGATGAATGTTACATGATGACATGCAAGACTTGACATCTGGATTATTTTCTATGAACTATGATGGTATAGCTAATGCATTGGTCGTATGTTGAGGTGTGATGACTCATAGGACTCCACAAATGGGCCGATAGGGCCTGTTTATTTGATGATTTTGTGCAAGCCCATATGCATGAGGGAGAATAAGTACCACCATATGGGCTAGGGAAAGCTTAATGAACACTACATATGTCATTGCTTCCTTTGTCTTGTGTAACTCTTGATGGATAGCTCTTGAAGGGCTATGGGACCATCTAGAGGAGGCCAAGTGCCAGATGTTGTAGGCTAGGTGCCTAGTATTGTATTGTGGTGCCGAAGTTTGGTAGGGATGTAAGGAATTCGATGCCTGGGGATGTGCACCTTAGTGAGTTTTGGAGGGAGTGGGCCAGCCTTATGAGATGCTGGTGACATTGAGCACTGTACCGGATGCCTACCTTGGGGCAGATGAGGACTAAGTGAGGAGCGAGCCTTGGGGCCAGCCTTGGACTAGGACACATACCGAGGAGGCCAGCCTTGGACTAGGATACAACCGAGGAGGGTTATGCCTGATTATGAAAGTGGGAAAGAGGACAAAGATTCCTTGGGATTCCCGGGTTTTGTGAAACTTTTGATGCCTGCTAGTTATACTAGTTCAGCAGAGGGTGCTGGGACTATTACATGAAGTAATAAATAACCAAATAAATGTAATGTCCCTTCATAATAAATAATAAATAAATCAAATAAATAAATAAATAAAAATAAACTTAACTTGGGGACGAAGATCCTTAAAGTGGGGGAGTATGTAATGTCTCTTAGTAATAAACAATAAATAATAAAAATATTAAATATTAAATATTAAATAAATAATAAATAAAAAACAATAAATAAAATAATAATAATAACAAGAAAATAAATAAAAAATAATAATAAATTAATTACATGCTCTAAATAAATATAAATAAGAATAAACAGAGAAATAGTAAAAATCAGTAAAGCTACAAAAAGTAAAAACAAAAGAAATAAAACAAGAAAAATAGTAAAATTCAATAAAACTATCAAAAAAGTAAAAACAAAAGAATAAAACAAGAATGTAGTAAAGATGCATGTTGACACATGGAGTGTGCGCATGTGGTTCCCTTTCTAATGTTTGCTCTATTTAATAGATGGTGAGGAAGATGAGAGGTATTCCATCATTCTAAGATTCTATCATTCATTCTCTTGGGAGAATAGTGTTTTAAGACAAAGGATTCCTTAACGGTAGTACATTGATTGAGGGCTCGGGGGTGGCGAGTTGTAGCAAGATTTTGTGAAACTGAGCCTACAGTTGGGTGGAGAGTCGTCCCCAAAACCTTGTTGCAGTTAGTAGACTTCTACTGAAATCATAAGTAAGTGTCTTTATTCATAGTTTTGAATTTTGATGTTAATTAGTTGATAATTGGATGTTGATTATAAATTACTTGATTAATATAATTAATTACATGTTTATTTTGGCCTGTTACACTGGGTTTAGCACAGTGTTATGGTGACACTGATCTGATTTTTCAGATTAATTGATTGTTGGTTGATGTAGTTTGAGTTTCAATGTTTCTGATGGGTCCAATATGAAAATTTGATGAAATGAGGCCTTCATGTATATTGTTGTGTACGAGAAGCATATAGTCCAAAAATTTATGAAACATGGTCCCTGGATGAAGAGAGAAGGTCATAGCCTTTTGTAGGTCAGTGCCTATGTAATAGTAATCACATTGGCTAGTACAATAGCTAGCGGGTTACAACTTCCTTCTAGTAG
The DNA here is from genome assembly GCA_031772625.1 of Pinus tabuliformis. Lineage (NCBI taxonomy): Eukaryota > Viridiplantae > Streptophyta > Pinopsida > Pinales > Pinaceae > Pinus > Pinus tabuliformis. The sequence continues at coordinate 114,313,164 of CM062811.1, read as the reverse complement.
AAGCTGGAAAATGAGAGAAGGTTGTAGCCTTCTGCAGGTGGGTGCCTACGTACTAGTATGAGTCTGCACCAATACAAGATTGTAAATAGATTTTCTTATTATTAAAATAAGATAGAGATGACAACAACAGATGGTTTTCACCCACATTGGGTTTCCACCATAAATTTTGGTGTTCATGTGTGTTGCTTATGAGTGATGGTTTATTCTATTTTTTATTGCTTTGTTTAATAAGTTACTAATGCACTCGTTAAAGATCAACACATGTTAAATTTTTTAAATCACAAGTTTTCTGGGTGTACGTTGGTTTCTCTAATCATAGTTGTGTGTACACTCTAGTTCAATTCACAAAAGTAGCATATATAAATCTATTTGAGAAAAGAAAAATTATTGATGAGATAATGCTAATTCACCCCCCTCTCAGTATTATTTCCAACAATTGGTATGAGCATAGGTCCTTTTGAAGAAGCTTGATCGCTTGAAGGAAGATCTTTCAAGATGAATAATCATGAAGGCATGGGATCCATCAAACCACCAATCTTTAATGGGAGCAACATAGTATATTGGGAAATAAGAACTAGAGCTTATCTACAATCACTTGGAGCAGATGTTTGGAAAATTGTAGAAGGAGGATATCAATTTTCAACAGCAATTCCTACACACTCTGTAGGTAAGAAGTTATACGAAACTAATGCCAAAGTTGTCAATACATTATTGGGAAGTCTATCGGAATCAGAATTTGTCAAAGTCATGCAAGTCAAGACAGCCAAAGAAATATGGGACAAAATCATTTGAATCTACAAAGGAGACTCTCAGGTAAAACGTGTTAAGCTTCAAACTCTTAGATTTCAGTATGAAACTCTTAACGTGCATAGTGATGAGAGTGTTTCTAGTTACTTCTTACATATAGATGAGATTGTTAATTGTATGACGAGTCTAGTTGAAGATATAAAGGAAGTTACATTAGTGGAGAAAATTTTGAGATCTGTCTTCTAAATTTGAGTCAAAAGTGTCTACCATAGAAGAAAAACAGGACCTTCAAACTCTTACAGTGACTCAACTCCCTGGAATCCTAACTTCCTTTGAAATGATAAAAGCAGGTCTATCAGATATGAGAGAAGCCGCATTTAAAGCATCAACAAAGGGAAAAGAAAAGGATGAGCACCATGAATGAGGAAACATTTTAAAAGAAGAAGATAAGGTAAATTTTTTCAAGAAGCTTCAACTGGGTTCTGGAAGATTCAGAGGTAAGCTACCTTTCAAATGCTTTGCTTGTGATAGAGTTGGTCACTAACAATGTAAACTTTGAAACAGGAACTCATACTTTTACCCGTTTTGTAGAGATAACAAAAAAGTGACTCGATTTTGAAAAGTGGTGATGCAGAACACACATGTTTTTTAAAGCATAGTTTTTGGCACTATAAATTTTTTTATGTACGTTGCATTTTAGAATGGTAGTGTTTTGCATTTTTAAATTAGAAGGTCGATATTTTGAATTTTCGATACTCTACATATTTATATATCGTCAATTAATTTTTCAATCCACATGTAATAATTGTTTCTAATTTTTTTTTTTTTAACAATGGACATAAAAATAACCATTTTTAACATAAATATAACTAAAAAACTACACTTTTTGATAATTTTTTTTCTAGAATTGACATATCAAAATCACAATATTTATATGAAAATTTTAACTAAAAATGGTTAAATAATAGTTTTTGTTTATGAATTTCATGTCAAAAAAATAATAATAATCATTTTTTTTCAAAAATTAATGATTAACTTAAAAATTAATGCGAAAATCACATATTACAAATATTGAACGCATAACAACCTTAATTGAGTGTTTATTCCTCTCATAAAATGTCAAAGTCAAAACATTACAAGTATAACTACTTAATAGTTAAAAAAAACGAGCTTGATTTCCAAGCATAACTTAAATTTAATCAACAATGTCATGTAATCAAAACTCTTCATCCTCTAGAGTTTCATCATTGTCTTCTTCCACAATATTTTCTGCTTCCTTTTGCTCATTTTCCTCTTCTCATGGATCTTTGATGTCTATGAATCTCCCAATGTATGTCTTTCCAAACGTTCCATGTAATGGTGCTTGGGTTTCCTTTGCCTTTTCTGCCACACGTGATTCACTAAAATTCCCTTTCTTCAACCCAATTTCTTGCATTGCATCTAGAAGAAATTGAAGATCATTAATTCTTTGCTGAATGAAATTGCACTGTATTAGATCTTTTTCAATTGCAATGCAATTTCTTCCTTTTTGAAGGCAACATGCTAGTGTTGTACCTAATTATCAAGCACAAAAGAAATAATGAAGTAAATTAGTACAATCACATATTAATTAAAAAATAACATATTGAAATTCAATTCCATATAATAAAACTTACCTGAGCCAGAAAATAAATCCAGAACCCAATCTCCTTAGTTTTCTCATAACAGCATCATAAGTCAGTATTTCGCTATGACTCTTTCCATCTACCCGATTAAAAATCATAGACATAGCTATAATCTTTTGCCCAACTATCAATATGAATGAAATCACAATCATTTATAGATTGTTGATCTTCACAGTTAAGAAGATTTGACTTTTTCTTGTAACATGAAATAGTAAAAGTTCAATTAGCTTGTACATAAATGAATTTTTCAACATTAATCAAATATACATTTTAAAAGAGTTACCATGTAAGCTGCATCCTTGAATTTGTTTTCCCCTTGAAGCTTGACAATATCATTGCCAATTGTCTGTCTGAATGAAATGTCACAAATCTCTATAATGGTGATGACGTGACTTCTACAAATCCCACAACCACTTTACTAATAGCTTGATAAGTATAAGGGTCACTATCATAGTCAATGTTTGGAATATTGAAACCATGGGGAATATCTGCAATAACTAGGGCATAATTCCTTTTAGGTATGAGTTTAGCAATATCTTAAGAGTCACCTTGTATTACTTGATATTGAATAGTGTCTAGCCCATTCCAAATGAAATGAGTAAGAGTTGGATCAAGTTCAACATTCTTAATACATTGCTTCCTCAGTCTTTCGATCTTTATTTTTTCAATAAATGTTCTAAAACTATCTGGTGCTCCATTATCATCCTTCTTCATATTTTATAAAATAAACAAATATATGTGTAAGTTATAAATTAAAAATAGTACATAGATAAATAATAATGAATGTATCAATCAAGATACCTTTTTAAATGCAAGATAAAAAGCTTTTAATGTTTATGTAGAACTTGAATCTGGATAGTTGCGTACAACATCATCCCAGCTATCTTCATTCAACAATTTAACCATTTATTCTTGAATTTTCATGTAAACTTTGTGACTGCATAGATAAATTAACAAAAAGTTAATATAATGATATGTATAACAAATACTACCAAGAACAACATGTTTTATTTAAAGAAAATTATAATCTAGAAATAAATAAAAATAATTCAACAAACTTACTTTTCAAATTCCTAAGACGTTTCCTCCAATGATAATTCCCTTGACTTCACACGAGATAATATTGTTTTGACAATTTTTTCATCTTTCACTCCTTGCATTGCTTTCCAAGGGATGATAGTCATATCTTCTGGAAACTGCTTCATTTCAAGAGCTGATTTACTGTTACTACATATCAATGGCTTAGACTTTTTGACCTTCTGGTTTTTAATGCCAATGTTTTCCCGCATGCAAAAAATCTCATCAATCAACTTCCAAACATCTCCAGTTCTAAATGCCTATTGGAAAATGTTATCGACACCTCTGAATAAATCACTAATTTTGTTGCCTTTTCCACCTTTTGAATTGGTTTTCTATTCAATTTGATAGCCTATTTCCATACAACATTCCTTTCAGAAATCTGCAGTAACATTTATCCTATCCCCACTACATTTTTCTTGAAATTCACTATGAATAAATCTAATCCTTTGGATAAAAGTCATATACATCCTATATTCATTATTTGAATTATGATCCCATGCCACTAACTTTGCTTCTATATCTAATAAACCAACATAAATGATACATTTCATTGTTTCAAAGCATGGGTTATTAGGATATTCCTCCATCAATTGTCTTTGCGTTTCTACAGAATGGTTCCCCCCAAGCACATAATAATTGTATTCAAAATATTTTGACTTATCAAATGCTTCTTTGTTGGGAACTTGAAGTGGATCAACAAGAAGCACATAACTAACCACATGAGCATATGGATTGTACCTCATCAATGTCTTCAAGTTGTGAACATGCAGATGATGTGGCTTTCTAGCTTGATATTGACATTGTCCTTCACTTGCCTTATAGGTTTGTCTGACATTAAGCTGAAATGTACAACCACCATCAATTAAGTTTCTCTTTGTCAAATTCTATCGAATGGCATTTTGTTTTGTTTTGATAACGCCATCCTCTAAATCATCTCCTGGTGTAATGATCTCTCTACTTTTTTTTGAAGTTTCACTAGGTTCTTGGCAGCTGGTAATGACTACTTCAAAATCTTCAACTTTACTTTTCTTCGTCATAACATTCTCAATAGATTTATTCTTGGGCATTGTTACTTTTGGTCTTTTATGGCTCTTCTCAGTTCCATTGTCATCTTCAGTAATGGCAACATATGCTTCACTGTCAGTTTCAACTTCCTCGCCCTCAAAAGTAATTTGTTTACCCTTGCTAGATTTATTCACTAGAGGCATTTTTTCTGATTCTTTGGATGTAGTTTTGTAGCATCATCAATTACTACATTTTGCTTGTTTTCCATATCTTCTTTTGACACTGAGTAAAAACTGCTAACAACTTTCATGATATCATGCTATATGAATTGAATGCCTCCCAACCTAATTGAACAACTTTCAACAAAATTCTGCCAAACAAAATATCATATGTCAATAAAAACGAAGTTAAAAAAATATAGCGAGAAAGTTTCAAGAACGCAAAATAAAAATATAAATAACAATACTTACGATGTTTTGTTTTATCTCATTTATGATTTGTTTACACAGCTTTGTTGATACCTCTCTCGTGTTAGACAATGAATATGATAGTCGGTATTTAATCATTTCATGTGACTTGGGAGCTTTTGTAAGTATGTAAACAACTTCAAAGTCAAGTACTGAACACATATCTATGACTCTTCCCATCACCTCATAAATTCCATTATCATTCGGTATATCAATATATAGATATATATTCACATTTTGGCTTTCTCTTTCTTTTACATACTAGATTCTTGATGGAAATTTCACCTCTTTTGAATTCTTCCAATATGAAATCATCTTCTTATCATTTGAGGCACTTGAAAGATTTGTAGCCATGAGCTTAGGTGGAATTCGTTCACCAATGTTTTTTGAAGATACACCTTTAAGAGTCTTTGGTCCAGAAAGATTCACAGAAATCTTCTTTGATGCCATTTTCCTGAAAAGTAAAAACACATAAATCAGTAAATAATGAAAACATATTAAATTTAAGTTAACAACAAAAATATATCATAAATTTTTTATTTATATAATTAGATAATTGAAATTAAAAAAATATTAACACTAAGAAAATCGCTTGCCACCCCACAGGCAAGCAGGCCGCCAGGGTGGTGTAGGGGGAGGCTGTGGAAACAACTTCTATTGTTTCTCCCCACATTCATCTCCTTCTCCATCTTCAATCTACCCCTCAAGGGGGAGGCTGAGGGGTAGATTGAAGACAAAGAAGGAGATCAATGGGGCGAGAAATGGTAGGAGTTGTTGACACAGCCTCCCCTCGCACCACCCCAGTGGCCCACCTGCCCATGTGGAGGCCGCTAGGATGCTACGGGGGGCTGCCACAGCCTTCCCCCTGCGCCACCCAGGTAGCCTGCCGGGCGAGGTCACATGAGGGGGCTCCCACCATTCCTGGAGCTAGACAATTAGAGAATCATGGACATATCCAGGTTAATGACGAGTAGACGTTTGTAAGGCCATACACAAATGACCTACTCTCAGTTTCCCCAGTTCAACCGATAGGCTAGTCAGGCCGCGAGCGCGGTGGGAACAGGGTTGTGGCAACAATTTCTACCATTTCTCTTGATATTGATCTCCTTCTTCATTTTCAATCTACCCCTCAGCGTCCCCCTTGAGGGGTATATTGAAGATGGAGAAGGAGATCAATATCAAGAGAAATGGTAGAAGCCCCCTAACATCACCTCATCCATCTGTGGAGTGGCAGGCTATTCCGATAATCGCCCAACCTCCGCGGGTCAACAGGCAGGCTACCATGGTGGCACAGGGTGGGGTTGCGACATCTCCACATCATGCCACCTCGGTGGGCGGGCCAGCGGGTGGGTGGGCGCCTGGTGGGTGGGTGGGCGCTGGGTTGACGGCGGGTGGGTGGGCAAGTGGGCATGTGGGCACTGAGCAGGTGAGCGAGTGGGCGGGCGGGCTGGCAACCCCGTAGGTTAGCATCGGGCGGGCGAGCGGGCGGGTCGGCACCAGGTGGAAGCACGGGTGGGGAGGTGGGCAGGCAGGCAACCCAACGGGTGGGTGCCAGACAGGCGAGCAGGCGGGTGGGTGCCGGGTGGGTGGGCGGGTAGGTGGGCATGCAACCCCGTGGGCAGGGCAGCAGGCGGGTGGGCAGCTGGGCAGGCGAGCAACCCCGCGGGTGGGCGACTGGGTAGGCGGGTGGGCGGGGGGGTGGGCAACCTTGCGGGTGGGCGCTTGGCGGGTGAGCGAGCAGATGGGCATAAGGTGGGCAAGTGGACGCTGGGCTGGTGGGTGGGTAGGCAGGTGGGTGGGTGGGCATGCAACCCCATGGATGGGCACCCTCCCTCCCACCAGCCTCCCTCCCTACCACCCGCTCGCGCGCCCTCTTGCCCACCCAGTCACCCAGCTGCCCACCCTCCCACTCACCCGCCCTCCCATCCACCAGCCCGCCCGCCCTCTCGGCCTCCTACTTGCCCACCCGCCCTCTCGGCCACCCACCCACATGCCCTCCTGTCCGCCCACCCGCCCTCCCACCCGGTGCCCAACCGCCCACCTGCTCGCCCTCACGCTGACTTGCCCTCCTGCTTGGCGCCCACCCGTCTGCCCACCCCACTCGTCACCCACCGCACCCACCCACCAGCCCACCCGGGCGCCCGCCCTCCCACCCGGCGACCACCCACCTCCCACCCGGCGTCCACCCGCCCTCCCACCCATGCACCCTTCGCCCCCCCCCCCCCCCCCCCCCCCCCCTCCCCCACCTCCCCGCCCCCACACTTGCCCACCCGCCGGCCCGCCCTCTCACCGGCCCGTCCTCCCACCCGTGCACCCTCCCCCAGCCCGCCCGCTCGCCCACCCACCCACCCGCCTATCCGCCAGCCCACCTGCCGACTCGCCGACCTGGGGGATTGCCTGCCCGTCCACCCGCCAACTCGCCACCCACCTGTCTGCTCTCCTGCCTGCCTGGCGCCCACCGGTGGGGTTGCACACCTGCCCACCCACAGGCCTGCCTGCCCAATGCCCACCCACCCACCGGCCTGCCTGTCCAATGCCCACCCGCCCGCCCACCCACCGGCCCGCCCGCCCGAGACCCACCCGCGTGCCCGCCCACCGCGGGGTTGTCCGCCCACCCACCCACCCACCCACCGCCCACCCATGGGGTTGCATGCCTGCCTGCCTGCTTGACTCCCACCCCCCCATCTGCTCATCCGCCCACCCACTCACTCACCCGCCCGGTGCCCACCCATGGGGTTATTAGTCCGCCCACCCGCGGGGTTGCCAGCCCACCCACCCGTGGGGTTGCACGCCCGCCCACTCACTCGCCCACTCGCTCGCCCACTCGCTCGGTGCCCACCCGCGTGGTTGTCAGCCTGGCCACTCGCTCCCTTGCCCACCCGCGGTGTTGCAGCCTGCCCACCTGCCCACTCGCCCGACGCCCACCTATTGTCGAGGTGGCTCGGGGTGGGGCTGTGGCGGCCAACCCGCGCCACCCGAGAAGCTCGCTCTCCCCCTGGGGGTGGCTGGGCAATTTTGAGAATCGCCCAGCAACCCCCGGGGGGGAGGCAGGCCTCCGGGTTGACGTGGGGTGGGGCTGCGGTGAGAATTCTTCGTTGAATATGTTGTTGATAGCAATGTAGCTGCTCCACAAATTCACAAGTCTTTCAATGAACTTTAGAAAACCTTGATGTTATCTGAGTAATAGTAATAATGGAATTTAGTTTATAGGTGAGATTACGAAGATGTTTCACCGTACAGTTAATGTGGGATAATTTGTTTTAAAAAAGTTTAACATGTTAATTTTTTTATGGCGACGAAGGAAAATATGTTAAAGCGAATATTATGGAATTGTTTTACAGTGGGGTGAATGTGGGATTAATTTTTTTTAGAATGTATTATAAAAATTAAAAAAACATTCAATTGTTTAGTAAATATTATATACTTTAACTATTAAAATAATTAATGTAGAAGTTGTAATTTATAATTTTAACTTTAATGATTTATTTCATAAAAAAATTTAGTTTACATTTTTCAATAAATTGTAGAATAAAATAATGAAGGGAAATAAATCTAACAAACTCTTTGGAGGGAAAATTTTTGGAGGGAAAATTTCATTCTCTAAGCTATATAATATCTTTAGGAGACTCTCCATTTGTATCATTTAACATCTTCTATTTGAAACTGATGGATTGTCATGATAGTGAAGTTTTGATTTATACAGCATCAACATCTTCATCATTTAACAACTCTATTCATATTGATGAATATAGCAGAATTCTTCCACTATGAATAGAAAGTCAATTCTTCCACTTAGTCCTGATCATAAGGAATATGAGAGCAACACTGATGAAAGAGGGGATGGATAATTTCAAATAAATAAAGAGTCACAGATTCCGCTTAGCCTGAATTCTAAGGACTATGAAAGCAGTAGTGATGATGAACTTCATGACAAATTTCAAAAGACTGAAGTGTCATGGTGTCCACTTAGTCCTAATTCTAAGGAATATGAGAGAAACAATGATGAAGAGCATGATGATGAAGTTCAAAAGAATGGAGTGTCACAGTGTCCACTTAGTCCTAATTCTAAGGACTATGAGAGTAGCAATGTTGAAGAGCATGTTGACGAATTTCAAAAGAATGGAGTGTCATGGTGTCCACTTAGTCCTAATTCTAAGCACTATGAGAGCAACAGTGATGAAGAGCGTGATAATGAATTTCAAAATAATGGAGTGTCAAAGTGTCCACTTAGTCCTAATTCTAAGGACTATGAGAGCAATAGTGATGAAGAGCATGATGATGAATTTCAAAAGTATGGAGTGTCACGGTGTCCAGTTAGTCCTAATTCTAAGGACTATGAAAGTAGCAGTGATGAAGAGCGGGATGATGAATTTCAAAAGATTGGAGTGTCATGGTGTCCACTTAGTCCTAATTCTAAGGACTATGAGAGCAACAGTGATGAAGAGCATGATGATGAATTTCAAAAGAATGGAGTGTCATAATGTCCTCTTAGTCCTAATTCTAAGGACTATGAGAGTAGCAGTGATGAAGGATAGAATGATGCACTTAGTCCTAATTCTAATGAGTATAAAGGTAGTAGTGAAAAAGGACAGGATGTAGTATCTTCAATAAGTAAACAGTCACATTTTCGACGTAGTCCTAATTCTATGGACTATGATAGTAGCATTGACAATGCACATGAGGAAGAATATCCATTAAACATCGAGTCAAATTTTCCATTTGGTACGAATTCTAAAGACTATGACAATAGCACTAAAGAAGGGGAAGATGAAGAATATCCTCCAAGTCAGTATTTGAAAAGCACATCTGATAATAGTGTGGATAACATTCCTCTTAATGATGATGAAAATCCTTATACAAATGATGATCCAATGATGGTGATGTTGCCAAGAAATATTGTATCGAGGAGTAGGAGCAGACCTTTTCGTATCAATGCAAGATGTTCTAGTTATACAAGGGGTAGAGCAGAATATCTAACGAGAAGAAGTTCTATCAGTGCTCTCATTTCAAGTGAATGTTGCCAAAAAGATTGGTTGAAACACATGGATTTCAAATTTGCATTAGAGAGCAGGAAGAGATATTTGTCAATGAATAAAAGCATGCAAAATTCATATTTAGTTGGGTGCATGCAATCTACATTATCAAGTTATGATTATCATATTAGGACTTTATTTATCTGTAGAAAAGCTTTCAAAATGTTTCATTCGATTGGAAATTTTTGTCTCTCAAGAATTTAAGAAAATTTGGAAAAAGATCCCACATTTTATTCAAAACTACGTCAGAAAAGATAGTTTGGGCCATTATCAAATACTGCAATGTCATGGATGAAAGATTTCTTTTCAAATCATGGAGAGTGTATGCCAAATAGAGAGACAATACATATTCCATAAAAAATTTCAAGATGAGAAATCTACAACTTATACAAAGAATATGCAGAAGGTGCTGAGGGACATGGCTGGTTTATTACATATCAATATTTTGTGAAGGTATGGAAGAAACAATTCAACAATGTCTGTATTCCTAAGAAGACAAGGATGGGGACTTGCAGTACATGTGCTTCTCTTAAATAAAAAAGGGACAAATGTGAAGGGTCAGAAAGAGGTAAGCATTCATAACTTTAATTTTTAAAATTGTATAGTCATCAACTATGAAAACATATACTTAGTGGCTTTATTTTATGTTGTGTAGATTCAATTGTCAAAGAACTTCAGGAGCATTGTGAACAAAAAACAAACGAAAGGAAAAAGTTGTACAAGCATCAAAAGAAGTGTTATGATAATCTGAATAAATATTTGGGTTTGATAATTGATGGTATGGACTATAAGAAAACACTTTTACCACATTTTATTTGCACACCCAAAAATTTACTCGAGGAAAATTTTATTTACTATCACTCGGTCGGTTGTATGGTCTTCAATGGGAAAATATTGCCAAGGGTGTACTTCACAACTCCAAATATTCATAATGATGCAAATATGACCATAACCATAATTCATGATGTGATTTCCCATTGGTCTAGTAATCTTCCTAAAGTTTTGTATCTACAATTGGACAACACTTGCCGTGAAAACAAAAATTAGGTTGTTTCTAGATATCTAAACATGCTTGTTGAATTGAGAATTTTTTAGAAGGTAAAGGTTGGTTTCATTCTTGTTGGGCACACTCATGACGATATTAATCAGATGTTCAGTCGTTTTTCAGTCACATTGAGGAGGAAGGAAGTTGGGAGCTTGCCATCATTAATTGAATGTATTAAGAAATAATACATGCCAGAGCCTACTTTTGATGTGTTGGAAGAAATTGTTGACATGCGAAGGTTTATTCTGGGATCATATGGTGAGGGGAAATGCATCAAATAACTTAATGACATTAGCTTCCAACATCAATTTCATATCAAAAAAATTGATGGGAAAACACTAATATGGGGCAAGAAGTATTCAACTACAACAGAATGGGCACCGTCATCAGGTTTGCAATTTTTTAAGTTCATTCCAGATCATCCAATATTTGCATCAAAAATATTATTATTACAATCAGTTGGTGAAGTTCATAATGCACACAGACAAAATAGAGATATAAGTTATTCTGATTGCCTAGAAGAAATTAAAAAATGTATTAGATATACATACGAGTACTTTGACATTGCTGATTTAGTTTGGTGGGAGTCACTTTTCAATAATCAAAGTGATATCATCTCAACAAAAACAAATGAAGATATACCTTTGAAAAAACCATTTATTTGGCCACAAAATGTGTCGAATGAACATGAGGAAATAAAGATTGTTGAACAACAACAATCTCAAGGTATTATTAATTCTTCACAGGCAAAGGAAAGAGAGATGTATATTGGTTCCAAGAGATCTCGTGCACAATGTGAAGCCATGGAAGACCTTTATAGGGGTTCAGTACAGGATATTAAGGAGGGTTGCATGATCACAGTGCTAGCAGATGGAGATCCCAATGGCTATCCATTAGGAATGCTAAAGTTATAAAGGTCTTTACAGAAAATGAGGATGTTACAAGTGTTAAAGAACATTGGTATGCCACAAATACACACTCATTCAATGGTGTGTATAAGCCAGAGATGGTAGTTGACAAAAAAAATGACTGAAAGAGAAAAAGAAAGGGTACAAACATAAATCACCGCTGCACAGACATATTAAAATTGGAGGATGTTGACATACATGTTTATGACTTCAATTTAACAAAGAGAGGAACTATTTGCTTCAAGACGATAGAGATTCTGAAAAGGTTGTTACCAGAAGGAACAGTGTTGAGATGGGAGTCTGCTGAAACCATTTGTAAATCTAGAATAATTTTAAAACCTAAAATGGTGGGCATGCATGTGGACTCAGATGGGGCGCTAGTTGATGAAAGAGAAGAATATGGAACATCTTTGTCAGCATCCAGTCACTCATTTGAAGATGTGAATTATGACGGTGTTCAAGAAAATATGAGTGATTTTGAATAATTGTTTAAAACAGTTTATATAACTGATGTATGCATTATATCTTGAAATAAAATTTTTGATTTCCATATGGTGTTAAATGAGAAGTTATGAGGCATTTTTATGTTGTTGGATTATATGTCCTAATTATGATAATTTTTATTGTTTAAAATATCTACAATGCAACATTAAATTAGAGATATAATGTATTTTTTATTCAATATACAAATAATGACTTTTGAATTCATTTAGTGATGTAATTTTTTCATAATGTCATGGTTTTTTAATTTTATAGTTGAAAAAATTTCAATTTCTTTTGTATCTAGTATGTTATGGTTGAGAACATGTTGAATTTATACTTAGGAAAGAAAAATGATATTCTACCAAAAACATTAGTGTGTTTTTTTCCTCATAAACAACTTTGTTTGGCACATAAAAATTTGGTTTTACTAGCAATTTTTTAAAATTTTGAATATTGACCCTAAAAGAAAATCATCGTTCCAGTATCATCACTTTTTTGTTTTCAAGCTGTATTTTGCACGAAAATTTCATTTTCACTACCATTTTTAAAACATGTTCAAAATTGACCCTAAAAAAAAAACCATTGTTCCAGTATACACACTTTTAATTTTTAGCATTGTTTTGGATGTTTTCTTGGGGTTTTTTTGCCAGAGTTCCCGTTTTGAGTTTATAGTTCCCATTTCAAAGTTTACATTGTTCAGTGTGCTACCCAATGTCCTCATAAAGATAAATATGAAAAAGGGAAGGAATATTCAAAAGGAAACAGAAAACGGGTTGTAAATAGGAGTTACTATACGCATGAAGATAGTGATAGTTTATCTAATAGTGATGAAAATGAAACTAAACAAGATTATAGACTTCTCATGGCCTATGACAATGATGATTTTTGGATGCACTAGAAGAGAAAGATTTTCTTGAAGAAATCACTAAACTCTAAATTTGTTTAGAAGAAAAGAATATGATAATAGATACTTTCACACGCCAACTTGCTGAAAGAGAAAAACACAATGAAAATCTAGAATGTGAAATTGTGGGTCTAAGAAAAGATCTTGAGAAGACAAAATATCTCAATCTTAGATTTTCTAAAGGATTAGAAACTTTAAATGAAATTATCAATGTTCAGTATTCTCCTCTGATAAAGAGAGGTCTTGGATATACTGAAGAATCATCTCAATCACAGAAGCCGTGAACCTCCACCAGAAGCTATCTTGATGCAAAAAAGATGAGTGAACAATATTTCAATCATCAACAAAGACCTAAAACTACTCATCATGTAAATCATACTCAATTTACTCAAAGGATGAATATTAGTAGAAGCCACAACCAATAGGTCAACAATGTCAAAATATTCTATGATCGCAGAGACATCTTTAATGGGCAATGTTTTTCATGTCATAACTTTGGACATAAGGCTGCTTAGTGTTGCTTACAAAACCATCATGACTAGAGAAGCACGAAATCAAAGAAGTGCAACAGGAATAAATAAAAGTTACTATAATAACTTTTCTCCCTTGAAAATGAAATAAAATGATAGATTTGTAACAACTTTGGTCATGAAGAATATGAATGCAGGGGAAAATTCAGCTGACATTTCAAAAGGAGAAAACGCCATTAAATCCCAAGATATGGAGAAGGAAGGAATCTCAATCAGAAAGATGTGGTATAGCTTTGTATGCAGAAGGACAAGAAAATCAATGGTAGATCGACAGTGGATGCTCCAAACACATGAAAGGTGAGTAAGAGAAACTTCATTCATTTAATGCTTTAGAAAAGGAAAAGAATGCCTCATTTGGAAATGATACTCTAGCTGTCATTAAAGGTAAAGGTTATGTTTTCTTGAAAGAAAATTTTAAAGCTAGATATGTCATGTATGTAGATGGTTTAAAGCATAACCTGTTGAGTGTCAGTCAAATGTGTGATCAAGGAAATGAAGTCATGTTTCGAACAAACGGATGTGTCGTTTGTGAACTTGATACAAGAAAGACCTGTAATCAAAAGTACAAGAACTCGAAACAATTTCTACATACTCAAAGGAGGACAACAACAATGTTATCTGATAAAAAAAGATGAAAATTGGTTGTGGCATAGAAATCCTCAGCAAAATGGTGTGGTAGAAAGGATGAATAGAACAGTTCAACAAATGGTTCGAGCTATGCTAGATGAATCTAGAACTCCTGCAACCTTCTGGGGTGAAGCTGCATTTGCTACCGTGACTATTCTCAACAAAGCAAATGTTCGGGTAAATAGCAATCAAACTCCACATGAACTTTGGTATGGTAAGCCTCCTACTATAAAACACTTTAGAGTTTTTGGAAGAAAATGTTTTATCAAAAGGACTGATGAAAAACTTGGTATGTTTGAACCTAGAGAAGTCAAAGGTATTCCTCTTGGTTATTCTTCCAAAAGTAAAGGATACAAATGTTATAATAAAAGACTTTGAAAAATTGTTGAAAGCATTGATGTTGTAGTTTATGAAGCATGAAGAAATCTGCAACAGAGAAATATGACAGTGAGGAAGTTGGGAATGCTTTCACACATCAAATCAAAATGATATAGAAGAAGAAACCAATGAAGCACCAGAAGAAGAAGAGACAACAGCTAGGGAAAAGACTCCATCCAAGTATGTTCAAAAGAATCATCTAGAATATAAAATTCTAGGAGAAAGGGGGGTTGATATACAAATAAGAAGAAATCTTATAGGGACCTCAAGCTATCTAGCATTACTATCCTCCACCAAACCTCAAAATGTAAATGAAGCCTCTAAAGATGAATCTTGGGTCAAGGCCATTGATGAAGAACTTGACCAAATTGAAAAGAATGACACTTTGGAATTAGTTCCTAGATGTCATGATAAAAATATTATAGGAACAAAATGGATATTTAAGAACAAGCTGAATGAAAATGGAGAAGTTATTAGAAACAAGGCCAGACTTGTTTGTAAAGGGTATGCTGAACAAGAAGGTATAGATTTTGAAGAAACTTTTTCACCCGTTTCCAGACTTGAAGCCATAAGGATATTTCTTTCTCTTTCTAGTTTTTGAAAATTCAAAGTATATCAAATGGATGTAAAATTAACCTTCCTTAATGGAGATTTAGAAGAAGAAGTTTATATTGAATAGCTAGAAGGATTCATTCTTTGAAATGATGCAAAACTCGTATGCAAGCTCGAAAAGGCTCTCTACAGTCTAAAATAGGCTCAAAGAGCTTGGTATTACCGCCTTGACAAATATCTACAACAACATGGTTTTACAAAAGGTTCTGCAGATAGCAATTTATACACAAACATTGAAAATGATAAATTGCTAATTATTGTTGTTTATGTTGATGATATCATTTTTGGTAGCAATGAAGAATCCATGAGTCCAAATTTTGCTTCAGTGATGCAACAAGAATTTGAAATGTCATTACTTGGTGAACTTACTTATTTTCTTGGTCTACAAGTTCAACAAACAAAATATGCTATCTTTATTTCACAAACCAAATATCTCAAGAAGATCTTGAAGAAGTATGGAATGGAAGATTATAAACCAGTATGTACTCCAGTGGTAACAAGATGCAGTCTTAGCTCTAATGATAAATCACCAGCAGTAAAGCAACCAACTTACAAATCTATGATTGGAAGTTTTCTCTATCTAATAGTTACCGGAACTGACATCATGTATGTAATAGGAATTATTGGAATGTTCCAAGAAAATCCAAAGGAATCACATCTCTAGGCAGACAAAAGAATCTTCAAATATCTTCAAGGAACTTAGGACTTTGGACTATGGTATCCTAGAGATACTGACCTTACTCTTCATGCATATACAGATGCAGATTGGGCAGGAAGTGTTGATGATCGAAAGAGCACTAGTGGAGGCTCATTCTATATGGGTTCTTGGTTAATGTCATGGTTTAGCAAGAAACAAAGTTTGATTGCCTTATCTATAGCTGAAGCAGAATATGTGGTTTCCGCATCTTGTTGTACACAAATACTTTGGATGATGTAAACATTGAAAGACATTCATATCACTTGTACTCCACCCATATCCATTCTATTGGATAATACAAGTGCCATCAGTATTTCAAAAATAGAGTCATGCACTTCAAGACCATGCACATATCCACCAAGTACCATTTTCTACGAGAATAAGTACTTGAACAAAAGGTCAAATTGGAGTATGTTCCCTACAAAGAACATGTCGCTGATATATTCACTAAACCACTACCCAGAGAAACATTTGAATATCTCAGACAAAAGTTGCGAGTAGTTGTTGCATCATCCTACTGTTAAACCTAGTTTTCAAAGGAAAGTTATTATACGCGAGTTTCATGAAGTTTAGTCGTGTATACATGTAGGTTTCTGTGGCTGAAGGAGTGTATATGTTTTTCTCAAAAAAAAATAGTGGGTCCAACTCTGATATGGGTTCTCTGTCTGATGTTGATGATTACAGTCTGATGATATGCTTTGTTCATTGATTTTTATCTGACTAACAAAGATGCCTTGATGAATGACTTGTTGGTAATGCCCAGGTAGCACAGGTTCAGGGGGAGAATTAGCGTTCACACACATTCTACATTATTGGCATTATGGTTGCTGAATCCAGCTATGGGTTAAGAAATTTATATCATTTTTTCTTTAAATCATGTAAAGCTGTAGGGTGTGATATGACTTCTTATATATTTGAATGAGTCCCATTGGACAAATAATGTAATTTGTACCCCCACTTTACATGGGATTGATGATGGAATATTTCTTGTATTTCTGTCATGTATAAACATTTGGTATATCCCCACTTGGTTGGGTGATTGATGTATGTATGAGTCATTGGCCATAAGGAGGACATACTCACTTAGTTGAGTTATGGAGTCATGTTATTCTTTTGAATCATATCTCTGCAGACTCAGCATGTACTTAGGGGGAAAATGGATAGCATTATGTATATCAAAGGAGAAAAGTTTCTTGGTCCATGCTTTGCCCTTGATGTCAAAGGGGGATATTATTTTGGTGTTGAATGCTATCTCTAACAGTTTCTACAGCTTGCAATAGTCAACACTTTCATGGTTTCCATCAAGCCCAAAGGGTGATATTGTTAGCATTATGATACAAGTGTTATTCTTGATGGCAACTCAATCACAGGTCAATTCAATTTTGGTAAAAGGAAACTCTCAGTACGAAAGGTATATTCAGAGGTAATAGGGTAGTGGTAGAAAAGAACATGAAGCTAGAACTAAGGTCTATTGATCAGAATAAAGAAGGTAAAGGAAACGGCTAATGAAAAGAAGCTTAAGAAGTATACACAAGTCCACTTAGTCAAAACAGCATATACACTCTAGTCCACAGAGAAAAAAGAGCAATTATGTATACACACACTCCCATAGGAGGAAAAGAGCATACATGTTGAAAAGCGAAAGTTTTGGTCCGAGGTATTTGGTCCAAGGTATTTGTCCAAGGTATGGTCCAAGGTATAGGTCCAAGGTATTTGTTCCGAGGTATTTAGTTGGAGGTATTGACCCTAGGTATTTGGTCCAAGGTATTAGTCCTAAGTGGTTTTGGTCCAAGGTATTTACAAAGGGCCTAAAGCTATATAAGGAGGAGAAGATCACAAGACCAAGTGTGCAAGTGTATGGGTTTCTAAGGAATACTTCTATCTGATGTATATTTTATGTTGTAGGGGCTATGTTTGTTATTTGACCTGAAATACTTTTTGCACCTTGAATTCAATGTTGGATCAAGATCATGAGACCCGAAATGACTTATTATTGAATGATCTGATATTGGTTGGGCTAGATCTAATTATGTACCCATGTTTTATTCTTTAAATGTCGTCATCTAGGTGTGTCTGAAGTCTGGAAGTGCAATGAAGTTATGAGTTAATATTTGCATACCTGTACACTGGTTCGTCTCCATAAAAACGCGTGTACACGCAGGTTCTACTCTTCAAAATAGCGTATACAAAAGAAAAAGCCTCTTCTTCAAATCTAATTGATCTATCTAATAAATTTTGTTGCTTTATTATTGTATGTCAATGAAGTATTCTTAGATCTGAATGTAAAACTGAATACATAAGGAGTTTGGTATCTGATTGATTGATTGAATAAGTGATAAGGGTGATCTCTACTACTGCCTATGTAAAGCTCTGTGAATAGACAATAGATGGTCAGCATACTTCTAGTTGGTATAGAATTGATTCAAAAATTTTATGTTTCAGTAGTCTTGAAGGTATACGCAGGTTGGATTACAGGAAGTAGCGTATACATAGAGGTTGGGTTCAGTAAAGTAGCATATACATTCTGATGCATGATTTTTTAGGTTGCAACTAGTTCTAAATGATGATGCAGGTTTCTGGGTTCAACACACTGTTCTGGTGATAGTGATCTAATTGTTTAGACTAATTGATTGTTGGTTGATGCAGTTTGAGTTTCAAAGTTTCTAATGGGTCCAGCATGAAAATTTGATGAAACGAGGCCTTCATGTATATTGTTGTGTACCGGGAGCATGTAGTCTGAAAATTTATGAAACGTTGTCCTTGGAGGAAGAGAGAAGGTTGTAGCCTTTTGTAGGTCGACGCCTACGTACTAGTAATCACATTGGCTAGTACAAGAGCTAGGGGGTTGCATCTCCCTTCCAGTAGAAGCTAGAAAAGGAAATAAGGTTGTAGCCTTCTGTAAGTTTGTGCCTACGTATTGTTATGAGTCTGCACCAATACAGGATTGTAAATAGAGTTTCTTATTATTAAGAGAATACAGAGATGCCAACAACAGGTGTTTTTCACCCACATCGAGTTTCCACCTTAAATCTTTGTGTTCATGTGTGTTACTTACGTGTGATGGTTTATTCTCTTTTTTACTGGTCTGTTTAATAAGTTATTGATGCACTAGTTAAAGATCAACACATGTTAAATTATCTAAATCGCAAGTTTTCTGGGTGTACACTAGTTTATCTAATCATAGTTGTGTGTACATGCTAGTTCACTTCACAGAAGTAGTGTATATAAATTTGTTTGAGAAAAGAAAAAATATTGATCAGATAATACCGATTCACCCCCCTCTTAGTATTATTTCCAACAATCCTAACCCTAGATTGAAAAACAGAAAATGATTTGTGAGCCTTAGGGTGGTTCATTAGTGCATCAAATTCCCAGGGGTACAACTTTTGCATATAACATCCATTTGAGGTGCACAATAGCTCATTCGAAAGAACTGTCCTAGGAATGCAAATTTTGATTGGGACCAAGGCATTCCATGGAATCCTCATACCCGAAAAATTATAAAAAAAAATGTCATTTATAGGTTCAAAATGATGTCAAAAGTTTGGGACCCATAAATCATAGGAAAAATGGAAAAAAGATAGAAAAACATATAGATAGTGGAAGAGGTGGGTGGACACCGATATCTATCTAGATCATGTAGTATTTAATATCCCTCTTATTGATGATTTCATTGTCATCCTAAGGATTATATTTTAACTTCCTGGAGATGTAAGATTTAATATTATCAATGTAAATAATTTGGTTATGGTCTTCTTTTTGCAAATATTTAAGTCAAGTTTCTAAATCTCTAGTGCATCCTCTCTTGAGTTTTTCATGGCCATTGTTCATACTAAATGAAATAATGAGGATCTTACCTTTCTTAATTTGAGCAACTTATGTTTATATTCTAGATATTTTCCACATAAGTACAGCCAAATTCAATTAATACATTGGAGTAAAGAGTATTGCATTTAATATTCAAATGATAGTATATAACATAATTTTATATTTACTTAATTTTATTCCATACCCAGTTGGAGATATTGTTGCACATAATGTTTTTATTTATGAAAACAAGATGTCATTAATGTCAAAGGGAAAGTGAGAGATAATAGAAACGTCATTCATGAATTCCAAGGAAGCAACAATATTCTCCATGAATCAGTACAACAGTTAGATCTCTTACATGATCTTATCACATGAAGATAAAGGCACTTGAAGTTATTTGATTTTTTGATATAGTTATGATTACCAAATGATCGTACAAACTACATGGTTGTGTATGTCTCATCGATACATTTTCAAAATTATATCCTACTCTAAAAAAATCCTCCCATCTAACAATTTATGGCCATTTGAAGATCAACACTAGTTGGAGGCCTAAACTACTACAGGGAAAACACCCAAATACCAAATTTGTTAACTATTGTGCATGTTCATAACAGACCCACCATTGATGGAGAAATACACAACCTTAGGAACACAATCATGCACACTATTTAGTGATTTTAAGTGGTGTGCATCTTTTAGGTAAATCAACAGTGAGCACTAAACACGAACTATGGATGGGGTCGAAAGTTACACAATTTTTAACACATCCCATAGAGATAATAAAATGAAGACACACAATAAGCGCACATTGCAGGATAGTTTGCCTAATCAAACATAAAAATTTAGCACAATTTTATTGGATGGATATGATGACATGGATGATACACAACTCCCTTGTCCACTCACTGATGACATACTAGCCTAGACACATGGAAATTTTTTATAGGGCGCGACATGGCATATATGGAAACATGTGGCATGGTACATCAGTAGTTGATGTTATTATGATGATGTGGCACTACCAGGGGTTTCCAAATGGTAAGGACAAATAGAATATTTGGATTGGTGAAACACCTAGATTTGTGTGACACATGACACCTCCCTTGGGTTGCCACATGACATGATAATTTCATGCTAATGTCATCATGTGGGTGACCAAGGACACATAAGGACCTAGTCTCAATGGGATTGTGGCATGGATGAGGGGCTAAGCCTTGACATCATTATAATATGACTCATATTGTATGAACACATTAACACGGTGGAATATGGATCTTGTTGGCATTAGTCAAAGCCTTAGGCTTACAAGCATACTTAATTGGACTTTTTGGTTGGCCCTCTATGCACCAGACCACATGGAATAATTATATATACAATACCTATGCCTTCCAAATTACAACAAAAATTAAATCAAGTCAATAATTTCAGTCTCTATGTGAAGGATTGATTCATCAAAGGTTTGGATTTTGGTCTCTATTGTTGATAACATTGGTGAAACTTTCCATAGTTTGGTTACAAACAAGAAGGGAGGCTTGATAGTTCAATAAACCTTCATTACAATTGAAAGAAAAAGTTATTGGGCATCACACCCAGATCATATGATTGTTTAGTGGTTGACAAATCAATATTAGAGGCAATACCCTATAGGCATCAATGGGAAACACATTTGGTATAGACCTCCGTTGGGAACTTCGAGGTTGTAATTTTGACCCTGCTCATTGACATGTCTAGAAATAATTTTTTTATATATATGTAGGCATTCTATTGCATCATTAGTGAAATTCTATATATCTATCGCTAGAGAAAGGAAATTATGTAGAAGTGCACATGGAAAAGGGTCTTTTGTAGAACCATTAATCTTTTTATAGTTTTCATATGGTTTTTGTAAGCTTTTCGGGTCAATATTTGTCCAAATTGAGTTTTAGAAGAAGTTGGATGATCAAGTATTAGAGATGAATCTAACCATAAGTGCGCAATGTCCTTTTGGCACTTATTTGATATCCAAAATCCCCATTATATGTTTTGAGAGTCTATGAGCAAGAGTGTAGTGGTTTTCGATACATTATGGAAACATGTTCCGAAAAAAGGATTGAGTGACGAGATTGATGAATTGGTAGAAGTAGAGTATGGGAAACAACATGACTACTAGTGACCTTATTTTATATGACAATTCATGGTAGAATTTATGACATGTTATTAAAGTGGCATTGCTTGCAAGTGGTGATAGTGATTGTGGACATTATAATGATTATAGCTTATAGGTTGTACTTATGATTCAACAATATATGATGATAGTGGATCCAATTTGAAAATGATATGAAATAGAGGTCGATAAGGAAGTTGAAGAAGGAGGTGTGTTCTTCCATAGAGGTTGAAGCCTCAATTAGGTTGGAGCCTAGAGTAGGTTGAAGCATAATCATTTTCGAGGTTGGATCCTCAATTAGGTTAGATCCTAG
The DNA here is from genome assembly GCA_031772625.1 of Pinus tabuliformis. NCBI lineage: Eukaryota > Viridiplantae > Streptophyta > Pinopsida > Pinales > Pinaceae > Pinus > Pinus tabuliformis. The sequence goes on along the minus strand of CM062811.1, from coordinate 114,290,715 downwards.
AGCATGTCAGAGCTCACTCATCATTGATTTTGAAGCCTCAATAACGTTGTAGCCTACATTTAGCAGTTGCTTCATTTTTTGAGCTTGGTGCCTCAATCAGGTTGTAGCATACCACAAGTAGAATCTTGCATAGAGTAGTTACCTCTAATAGGTCATAGCTTGTAAATCTATGTAAACGAATTAAAGATAAATAAGAAGAATATTGGTGGTTTTCTCCCGTATGGGTTTCCAGCTAAAAATCTTCTATCTCATTATGATTCGATGGTTTCTTGATGTGTTATTGATATGATGGTAGATTGATCATGCATTTTTATATTTGATGAGATGATTATTATCATTTGTTGCCGCATGGTTGTTTTATTATGAAAATTTGTTAAATAGTAAAATTTATCTCACAGTTATTAATGCCCCCCTCTAAGTGTGACCTTTGGGCCAACAAGTGGAATCAAAGTAGGTCATATTTAGGCGCAATTAATTACTATAATATGGATCAAAGTAAGATTGAATTAGATGTAACATCCATTATGAACTTGGAATTTTAGTTGGAGGAGGTCATAAGGAAAAATGAAATCTTAGCAAAGCAGCTTGATGAAGTCAAGAAGCAACTAGGAGAAATTGAAAAAATCTACAAGGGAAGAATGATATAATTTCCCTTCTCAAGGAAGATGAAAATACAACAAGACATTCAACTAAGAAAATTCAAGAAGATGTTTAGATCAAGGAAAACTACAAAGAAATCCCCTCCACGTACCAACTATTTTATGGTTATTTCTTTCCATGTCACACATTTTTTCATAAGGAAATTACTTGATATCGTTCTGTATGCCATTATTCTTAACGTAAGGCCATGATTTATAAGGTGGCTCAAGAAGATTAAAACCATGGCCTCATATTATATATGAAAAGGAAAAATAATAAGTTGTATGTTAATAGTGGTTGATCATGACACGTAACATGGGATCAAAGTAAGTTTATCAACATCAACGAAATATATGGAGGTAAAGTAAATTTTGGAAATAATGAATTTACCAAAATCATTGGAAAAGGTAGGATTACCATTAATAACGGAATAATGAAAGCACAAGATGTTTTATATATATAATAATTAAATCATAACATTTTGAGTGTTGGTCAAATATGTGATTAATATTTTGATGTCATAGTCAACTCCAAATGGTTTGAGATTCGAAAGTTAGACCTAGGTAAACTGGCAGCTAAAGCTATTAGTATCGGTGATAATATACACATACTTGAAAAATCAAAGAAAAAGAAAATCCATGATGAAAAGATACAAGACGATAAAATTGTCTCAAATAGACAATGCCTTCATATATGAAAAGCCAATTTTTCTTGAAATCTGAAGAGAGGAACCGACAAGTTCAAAAGTAAGCTTCATTTCAAATGTTTTGTTTGTGGAAGGATAGGTAATTGTGCATATAAATTTCGTTATGCTAAGATTAATGATAGTGATGATGAGTCAAGCTTCAAACCTAAGTACCAAAATAAGAGAAAATCCAGTAAGAAAAAGAATTGTATTCAAAAGAACAAAGTGATAGTGAAAGAAATGAAAGTGTGATCAATTAAGAAATGAGTGAAATATTATTTATTGCTGAGACTGAAGAACCTAAACCAGAAGTTTATTAAGAGGGGAAATTAAAATTCAATTTAAGGAAATAAGGATCCTTATTAATAAATAAAGTCAATTGATGCAACACCTTGAAGAAAAAGGTGTAAATGAAGACAACATTTTTTCTCTCAAAGTCAAATTATAAGAAGCAAAAAGAGTAGAGTTTTTTACATTTGAACAGCTTGAGAAGGAAAAAAATTATGAAATAATAGAGGAAGAAGTGCTTCCATGTATAGAACAATAAGAGAAACTCAATTCAGTGTTCCACAAAGGAATTGAGTCCCTCGATCACATTCTCACCATGTGGAGGTTCCCACTTATCAAGACTAGTATTGGTTATCAAGAAAATTGTGAAGCACCCAAGGACAGTGGTCCCCAAATATCATATAATGGAGATCATCCCAACAATATTGATCAGCCATTATTAACATCTAGCAACAAATCTCTTGAAGATTCAAAGCAAGTGGTGAAATTGGAGAAGCATGCTCATTTCAACGACACTCAAAGAAATTCTAGGAAAGGGGAGAACAGAAGAAACTAGGATGAAGAAAAAGGATCCACTAGCAAGAACAATGCATAGAATTAAATGAATATGAATCAACAAAAAGAATCCGAAAGAAACACTGAAATATATATTTATCAACAAGGGAACATGGTCCCTCCAAGAAATAACTTTATAAGGTCGAGATCTCTTTCTATATCGAGGTTTCAAAATAAATTCTTTGGTTATTGTTTCTCATGCACAAATTTTGGGCACAAAGTGAAATATTGTAGAAGCCATGATGTGGTCAGGTATAGAAGATATGATCAGCTACCTATATGGATACATTTGAACCAAATCAAGAGAATTCCTTAGCCATTTCCGCAATTGTTGAAGCCCTATATTGAATGTCACATATGTCACAATGAAGGTCAATAGCATGAGATTGTAGAATAAAATCTAGATGGTATAAAAGAGAATGACTTCCTATAAATTCTAGTAGATGGAGAAGAAGTCAAAGAGTACCTTGATTAGGTATAACTCCTTAGATATAATCCCTTGGAAAAAGCTTCTTCAAGATCACTAGTTTTCATATCAAAATTGAAGAAGAAACTCTATGTATGAGGGAAGTACATGGAATATGACTCTTACATTGATTATCATGACTTGATGATGACGTCTCAAGTGTAAAGAAAGGATAATTGAGGTTAGTAATGGGAATGTTCTATATACATGTATTTATAATTATGATGATGATAAAAGCATGTTCAATCTACATATCTCTAGGATAATGATTCTCACATGACTTATCCCAGATATAAAGGAAGGATAAGTGAGGCATGAATGTTTTTCATGGGAAATTAGAGAATGCAAAGATGATAGATACTATGGATGCAGAAAGCATGGTATTAGGTGGATACTTTAAATATCATTCATGAGAAACAAGATATTTAGATTAGGTTCATAAGAAAATGCATGATCTTAGGGGAATAATTTAAAGAGTATAGTTATGAGTAGCAAGGGAAGCATGGTCTTAGGGGAAGTATAGGAACAATTATGAGCAATAGCAGAAGCATGGTATTAGGAGAATACTCCATCAAAATGAAAACACATCAGTAGGAAGGAAACACGATTTATTCATGTCCATGAGATCATCGAGGAATATGTTATGGATGGATATTATATAGGATCATTTGCATGGAAGTTTCAAAAAACTTCTATGACCCTTTTCTGTTGATTTCAAAGGGGGAGAGATTGTATAAATTGACACATTGACATTGAAAAAGAAATGAATTTGAGCAAGGACAGATTGTAGATAGTACATTTATGTAGGGGAATTTTTTTATTGGTTTACATCAATGACCACCAATATCTAATGGTGTTGTTATCAATGAAAAAGGGGGATATTGCTAAAATTAATTCTTTCATTGATGATAATAATATGTCATTGATGCAAAGGGGAAGGTTTAAGACAACATCAACATCATTAATGATGTCCAAGGAAGTAGTAGGAATCTCCATGAAACGGTTTGGCAATTGCATCTCTTACAAGATCTCATCACATGAAGATAAAGGTACTTGATTCTATTTGGATTTTTTATATAGTTATGATGCTCAAATGATCCTACAAACTACATGGTTATGTAGGTCTTGACAATACCTTTCTAACGATATATCCTTCTCTAAACAAATGCTCCTGAATGAGAATTTATGCTCATTTGAAGATTAACACTAGTTAGAGGCCCATACTATAAGGAAAATAACCCAAATACCAAATTTGTTAAATAGTATGCATGTTTAGGGTGGATCCACCATTAATGGAGAAATCCACAACCTCAGGTGTGCAAATTTGTGCACATTTTAACGATGTTAAGTAGTGTGCATATTTTGAGTAAATCAACAGTGGCCACTAAACATGAACAATGGATGGGGTTGAATGTTACACAATGTTTAACATGTTTCACAGAGCCAATAGAATGAAGACACATAGAAAGCACATGTTGGAGGATGGTGTCCCAATAGCATTGACACTTGGCACAATTTTATTGGATGGATATGATGATGTGGATGACATGCAACTCCCCTTCCCACTCAACAATGACATAGAAAAATAGACATATTATGGTAATTTATAAGGCATGATGTGGTAAATATGGAAACATGTGATAAGACATGTGAACAAATGACATCAACATGATGATGTGGTTCCACTAGGGCTTTCCATGTGGGAAGGAAAAATGGTAGCTTTGGATTGGTGAAACACCCAAAAAAATTGACACAAGAAACCCTTCCTAGGTTGCCATGTGGCATGATGACATCATGCTAATGTCATCATGTAGGAGACGAAGGACCCCTAAGTACCCATTCTCAAGGTTATGCTCACATGGATGAGGGAATAAGCCTAGGCATTGCCACATATAAGCCCCATATCACATGAACACATTAATGCATGGGCATATGAATCTTGTTGGCCTTCGTTGAAGCCCTAGGCTTAGAGGCATAGTCCCTTGGAGTATTTGGTCAACCCTCTTGGCACATGACCACATGGAACCACTGTATATACAACACCCACACCTTCCAAATTATAATAATAATAATAAAATCAAATGGATATTATGAGTTTTAGTGTGAAGGAGTCATTTCTTGAAGGTTCTCATTTTGATGTCTATTGGTGATTTTGTTGGTATAAATCAACAGAGTTTGGTTATAGATAAGTAGGGAAACTCGATGTTCAACAAACCTTAGTTGTGTTTGAACAAGAAAATGGTTGGGCCTTGCATTTGACTCATATGAATGGTTTTTGGTTGATAAATAAATGTTGGACGACATACCCCATAGGCATCAATGGGCAATGCATTTAGTATAGAGCTTCATTGGGAACTTTGTGGTTATGAGTTCAACCCCACCGGTTGATAGGTTTGGAAATTTTATTTATTTATTTGTAAATGTATGCCTTCTCTCACATGATTAACAAACACTGATTGAAATTCTATATATCTGTCGCTCGAGAAAGGGAATTATATTGAAGCACACTAGAAAAGGGTCTTTTGTAGAACCATTAATTTTATATTGTTTTATATGGTTTTTATAATATTTTTGGGCCAATATTTGTCTAAATTGAGTTCTAGAAGAAGCTAGGTGACCAAGGCTTAGAGATGAATCTAAATAGAGGTGTGGGATGTCCCATTGACACTTATTTGATTACCAAAATATTTTTTATATGTTTAAGATGCTATGAGCAAAATTGTAGTTGTTTTGGATACATTATGAAAGTAAGTTCTGAAGAAAAGGATTGAGTGACGAAATTGATGAATTGGTGGTAGCAGAATATGGATAGTGGCACTACAGTTAGTGATAGTTATTTACATGATAGCTAGTGGCAACATTTATGATAGGATTTTAAAAAGGAATTAGTTGTAGGTTGTGATAGTGATCATTAGATATGTAGTGATTACAGGTTGTCAATTATACTTATGATTCAGTGATATATGATGATAGTGGATCCAATTTAAAATGATATGAAATATAGGTCCACAAGGAAGTTGAAAAAGGAGGCGGGTGCCTCCATAGATGTTGAAGCCTCAATTAGTTTGGAGCCTAGAGTAGGTTAGAGCCTACTTATTTTCGAGGTTGGAGCCTAGCGTAGGTTGGAATCCACTCATCATCGAGGTTGGAGCTTCAACCAAGTTGTAGCCTACACTGAGCAACTACTTGCATATTTTTGAAGTTGGTGCCTCAATCAGGTTGTAGCCTACTAGAACTAGCAACTGGCATATCTTGGGCATAGTTGCCTCTAATAGGTCATAGCCTGCACACCTATGTAAATGAGTTGAACGTAAAGAAGAAGAACATTGGTGGTTTTCCCCATATGGGATTCCACCTAAAAATATTGTGTCTCTTTGTGATGTCATGGTTTCTTGATATGTTATTAATATGATGGTAGCTTGATAATGCATTGTTATAGTTGATGAAATGATGCTTATGATTCATTGCTATACAAATATTTTATTATCAAAAATTGTGGAATAGTAAAATTGATCTCAAACTCATTCATTCCCTCACTCTCAATGTGATCTTTGGGCCAACAGACATAGCAAACCTAACCATCATAACTTTATAGAATGAATGTAATAACTAAAGTATTTAATTTTTTCTTTTAGTTCCACTCTATGATTATATATTTAAATTCTAAAATGTTTTTATATAATTATTTATTTGTTTTAGGGTAGTAAACAGATCATGTAATTTATTCAAATTGTCATTCTTTATCAAGTGCTTTCTTAGTTTTTCTAGCATACAAAATATTGCAACACCTCATACACTTTATCTTCAATTTTTTGTATATTTATTTAATTCTTTATATTATTCCATCTCCTCCTTTATAATACTATTGACGATAAGTTAGCATGTATGTACATGTGTGTGTGGGGAAAATATAGTTGCTCTATAGTTGCAGGGTTTCATCCCACATTGAAGAAAATTTCATTTTTCATCTCCCAAATCTTCTCTATTAACTTATTTTCTACCAAGTAGTAAATGACTAATGGTGTATTTGGAAAATATACCACTCCAATTCCCCATTTTCACCTTCCATCGTATCTTTATTAAATTCATTTGTACTAAGTAGATAATGGTGAATATATTTTATGGAAACCTCCCTCTTCAATTCTTTATTATTAAATCCATTTCATCCACTCATAATAAAAAACTTTATATTGTTCTACAATCAGAGTTTACTTTATTTTAACTAAATAATTTAAAATTTCACATAATGTTTCTCCACTTAATGAAAACATAATTATGCTAAGCTATAAAGTAAGGATTTTAGGCCCTAAGAAGATGGATAAATAGTGAAAAGTGATGAGCTTTAACCAGTTTGAAATGTTCATTTCTCATGAGGGATTTTCCTAGGCTATTGTGACATCTTGAGGTGATGATTCAAGATGTTGTCACCTACTCTACCCCTATTTGCATTCATGCTTGAGACCCCTATTTTTCACAAGGTAACGTAATATATTTCGTTTTGAAGTGAGGGGACCTAAGAAGAGCTTAAGTACCAAAAGACAAAAGGAAAATGGGAAGCTTTCAAAGGTCTAAAAGTCATTCTTCTCTCTCTCTCTTTCCCCTGTGACACACAATGGAAAATGATAAGCTCCAAAGTCTCATATTGGACCTCGAGACCTTAAAATAAAGTTAGAGTTAAAAATCGTGCAACTTCTAAGTGGATTGTCTCTCATCTCTGCCTTACCACCCTATAGAAGCAGTCCAAAGGGGTTACTTGCTTAGATGATAATCTTCTTTGCCCCTCCCGTGTTGAATATTCAACATTTGATGCAAAGGCAGAGATTAATTTTGGGGGGCAGAGGGAGGTTTTTCCTCCTCTGGTTCAACCTCCAGAATAAGGTGGAGATCACATATCTAGGCATATTTCATCCACCGGTACTATTTCAAATTTCAAATGGTAGTGCATGTTCTTACCTCCCCTGCTCATGTACACCACTCCACCTACCATCGTTGGATCTTGTAATAACAAATGTCCACCCTCCATGATGTCATTATGACGTTACCCAACTATTGGCCCCCACTGTTTATAAAAAGGCTCCCTCTACTTGAGTTAAAAAAAAAAAATATTGCTACTTCCTGGTGCTCCCCACCTTTATCCTACCAAGAACACTATTTGCACACCCTGCCATGCCAAAAGCTCATCTCAGTGTGATTTTCAACCTCCCTACAACGACCAGTTAACTCACTCCCCTGTACTCCATAATTTTCGTAGGTTAGTAGTTGAAATCAAAAAATGACAACATTGAAGTCCTAAAACTCCCCGAGGGCTCCAAAATCTTTCAAGTGTAAGCCTTTGTCAAGTCTTGACCCCCTCATGGACCTAGAAGTGCAAATAGTAGACCCGGTCTACTCCTACAACCTGGCTGACCTCTGAGTTGAACTGATTGGAAATTATGCCAAGGGGAATACCTTTTCTGAGTGGTGGACTTAGGGATGTACTACCAGATTGCTCCCTTTGTGCATTACTTCACATAATTTTTCTCCTGGAGGTAGCAACCAGTATCGACAAGAAGAACTACTTCATTTCCTCCCAAGGGGTCAAAATCCTAGAAATCACCCCAGAGCTAATTCATAAAGCATTGGTGTACCAATCTCCCTCGACCTTCTGCAATTCACTAACACCACGTTGATGTATTATTTTCTACTCTCCCAGCCACTAAGAAGCAACCCTTTTTGCAAATGATCCTATCTCCTAGGCTGGAAGCCTTCCCTCTTACTAAAAAATTCCCATCACCCTCTATGTAGAGCCCATACAGCCTACCTTGTCCACCATTACTCACCTACTAGGAGAAGAGGATACCAACATAGCCAACAAATCCACCTTGGGATTTCTTAAGCAAATGCTATAAGCTGGACATTTACTTAACATCCCAGCTTACTTGCCTCAAGCCATTAGATTCCAAATGCACCACTTCTCCACCACTTCATACATTATATACTACTCCTTGTTGTTTTATCTTTTTGTGTGCTCTCATGATGAAGAATTTGAATGTTTGGGCCTAAATTTTTTCTCTGGGAACAATAGGAGAAACTTAGTCATTGATTGGGATGTTGTTGTTAGAAAGAGACTAGAATTTGATATCTATTCACAGTTCATCTCCACCTATATGGAAATTGCATCTAGGATCATTCATGGTGTGTCTCCTCCAAAGGTTCTCCCCAAGAAGAAAGAACTCCTCCAACTCAAGAAAGACACCAGGGTAGGGGACTGGTATTTGTTTTAAAACCACATGGAGATTATAATTTATGGGTGTCATCTTTCCCCCCTACCACCTACCAGTTTTCATGTCTATGAGGATATTTCCATGAGAATTCATTAAGTAAAGTACATCCACATATCAACTCCATTTTGTCCATGCAGAGAAGGGACATATGTTCAAACTAGGAATGCCTATGGAGTGTTTTGTTTTTAATGTTAGGTAGTCTTTCAAGGTCTTCAAGGCCTTCCTCTAAGAGATGAAATTTGGCATAGGAGAGATCTGGAACTATGAACCTCATGGTGTGATTTCCCAATGGAGAGAAAAGATAAAGGCTTCGATTTATTTACATGATTCTAAACTTGAAGTGGAATGGAAAGCTAACCATGAATCATGGCCTCTTCATACAGAGATGGAGATTGATACAGAAGTACCAAAAGACAAAGCACAAAATAGGCCTGTGGGCTAGATTGAAGATACCAAGATGGTAGATACAGTCTCATCTAAAAAGGCTAAGACTGAGGAATTATACAAAGAAGAATTGGAAACTAGGCTAGTGGAGGTAGGCCCAGACCGACCAGGTTTTCATGTCTCATTAGAATATCTGTCATAGTCCACTGCCTCATATTCTTCACAAATAGCTATTTTAGGTACAAAAAATAGTACATCAGTCAGAGGATCAAGCTGTCCTGCTAGAAAGGCCATTAAAGAAAGCAATAAGAAAGTGAGGGAGGAGATGTAGCAACAAAAGGCATCTCATTTAGCCCCATATCACACTAGGCTGCCAATTGCAATGGATTTGGAGAGGAACCAAATGAAATTCTCCTTGCAGCATCCTCGAGCCTAGTCTTCGCCTTCAGGTTAACAATTCAAAACCCTAGATGTGTCTTTTGATTTGGAATGTGTTCCCCTCCCGGAGAAAATCAATTTCCATAAGTAGGTTGGGGAAGTGTTGTACAATGATCTAAATAGGAATGCCTTGACCATCATCAAGGAAGAAACATTACTAGAGAAAGCTACAAATAAGCTACCACAAGAGAAATCAAACTCTCGTTCCCTTCACATACAAAATTAAAGCTTCAAGAAGCTGGTGGTAAAGCTTGGGGTGAATCTTGAGGACATGTTAGCTACTGAGACTCTTCTGAAGGGTTCTCAAATAGAGATTCAGCAGCTAAGGCATAGGAAGAGTATGCCAAGCAACAAGCATGTCCAATCCAAGAAGCTAGCCTAGGTTGAAGAAGAAAAAGAGATCCTAGACTATGATATCATTGATAGGAACAATGAGGGTGTAGCCCCAAAGCAACAAATAACTGAGTTGCAACAGAAGATTGACTCAAATACACATGCATTCATCAATCTTGAGGATGCCCAAAAACCTACTGAAAAATTATCTAGACCCTTACTAAACTTCAGCTTTAGGAAGGGGAACTAAAGAAGGTACAAATAGATCTAGAGACTTCCCATAGAAATGTAGCCTAGAAGGAGAAATAAGTAGATATCCACAGGATGAATGCTAAGATCCTCAGCAAGGACCTACATGAATCTAAAAAATAGATCTCAGAGATAAAGGGTAATTTGAAGTGGAACATGTTATTGTTGTAGGTTAAATAGTTGGCATGGGATGAAATCATTGAAGAAATAGGGAGGAATTGGGAATTTATAACCATGATGAAGGAGAAAATTGTGCTGGTCAAAGACTTTGATTACTCCATCTTATCAGCTAAGGAGGAAAGAGTAAACAATTCCCATATTGCTCCAAATTTCATCAGGTTTGTAAATGAGAGGCCACTTAGTGAACTTAGGCCTATTGATCTGGTAGACAAAGTGGGGGTCATCATGGATATTACTAAGATGATCTAAAAGGAGAAAGCCAGAGTGAAATCTGAAGAATGTTTAGGGGTAGTGACAAGAAAGATAAATCTTTGAATGAGTAATTTGAATCATTGATAACGGCAGGATTGCCTAGCTGTTGAGAATTGGGTGAGATAAACACTTGGGATTAATACAAACGTTGGCTGGTAGAGACAAAAAGTAGGGAAGACTCCTCCCATGAGAAGACCTCCACTTTAAAGGGAAGAACAATGGTAAATTATCTCAAGAATGACTTCCAGTTGCTTGGGTTGGTAAAAATGATATTAAGGGTTAGGTTGGACTATTTAGACTCAATAAATCTGAAGATCTCACTTCAGTTTTTCTTCTAGACTCCTAACCCAAATCCGAAGTTGTGGTAGAGATGTCAGCAATTCATTGATCCACCCGTGATCTATATCATCGACCCCATGATGAAACCTCTACCTCATGCCAGGAAAAAATGAATATATTATAGATTGTGTCAATCATGACACTATTATTTTTACTTCTATGTAAATATTTTATTTCTCAGTCCGTTATATTTTCTATTACAAAAAACTGTGCCACACAACACGCTTAATTTTGACATGATGACTCTCTGGAATAAAATCAAGAAATAATATTTTGTAATGGGTTCTCCCTTAGAGACCCTATAAAGACGGTGAAATAATATTTTAAGAGGGTTCAAAACTTTTGTGATTTTTTTCTTTCCAATAGAGGAGAGTTATGCATTGTTGATATATTATTTTTCTGTTTAAGATATATACAATTTTTTGGTGATTCTAACTCACCTAAGTTTTTTGTATGTGTTCTTACTTTGTTACTTTCATATGTTGCATTTTCCTTTCATATTATCTCAGAAGTAGCTACTGGATGTTCTTCTCATGAATTTATGGATTTTTTGAAGTCAAATATTGATGTATAATGCTTGCATGGACATGGAAATTAAATCCTTAAAGTGCACACTATGTATCTTTGCATCTCATCCTCCATTTCTACTTTAGCTGTTTCACTCTGATTTTTGCTACATAGGATTCTTAGAGACAAGCCTTGTGTATTGAATTTCTTTCTTGTTTAATTATTCTCTCCCATATAATTCAATGACCTATTAAGTTGTAGAGCCAGGTGATGAAGGCCACTTTATATTTGCATTGATGCTTCTGTGAGTTTATTTTTCATCTAATTGTTATGCATTTCCTTTGGAGGAGGGCTCTAAATCACCTCTATTTCATGACATGTTAAATATTAACTGTGTGTGACAGGTCTTGCAAACCTGCAAGCACTCAAGAAGGATTTCCTAGGAATTGGTCTTTCTTCCAACCCAAGGGTTCTCTGTAGGAGGCTGATTCGAGCCACAACTTCTTATGGTGTTGTTGCGAGGGATGCATTTGAAAATCCTTTCCTTAGATAATGACTATTTTGGCATTCCTTTTAATAGGTGAGAAAAGGAAGTGCAAGGTTGGATCTCTCTCACCTTGGTGAGTCCACATTAAGAATTTTTTTTATTGACTCCACCAAGGATCCCTTATTTTCTCACACTGACTTTGAAGAGACCTCATAACTGCTCTGATGAAAGCTGGGAGAAGACTCCTTCGGTGTTTAACCCAGAAAGAATAATATCAAGGAGGGTCTGGAAAGAGAAAACACTAGTCACTCCAAGTACTAGGATATTTGTTCCAGAGATAGCATCAACCAACTTGCATAATACCATAATAGCCATCCTGAACCCTCTTCCAAAGTCCTAAAATGTACATAAGATAATTATAAATTGTTTGGACCATTTTTATAAAGAGATCAAGATGAAGGAGATCCTCCTAGCCGTCCATCATCCACCTCTCTCATTTTTCTAGAGCATGGAGAAGTTAAATAAATACTTGAAGATATCCCAACACCCACTGTTAATGGATTTCCATTTTGGTCTCAGACAAACACAACTCAACCAATTATTTAGCAGAAGCCTATGATAAATCTCTTACCACCTCCACCTTTTAAAAATATGGATTTCCATGGTTTTGTTCTTAATATTTATGCTCCTCTTGACCTACCTCAACCCATGAATGCTATTCCTCAATATTATCTCAAAAATCTGCCAAGATTTACTGGAGAGGATGAAATCTCTACCCAAAAATAGAAAGACACTTTCTGCCCCTTTATAGAAAATCAAAACGTGGCATACCTAGATGTGATTTTGAGACTCTTTGTCCAATCGCTAGATGGGGAGGCTAGAATGTGGTTCAAATCCTTACCCAATGCTTCAATTAGTACATGGGAAGAAATGGAGAATGTGTTCATGCATAAATGGGGCGAGAGGAGAGACTATGGATATATCCTCACAAAGTTTAATGCAATAAAGAAGAAACATAATGAGGATGTTTCTGAATTCAACGAAAGGTTTAACAAAATATATGTTATTTTTCCTATTGAAAGAAAACCCACACAAGATGCCACTAAGGTGTTTTCCCCTGATTTTGAGTTTGAAATTGTTTTTACTCTTAGGGAGAGAAAATCTTGCACCATTGATCTAATTCATATTGACGAACTTGAAGTAGAAGCTAACTACACCTCCACTAGTAAATCAAGAGGAAAACCTAACTATGTTGATAAGAGGAAGGGAAAAGAGGAAGCTAGCTCTTCAAGTCAAGGGAAGCAAACTCAAGAGAAAAAGGTGGAAGAAATTAACAAGTTGATTAAGAAATTGTCTAACAAGCTTGTAAAGATGGAGTTGGAAAATAAAAATTCACCCAGACAAACTCTCTCAGCCGCAAATAGAAATTTCAATCCTCAATATAGGATACCTTCATTGCAACTTTTGCAGAGAGAAAGAAAGGAACAACAAGATCATATTCAACCTCCCTTATACTTGGAGGATGGCCCAGAGGAGCTAACAAAAGTATCAGAATCTATGGAAGCTCAAGAAAACCACTTTTCTTCTCTCTTTGAGGAGGAGTACGAGGTTGAAGCACTTGAGGGAGGAGGGGAATTGAATGCTCATTTGGATGATTGAGAGATTGATGACTATTATAGAAAGTTTGTAGACTTCATGAAAGCTTATCTTCACAATAAATATGAGCTTAAGTCTTCCAGAAAGAGATCTAGAGGGTAGGACCAAGGGGAAGATCCTTTTACCTCTAATCCTGCCAATCAAAAAGAAAAAGGAAAGAAGGCTCTATATCATCCTTCACTTGAGAATAAAGAGTCCTCCACCCCTCTCCCGCATAATCCTGAAGTGTCAAAATCAGAGCAAGTCCTCTCATCATATCAACCAATCCACAATAAGGTAAAATATCATGTTGATATTTTATCTTCTAATAAGAATCCCTCTATGTTCAACCTGCAAAAGAAGTTAGAGAAAGTTAAAATTGTTGTCCCCTTGTCTGGGATATTGAGACAACCAAGCTATAAAGCACAAGTGTCTGAGTTTTATTGATCCACCTACCACAATCCCTATGCAAGACAACCTAAATATACAAGAAGAAAGGACTATGGTCATTTTTTAACCCTATGCTGAATACCAAGACCCTTCTACAACCCCCTTTTATGTGACTTTGGTAATTCATGAGCTATTTTTGCAGAATTGCATCATTGATTTAGGGGCATCCCATAATCTGGGGCCGCTGTCAGTAATGGAGAATTTTGGACTGAGAATAGCATGGCCATACAATGATATTTACTTGTTTGACTACAAAAGAGTGAAATTCTTGGGGTTGATCAAAGATTTGGTGGTGAATTTGGCACAGATTCTAATGAGCCTCGATATTGAAACAAGAATGCTGCAACTCCCAAGGCTACTAAATTTAATTATCAACCCTGTGTTCATACAAAATTAAGAGGTATCGACACTATATGTGTAGCATACAATGTGTCATTCCTTTGATGTCATGATGTAATGGAGTGAATATAATAAAATCAAATCCTAAACTAATTGCAGAAAATGAAATGCTCTAAATGGAAACCTTAACCTATTGCAAGAAAGAAAATACAAGGAAGGAAACCTATTATAATTGCATAAAGTAAATCTCATGAATTAAATGTCAATAATTACATTTGAAAGAGTTCAGGTCCATTAACAAAGTTCATTGGATGTGGAAATCATCATTGTATTATCCATTTCATAAATCTGTCCATTGGCCCAAATCGCTGAAATGTTTTGCATGGGTAAAGAGACAAGTCTTAATTGGTGTTTAGTCTTCTCTAATTGTTGATTTAGAGCCTAGGGGTATTGATTCAATAGTAGGGGATAATAACCAATCTTCTTGAGAGAATATGGGCAAGTATATAAATTTAGAAGGTTGCTATTGGAGATCCATAGTTACTACAGGAAACTGCAGATTTACTACATGAAACTATAATTCACCGAATGAACAAGAAAATCAAATCCAAATTGGATGGGACAATGTTTTTTATTGACTAGGATGCTTTATGTCTCCATTCCAAGTGGAATTTCTCAAAAATACCTTTGTTAACCCATGCTAAAAAATAACAGAAAATTACTAGTCTAAAGTCTAGAAATTTGAGGACTAATGAGCTAGTAAATCTGTCAAATTCCTAACCTAATCAAGTGAAAATGAAATGGAGTAGTTTTTGTTATCAACTAGAATTATTTTTTGATCTAATTAAAGTGGAACCAACTCTATTGAAGTTCGTTAGCATGCTCTAAAAAATAGCAGATATTTATTGTTGTTTGCCACAAAGGACATCCAGAAATCTAGATTTGGGAATAAGCAAAGTAATCCAAGTAACTTAATGATTACTATGACCTTCCAAAGCTATTAAAAGGATGAAAGTATGCTTGTGATCCTAAAAAATAACTTACTTCAACCATTTAACCCAATCCTATAACAAGAATTCATCAATACTAAATGTACAAATGGAAAAAGAAACAAGAACAAGAGATGCATGTGAATACAAAATGAAAGGAAGAAACATAAATGATACAAAAGGGATCTTAGGCTCCTGGGATGGCCAAGCCTAAGGAAACTTAGAGTCCTGTGGAGGAGACCAACATTTAGAAGGTGAACATGGCAGCAATCCTCATTATTTCCATCAATACAATTACATATGTGCAAGAAATGACAATGGCGTTGCAAAAATATGAGTTCTCTCCACATTTAGACCAATAAAATCAAACCCTAGAGGAAAATTTGACTTGCTACTTATACACAACTATTAAGAAGAATTCCCCATGGAAGGAGGAAGCTTTCCCCACAAAAATCCATAATATAGTGGATTTGGTTCCCAATACTAGGAATTTGCATTAAATGACAGCGGACACATTCCTAGATTTTCTCAATCATTGGAGCTCCAGAATCCGTGCAATTATTTTAGAATACCTTCTTGATTTATTATTTAATATTTATCCTCCTATATTAGGGAGCAAGTCCCTAAATTATCTTCTCCTCCAAATCTTCGTAATCTGCCCAATATTCTCACAATATTCCAAAAAAATAAATAATATTAGCCACAAATATGCAATTATCCATAAACCTTCCTAATGAACATATTAAAGCTAAAAATACATTATCTAATGCAAAAGGGGAGGTTTTAATGTGCTGAAGGATGGTCAGATGGGCCTTAATTTATGTCTGATTCAGAGGCCCATCATACACCCTGCTGAAAGTGTTTCTCATCCTATGAGTAACTTAGTGACCTCATTTTGTGTCATTCAAGGCCCTAGTAGCCTCTTTCTTGTGCATTCTTCAGCCATTTCTCTCAAGAATCTTGGTTGTAAGTTCTCCAAGGACAAGCACAAAAATGTAGTTATTCTTTTCATGATTGTTTAACAGTCTTTCAAGCAAAAAATGTAACTTTCCTCTTTTTGAGTGAACTTTGTTGTCTTGTAGATCCATTTCATTCATATCCTCACCCTTGAAACCTTCATTCCATTTTCACTCATTTTTCCAAAACTATTTGTGCATAGAAAAATCACATTGTTTCTTGAGACCATTAGCTTGCCTTCTTCCCCTTATTCAAGATGGGTTCTTGAATATTTTTTCAGTTTGGAAAGGTATTCCACATCCTTTCAAACCTTATAATACCATTTTCCACCATTTGGACACCTCTGAAACCTTCAAATCACCTTTAGATGAGAACTAAGACATTATGTAGTAATTCTTGTAGTAACTACAGGAAACCCTGTATCAGCCTCTATTAACTACATGAAACCATTTAACAACCTTTTCAAACCTGTTTTGAGTAGAAATGATAGGTTGAGCTTATGGTAGGCCCTCAGCTTGACTTCCATGACTTTCTCCCCTTTATATAAAATCGTTTAGGCCTTGGACAAAAGCTAGAAAGAGATTAGATACCTCTTGGAAAGCCTCTTTTCATCACTTGAGTTTGAGTTCTATTTTGATGGTGAATGCCTTCTTTCCCTTTGTTGTCTGCTTCTTCTCTTTTGTGGCCTAGATGATCGCCTAATGGCCTTGGAGTTCATTGTTTTGATTAGATCTCTCTTAGGAACTTCCATTTTGGGTTTTAGCACAATTTTTTCCTTTCTTCCTTCTTTTAGTAGCTTTTTGAGTTCTTGTAACAGTCATTCCTTATCTTTCAGGATCTTCTAACTATAGGGGAGTGATGATAAATGATGTAGAGGGGTTGGAGGATGATGCCAGGTCTCAGAGGGAGTAGTATAGGTTTGTGAAAATGGAGAGGATGTGCTCTTGCGTTTTTCAAGAAATTTTCAGGGTGACACATAGTGTAGTGTTTGTTCTTGAAAAATATTAATTTCTTTATAACGAAATGGGATGGATGAATGATGTATAGACAGTGGATAGGAAGTGGATGGAGGTCTTGGAGTGTAGTGGTGAATTGGCCTTTATAGAAATTTCTTCTTTTCATCATTGCCCCCTTCCCTTGAAATCATCACCCTTCCTAATTTGGCTTTTCCACATTGCATGAGTGAGGGAGTGGGTTGCAATTAACTAGTTGAAGGTGGACGATACAGCTGACCCATCCTTAGCTTATAAAACCTCATCTCTCATGCATTGACAACAAATTTCTAACTATAATATGCTGAAGAGGTCAAGAATATTGCATACCTATACCTACCTGATGGTTGTTGGAGAGACATGCATGCTATTGTGTGTTGATGATCGATAAATGGCCCTCTAAAGGTTATAATTTCCTTTGTTTTCTTCTGCACTGATCTTCATAGCTTGGTGATTATAAACCCTTATCTTCTAGTTACCATGAGAAAGCTATCTTAGTCAAATCCGACCTTCTTGGAGTGTTGTGCTTGGCCATGGGTGATGTTCACCTTCCCTATACCTTATTCCATCATTAGACACTTTTTCCACACTTTATTTCACCTTTCGTACCTTCCTATAACTTTCAATCTATTTCCTATAGTAAACTATGACATCCGGTAGAACCACAGGAAACCCTGTAGCAGCTTATTTAAACCCATATCTCCCAAATGGTATATTGGGTTAACCTGAAATTTTTTGACGATGTTTCCACCATCCTTAAGCACCTCCCCATAAAAAACATTTGGCCAATGGATTCACAAATCTCGAGAAAAATTAAAAATGGCTAAGGTTGATGGATTTCAATTCCTTAGAAACCATGCACTAGAATTTTCTAAAATTTATTGGGCATGTTATTACCATCCTTATGCATCTCCCTATGAAACAACTTTGTAAATGGATGCATGAATATCGAGAAAATTCAAAACTCGTTGTAGGTGATGGAGGCTGATTTCTAAAAAACTGTGCACTGGAATTTATGTAACCTTATTGGGCATATTACTATCATCCATATACATCTCCCCTTGAAACAAATTGGTAAATGGATGTATGGTTTTCAAGATATGACAAAACTAGTTTTATGCTTTATGTATTTCTATTTCCTGTAGTATTTCAGGACAATAAGGAAAATGAGTGGTAAAATCTTGGTAATGATGTGTGGATGGTGGAAATAGATGAGGGTGATGGATTGGCATGGCCTTGGCCCTTCAGAAGCATCTAAGAAAAGGAGGAGTAAGTCCAAGTTTGACTTCCTTTGACTAGAATTATGACAAATTTATTTCTTTTGGTGCCAACTTGTTTTTGTTGCTTGTAGATGGTGGAGAGCACCTGCATTCATCAGAGAGATACATGAAGCAAATATTTTTTGTTTTTTTAGCTTTTTTTTTTCTAGGCCTACTATCCACCTCAATGAAATTTTCAACTAGTATGTTTGACCAGCGCCTCAAAGGAGGGTTTCACTTAGGATCTTTTCTTTTTTCTCTTTTTCCTTTTTTCCAACCCATTGACTCCCTGATGGAGTTCTTAAATTAATGACCCAATCTCAAGCACCTCAAAGGAGGTTTTCACTTGAGATTTTTATTTTTTTTCCTCTTATTTTTCATTTTTTATTTCTTTTCCTATCCTACTCTACTTGAAAAAGAAAAAAATCATTTTCGAGTGTAGGAATACTTCCAATGGAGCCATGTGCACATCTAGATGACAAATAAACTGATGTGTAGGCTTGCAATATGTGATTTGACATGTACCTAAATTTTAGAGACCAAATGCTTTGACTTTGAAAATATCAAGCACAGTTGAAGAAGAGAGTGATGCTCCATCTTGTTGATTTTCTAGAACCAAACCTCAATATAACTTTGATGCCCTTGGTTTGGTTACTTATCTATATCATTCTTCATGTATTCTCCTACCATGACCTTCAAATATTCCTCTTTTTGTTTATTGTTTTCTTGAATACATGGAGGATTTAGTGGTAACCATGAGGGAGCTTTCTAAATATCTGATTTTGATGTCTACTTTTCATCAAGTGTGACACATGATTCTTTACTCTTCTATTTTGAATCTTCTTTTTCTGCATGTTTTCCTTCAATGACATCAAGAGAATATCTTTTTTGTAATATTGTTCCTAAGACGAGATGAATACCATTGATATCAAGAGGAAGTATTTGGAACTATTGTACCTCATCATTGTAAGTGGGTTGAGCTACTTCATTGTGTGGGTTTGGAAATGGTGGTACATGTAGTTTAGTGGGAGTGGATATTTGAGAAGGATGTGGTTATGGTTGTGGTTATGATGGAGGTGGATGGTAGGGATAACATGGAGTTCGATATGGAGGATATTTAGGAAAATATTTAGGATATTGTTGATGGCTCCCATAAGTTACTTTACAACCTTGTTTCCAAGATTGGTATTGGGGTTGAGATGGCCAAGGTTGCCCAGGAAAGAATGTATTACAATTACTTTGAGATAGATGATCATTATCTTGAAATTGTGAACTAGGATCTTGCATCATATCAGGTTGAATAGGTTGCCATCGTCCTCTTGGAGCGGCATAACATAGCTGCAATGGCAATTGACTTTCTCCATTGTCCTCTTGGTAAACTTCCTTCAACCTTGGTAATGAGGGGCAATATTTAACATAATGTGATTCTGCATGCACAACACAAATATCAGCATCTTCGTTTTTCTTATTTTTTATTCTTAACATTTCTACTTGTTCATTTAGATTTCTAAGAATTTATGTTTTAAAGCTATTAAGCAAATTTCCAAGTTTAGCTTGACTTACCGATCTTGATGTTGATTGAAATACTCTTTCCCTTCCTCTTGATATGTGTTTGCATATTTCACAGATTTATTCAAATGATAACTTGTATACACCACCTCTACTCATGAGATCAAAGAGATCAATCCACTCATCCCTAATTGTTCTAACTAAGAGGGTTTTTAGTGTTTCGGATCCTAAATGATGTAGCTTTTCCCTCTTAACATTATACATGAACCTATCTATTATATCCTTAAAGCTCTCATCTTCTTTTTTTATTCATTCTAAATATTTCTTCTTTAATATCACGATATTTATATTTTTATAGAATTATCTTATATTTTTCTAGAAATATCTTTTGCGTATCATTCGTTGATCTTATTGAATTAGTCCCTAAACTCATGAACCCTTTAAGAGCTCTATCCTTAAATATTTCCGGAAACAATCTCAAATTTTGAGTGTTTAGTAAGTAACCATAAGATCTATAAACAATTTTAAATTCAAAGAGAAAGGTTTTTAGATCCCCTGGCCTTAGGCAATGAAAGTCTAGAAGAAAAGATGGAGGGATGTTATTTATATGCACACTGAGATCAGTATCTTGAATGGGAAATCCAAGAGGATCTTCATCATTTTTATCATCTCCATCCATTTCTTCTACCTTTTCTTTCGCCTCTTCTTCTTCTACCTGTAAAAGTGGATGGCAGTGTGGCTCTTACAGCACTGCATGATCAAATGGAGGGGGTTGGCACTGGATAAGTATATTTTATTTTTGTTTTTATAAAAAAAAAATTGAATTAGGATGTTAATGCAATGAAATATTCCTAATGCAATTTTTGTGGTTTTGTAGAAATTAAAAAGAAATGAATCAACTAGGGAAGAAAACAATGCATACTCTGACACTTCCATGAAAACGGTGCCAAAAAGAGATTAGCCTTAGTATTGCAACAAGAATGCTGCAACTCCCAAGGCTACCAACTTTAATTATCAATGCAGGGTTCATAAAAAAAGTAAGAGGTATTGGCACTATATGTGTAGCATACAATGTGTCCTTCCTTTGATGTCATGATGTAATGGAGTGAATGTAATAAAATCAGATCCTAAACTAATTGCAAAAAATGAATTGCTCGACATGGAAACCTTAACCTATTGCAAGAAAGAAAATACAAGGAAAGAAACCTATTATAATTTCATAAAGTAAATCTCATGAACTAAATTTCAATCATTACATTTCAAAGAGTTTAGGTCCATTAAAAGTGTTCATTGGATGTTGTAACCATCATTGTATTATCCGTTTCATAAATCTGTCCATTAGCCCAAGTCGCTGATATGTTTTGCATGGGTAAAGAGGCAAGTCGTAAGTGGTATTTAGTCTTCCCTAATCATTTATTTAGAGCCTAGGGTTATTGATTCAACCCTAAGGGAAAATAACCAAGCTTCTTGAGTGAATTTGGGCAAATATATACATGTTGGAAGTCCGCTATTGAAGATCCTATAGTTACTACATGAAACTGTGGATTTACTACATGAAACTATAATTCACTGAATGACCAAGAAAATCAAATACAAATTGGATGACACAAATTTTGTTATTGAATAGGATATTTTAGGTCTCCATTCTAAGTGGAATCACTTAAAAATATCTCTGTTAACCCATTCTAAAACATAGTAGAAAATTACTTGTCTAAAATCTAGAAATTCGAGAACTAGTGAGTTAGTAAATCTATCAAATGCCTAACCTAATCAAGTGAAACTACAATGGGGTGGTTTTTGTTATGAACTAGAGTTATTTTGTGATCTAATTCAAGTGGAATCAACTCGATTAAAGCTCATTATCATGCTATTGTTATTTGCCACAAAGGACATCAAGAAATCTAGATTTGGGAATAAGAAAGATAATCCAAGTAACTCAATGATTACTATGACCTTCCAAAATTGTTCCAAGGATGAATGATTATTTTGATCGTAGAAAAGAACTTACTTCAACCATTTAGCCCAATCCTACAACAAGAAATGATCAATACTAAATGTATAAATAGAAAAAGAAATATGAACAAGAGATGCATGTGAATAAGAAGTGAAAGGAAGAAAAGTAAATGATACAAAAGGGTTCTTAGGATCCTGGGATGGCAAAGCCCAAGGAAACTCAAATTCATATGGAGGAGACCAAGATTTAGAAGTTGAACATGGCACCAAACTTCATTATTTCCATCAATACAATTACATGCCTGCGAGAAATAACAGTGGAGCTCAAAAATACGAGTTATCTCCACAAGAAGACTAATAAAAATCAATGATCTAGGTGGATGTTGGTGGCCACCCACCTATCCCATTTGGACTCCCACAACTGTCTCTTTTAGTTTTTTAGTTTCCGTAATTATACCACAATTTACTATTTTTAGCAGTTTTTCGGTTCCTCAACTTCTAGAGCTGTTTTGAGGCCCTAAACGACGTTTTTTTGGGAAATCTAGGAGCAACATGGGTCCATGGACCGATGGTGCTCTTCCCAAAGTTATAGTTCTAGGATAGACCTTTCTAAGGAGCTTTTGTATGTGTCAAATGGAGATCGGATGCCAAATTTACGACCCCGAGAAATTGATGTACTAATTTACCCAAACGGGGCCCATAATTTGGTGTTTCATCTTCTAGGGTTAGGTTTTGGGATGTCAAGGGCTTTCAATTGTTTCTAAAAAATAAATAGACCTTCGAGCCTCATTGTAACATAGTTCAGAGGCATGTAGTCGCCACGTCTCTTCTTAGAGATAAGCTACCATCGCCTTAGTTGGTTTATTTCCATTTCTGGTTGTAAGCATATTTCAGTATTTTCCATTAATGAAATGAAGTATTATTTCCACTGCATATTTATGTATATGGTTACCTATGTATTTTGTTTCATTCTTGTTTAAATTTGGATCAGTGGTATCAAAGCAATCTGCTTTTTCTCTGTTTTTTTTTCATGTCCCCAACGAGGTCGGGATATAAGGAGTTAGGGCTTGAACTGGTTGAACCTTTGCAAGACCATCCTAGCAAATACTGATGGCCTCCCATGGTGGATGGAAAGAAATATGAGGGGGCATGAGATCCTATCAAAATCTGCAGCAAAGGAACACGATGATGGATAGCTTTATGTAGATCCTTCAATGGCTACCCAGAGGCGACACATCGGCTTCCAATAGCTACTTTGGAAATGCCACACCATTTAAGGTACAAGTTAATTTTGAAATCCTCATCTTCGAGGGTCAAATAGACGCAGATGTTGTAGATAAATGGTTAAATCTACTAGATGGGTATTTTTCTATTCATGAATTTTCGAGTCAGGAAAAGATTGTTTTTTCTCTTCTCAAAGTAGCCCCCCACTTCAAGGATTGGTGGGAAACCTACTACGAGCAGAAGCATGAAAGCACAGGCTCACTATTTTTAGCCGGACCCACTTGGGATTCATTTCGGGATGCCATCAAGGAGCAGTACTACCCTGTCAAAAGCTACGAGGACAAATACATAAAGTCGACCACACTACGACAAGGAAGGGACAAAGAAGTGCCAGAGTTCACCAGCATTTTTCATACCCTTTGAACATAGTCGGCTATCAAAGATTCTAATTTGCATCTGGTACTCAAATATCGTGGCTGCCTACACAGATACATCTAGGAAGAGATGGAGTTCCTGAACATCTTCTCGCTCGGCACGGTGTACCGATATGCTGTCAAAATCAAACAAAAGTTCAAATAGAATAAGCGAGACTTTGGATCTGCGAATCCAAAGACCAAAGGACAAAGCCAAGGTGGGGTGAACTAATACAACCCATCGAAGCCGCAAGAAAAGAACAACACCACGAAGTCGAAAAAGGACACAGGAAAGTGGTGTGAGTTCCACAAGAGCCACACTCACAACACAAGTGAGTTTCAGACGAAGCAGTTGCTGGTGGTCAAGTTGAAGGCCTCCGAATCAGATGCATGTTCCAACCCTGACCTAGAACCCAACAAGGGGAATGGTGAAGGGAATCAGATCATTGATGTGGATCCCAGTGCCACTGTTGCCACCGCCAAGATCCAGAAAAATGAGCCCGAAGATCAAGAAGAGGGGAAATGTCTTTTACACTCACAGATGTGGGTGAAGGGTTCACCGTTGCAATTCATTGTCGACAGTGGTAGCCAAAAGGACCTCATTTCAGTGGAGGTCGTGAAGCAGTTGGGCCTACTGACCACACCACACCCGCAAACATATAGTATCGGGTGGCTTCATGAAGGACAAGATCTCAAAATTCACCAGCAGTGCCACCTTCCCTACAACATCAAGCCCTTCACAAATGAGGTATTGTGTGATGTTACACCTCTGGATGTTTGTGATGTACTATTAGGCCAGCCATACTTGTGGAGGTGACATGCTGTGTATGAGTTAAGGCCAAGTGCTGTCATTATTTCTTTCAATAATTCATTATACAGGATACCGGAGGTAGCCCCACCTACCACCACCTCTTTGATTTCTACTTAGAAAGGCAGCTAGCTCATCTCCCAGACTAGGAAATTCATTTTCTGTCTGATTCGCTTCCAAAGTAAGGGGAAGATCGTCACCATATCCATGACCCCTGTGAAGGGTTCCTCCACGCAGCAACATCAGTAAAGGAATACGATCATGACAAAACACAGGAACAACTTCTCCTCACCCACAGCGGTACCACACAAGCTTCAGGTGGGCAACAAAGTCTTGTTGCATCTACAGAAAGAACACCTTAGAAGAGCCCATCAGAAGCTCCGACCACGTCAACATGGTCCTTACACCATTACTAAGGCTGTGGGAAATAATGCTTTGGAGCATAGCATTCCTCCATTCCTTCTCCTGCACCAATTTTTCAATGTGTATAGCCCTCGACCATGCTTCCCACCATTACTAGACACATCCGAGATTGCAGAACAACTCATCAGGGACCAAGTTCAGCAGATGGAGGAACTCAATGCAATGGGGACCATTGCTTCCTAATGGGGGAGAAATGATCCAGGTGGATGTTGGTGGCCACCCACCTATCTCATTTGGACCCCCACAACTATCTCTTTCATTTTTTCAGTTTCCGTAATTGTAGCACAATTTACTATTTTTAGCAATTTTTCAGGTCCTAAACGTCCATAGCCATTTTGAGGCCCTAAACGACGTTTTTTGGGAAATATGGTAGCAACATGGGTCCATGGACCGATGTTTCTCTTCTCAAAGTTATAGTTCTCGGATAGACCTTTCTAACAAGCTATTGTATGCATCAAACGGAGATCAAGTGCCAAAGTTATGACCCCGTGAAATTGATGTACCAATTTACCCAAATGGGGCCCACAATTTGGCGTTTCATCTTCTAGGGTTAGGTTTTGGGATGTTAAGGGATTTCCATTGTTTCTCAACAATAAATAGGCCTTCGAGCCTTATTGTAACATAGTTCAGAGGCATGTAGCCGCCACATCTCTTCTCAGAGATAAGCTACCATTGCCCTAGGTGGTTTATTTCCATTTATGGTTATAAGCATATTTCAATATTTTCCATTAATGAAATGAAGTATCATTTTCACTGCATCTTTGTGTATATGGTTATCTCTATATTTTGTTGCATTCCTGTTTAAATCTAGATTAATCAACCCCTAGAGGAAAATTCGACTTGGTACTTATAAAAAATGATTAGAAATCATTCCCTATCAAAGGAGGAAGAATTCCGCACTAAAGTCTATGAAATAGTGGATTTGGTTCCCAATACTAGGAATTTGCATTAAATGACACAGAACACATTCCTAGATTTTTTCTATCATTGGAGCTCTAGAATCCGTGCAATTATTTCAGAATATATTCTTGATTTATTATTTAATATTGATCTTCCTGTAGTAGGGAGCAAGTCCCTAAATTATCTCCTCCTCCAAATCTTCATAATCTGCTCAATATTATCACAATATTCCACAAAAATAAATATTATTAGGCACAAATATGCAATTATCCATAAACCTTCTTAATGGACATATTAAAGTTAAAATCACATTATCTAATGCAAAAAAAGAGGTTTAATGTGTTGAAGGATGGTCAGATGGGCCTTGATTTATGTCTAATTTGGAGGCCCATCAGATTCCTGCAAAGAGTGTAGTGATGGATATTGTGGTTGTAGTAATCCCTACAAGTTTTGGGATGCTTTTATCCAGATCATGGTGGTCCAAAATTTGAGGATCCATTAAATTGGATTTGACTTAGTGACTATCCCTAATTTTGGTGGACAAGAATGTATGTTGTACAAAGAATCAAGATTTGTGAATACTGTCATGAAATATGACTATTTGAAAGTGCACCCCTGTATGGGAAAGAGACAGACCTCTCTTGCCTGTTACTAGAAGAGGAAGATTTGATCTTAAAATAGATAGAGGTCAATTTTTTTGCAAAACCATATCAAGAACCCTTGTAATGTGATAAGATTTGGAAATTGTATTTTGATGGGTCTTGTTCTAGGGAAGGAAATGGGTCTAGATTACCGTTGGTGTCTCCTGAAGGCATCCTTATCCCTCTTTCTATCAAACTAGAGTATGAAGAAACAAATAACATTGTTGAATATGAGGCTCTATTTCTGGGATTGAAATTAGAAAAAAAAAATCAATATTGGTGCCTAAATGTATTTGGGTACTTATAGATGGTAATCAGGAAGATCAAGAATCAATGCCAAGATGAACATCCACAGCTAAGGACTTGTCGAAATGAGGTATGGGATCTAATTGACAGCTTTTTCTTAGCTTTTAATATTCTATTTCTACCCCGAGAGGACAATAGGATGGATGATTCCTTGGATGTAACTACAAGTAATTTCAAGCCTCCCAAAAATCCATTTGTTTAGTGAACTTAAATTTCTTAAATTGTAACCATAAATTATCGACTAGGGCAGGTAAACTGACAAAGTACAAGTGCACTTTATGTGCTAGAAGTTACTTATATCGTTAACGTGATTATGTTATTGCAATCTAAATTGATGTTAAGTCCCGAAATTAGTATGGAGATGATGTTACTATCTATATTAGAATTTTATTTTTGAGACTTGTTAATTGATTATTATAAACAACATCTCTAGAGTTAAATCTAATTGAATTGAGCTTGTAAGATGGTTGAATAATGATATTAACTCTTTTCAGTGAATTTTCTAAGTTAAACTGCTTTTTAGTTGTTTTAGGGATTTTATGCTGCAACTAAACAAAGAAAATATGAAAGCATGTAATAATATCAAGGAGATCCTATTTTATCATTTTGGAAAATGAAATATGCTTGAATTTAGATGCAAAGAGAGACTATCACTCTTTAACTATTGCAACTTCATTCAATGCAAAAATAAAATGAAAACAAGATTATCAAGCTATGAAATAACTAAACTATGAATGATATGAGATGATTGAGTTATGCTAGGTATAAAGCAAACAAGATGATTGATTTATGCAGGTATAAAGAAAACAAGATGATTGAGTTATGCTAGGTATAAAGAAAATGAGATGATTGAGTTATGCTAGGTATAAAGAAAATGAGATGATTGAGTTATGCTAGGTATAAAACAAATGACATTAATGATGCAAAGATCAATTTAATCGCGAACTCCATTGAACTGCATCCTAAAAACAGAGCATCCACAAATTAAATCTATGAAATAAAGGAAAATTTAATTACAGTAAATCAAAGACTTGATCTGCACGCAGGGACCCTCCATGACACAGTCAACAACTTTAATCAATATCACATAAAATGTATGAACCAAGATCTTGCATTAATCGGAAAATAGTTTCTATATGATGCTTTAAAATTACATATGGTGGTGCACCCTTAACACATAGCGGCCATTGTTCTTATATAGTTTTTAATTAACAACATGAGAAACTCAAGCCTAAGGATCTTCACTACAATCCTTATCAAACCAAATTATATCACATATCCATTGATTTTCCATTGAAAAAGAAAATCCATAATATCTCTTGAAACTCAGACTCTGTGTCAGCACATTATCTTGCGGTTGATTGTCATGGTTTACAGTGTTGTAGTGAAATCATCTTGATGGATTAGCTCGAGAAAATAGGAAGAAATCCATGAGAGGATCATTCCTTATCTACCCATATACTCCATTGCTAAGTTGGCACACTTGAACCTTATCAACAATGGAAGTAGTTGCGGATCTATGGATTAGCTGCAAAATCAAGTCAATTCTATAGCTGAAGCAAACTTTAATAAAAAAATAAGGCATATTGACAAAATATGAAAAATAGGACATATGAGTTCTTATCTTAAGAAAACCTTATATTTATTGCATTTATTTGGATTATAGTAATAGGAAAAAGGAAGTAATGTGGACAAAAATTGTGTCAAGGTAAAGCAATTCTTGGACTCTACATTCCCCCACACTGGAGGTTTTTTATGTCCTCATACAACAAAACATTGTCATTCTCATGTATATCTTGCTATCACATCCAAATTTCACTATCTTCTTCTTTTTGGCAGCCACTACCATCCTTGGTTTCCTCATAAGGATCCTGTGCTTCATGTTAATGATTTCTCTTTGGATTTCCCTATTTTCTTTCTTCAGTTTCTTGTTCTTTTTATACCATAGGCTTAAGTGAAGAATGAGGTTGTCACTTTTGGAAATTTGAATTCCATTCTATGCATTTAGTGTTTGATTTTCATGTTTTAGGTAGATGTTTAATGCCTCCAACTCAAAGATTTCTTGTTTCAAGACATTAGATGCTAGAGGTTCTTGTGGCTCATTAAACATGTTACTTCCTTCTTCCAGGCTCTAGATTGATTCTTTGGTTGTTGCTTCCTTTCTCTCTAATGATTCTATGTAATCATAAATTTATTGTTCAACGGGATCAATGGCTAGACTTTGTATTGGACTCCTTGGAGGTGAACTGAAGGGAGCTGTTGTCATCCATGGTGACAATTTTAGTAATTCTCTTGGAGAGTCCTCAAGACCTTCAGATTGCTCTCTTGATTCAGGATTGATATGTTCTACAACTCCTGAGGCTACTTCTTTCACTGTGTTTAATATCATACTTCTTCTCCAACCTGTGGTTGGAAATATTTGATTTTTATTCTCTTTAGCTTTTGGATTTTCTTTATGACGAAGGATTTTGCTTTGGAGTAAAATCTTTGTTTCCTTGCGAGCTTTCTTTCTTCTAAAATTTCCTCTATTCATTTTCTACAAAATTTCTACACTGGGTAGATCATCCTCTGATAATTCTTGTTGGACTGTGGTTCCTATTCTATTATGGTTTCCATTTTTCTCTTTCTTCCCCTTAGAGTTCTGATACCCCTTAGCTATTCAGGGGTTTTCTCTTCAAAATGATTTCTTACTAGAAAATTTTCCCAATTCTCACCTATGCCTTGAAGATGAAACTCAATCAAGATTTTTATCGACCCATGATGGTACATTGTATTCTCTATAGATTGAATTTTCTTCTGAACATTCACTAACATTTTCTTAAGGCTATGCAACAGAAAGTATGGTGTTGATTTGCGGTAGAATCAAATATGCTCTAGCCATGAAAATTGGTGGAGAGGATAAAGCACACGAGATCTCCAAGACCAACAAATGGTTTGGGGAAATTCCACCTGGTTAGAGAGATATTAAAATAATTATTATTTTTAATGGAGTTCCTAAGTCTAAACTTAGGAAAATTAAAATATTAATGGGTATTAATATAAAACTGAGTGAGAATGTTCTAAATGACATGGATCAAGAAAAATCTAATATTATCCATTGATTGGAGATTTAATCTCGGTCGTTGAAGACTCAACATAAAAGGTATAAGAGGAGGCTTTAGGGTCAGTTGGAGATACACCAAGATTGATCAGTCAGTTTGATTTTCTGGAGCAGGGTTTGCTGAGAAAATTCAAACAAGTGATCAAAGTTGCAGTGAGGGGCAGCCAGTGCATAGCAGAGAGGCAGAGATAGTGTCAAAGGATTAGCGCTGAGGCAGAGGTGGCTACACAGTGACAACAGGAGCCACATAGAGGGCCAGAGTAACTATGTAGAGGCTAGTAGTGCCTGTGTGGGTGACGCAGAAGGCCAGAGAGCCAGTGCAGAGCAGTAGAAGGTAAATGCAGGAGTGACACAAAGGCCAGGAGTGCTAATGCAGAGCCTCAAAGAAGTGTTGGAGAGGATTTCGTGGAGCAGAATTGCTAAATATCTACTTCCGAAGAGAGGTATTACTGTCAGATAGATATCTTTGTTCAGTGAGCCAGTTTGGCACCCTAGTTGTACTAAAGAAAGTTGTTTAATAATAAAACCCTCAGAACTTCTGCACTGGTTTTCCCACCTTGGGTTTTCTGGTGATGATTGTCCAAAAATAACATTGTCCCTTGTGTGTTTGTCAGTTATTTCATTTGATGATATGTAGATGAGTTGAGACTAAATTTGTGTTTATTTTCAATATTTATATGGTTAAATAATCTGTTAAGAAATAAACAAGTAGGTGAAATAAACCAGATAATGCAAGAATAATTTCTGATGTGTTATACCTAGAAATTCCAACATATGGGAGATTCATTTGATGCTCTTTAAGGAAATCCGTCATTATCCTAATGTGATAGAAAAACATGCACCCAAATCGACCTTCAAAAGTAACAAATTTCTGAAGTACAAGGAGAAAATTTCTCCATTTACTTTTGAGGGTAGAGATAGGAATAGCTTTTTTGAATATGGTAGTGTCCATGCTTAGGTTTTTCAAGAATATTTTCCGATTTTCCCCTTTGATTCCTTTGTTCTTCAACCACTTTTCTCTAGCTCTAGGCAATTCAGTGGCTTCTACAATCAGTGACTCTATTACTACGAACTTGACATCACCTATTTCAACCTCTGTTCCATCAAAATATCAT
Organism: Pinus tabuliformis; assembly: GCA_031772625.1. Taxonomy (NCBI): domain Eukaryota; kingdom Viridiplantae; phylum Streptophyta; class Pinopsida; order Pinales; family Pinaceae; genus Pinus; species Pinus tabuliformis. The sequence continues at coordinate 114,259,637 of CM062811.1, read as the reverse complement.
GCAAAATTTCTCATTACCTCCCTATGGAAACCATCAAATTTTTTATATGAAATTTAACAATTCTTTGGTTTGAGGGTATCCTTCCAAAAATTTCATTCCTGTTGGTTTTGTTCGAAAAATAATGCCCATGGTGAGAGATGTTTTGTCTCAAGAACTGTTTACTTGAAAGGGATAATGGTCTTGGTAGGGTCTCATTCTGTGATGGAGAGAGATGGAGACACTATATGATTTGGAGGAATGAGAGAACGAGTGAATATAACGAAGGTTTGCAGAGATGAGTCTGTCATTTGAGTGCATTTGATTCAATGATTCGATGATCAAATCTATGGATTTGAAATGAGGATGAGATAGGAGTTGAAATGGTGGCAAATTATAATGGATTTGACAAGCGACTATCACCCATGAACTACAATGATTTCATTTTATTTCAGTAATGTAATTTCCACATAATTTATATATGCAATATGTTAACTACTATTGTAAAATTAAAGTGTCACATACATTAGATTGACTTGCTAACCTTTATTTCTCCTTTGATGTCTTTTGCAGGTACTTTGTATTTGAAAAGAGTCAATTATTTCTTTAATTTGAGCCACCAAGTGTTCCTGTAAGATTAGCTGCAAAAATCTTATTAGAGTTGAAGAAACTTGTTCCAAGTTGCAGAAAGTCACTAATTATGTAGCTAAGAAATTTTTTTATTTTTTATTTTTAAGAAAGGGATGCTTAGAAAAAGGGAATTTTCTTTTTGGAAGAAATGGTAAAGAGAGAAAATTTAAGGTGCCAACAAGAGTTGTTTTTCACTTTAAATTTTCTGTATAAACATGCCAACAAATTGTTGGTTTTCATGTTTATATATTATTATTATTTATTTATTTATTTCTGATAGAGAAAAATAAATTTCTAAGCTAGAAAAGAAGAATAATTCTTCTTAACCATCCTCAATTCTGAATTGTCTTGGAAAATTTTGACAAATTCTTCTTTTGTCAATGGCTTCTATTAAAGTCTAAGTAGATGTCCATCCACTAAAAGATGAATTTTCTCTTCATCAATAGTCCTAATTCTGATTGCATCATTATGAAAGACATTTTCAACTTCATAAGGCCCAAGCCAGTGAGTTTGGAACTTTCCTTGGAAGTTTTTGAACTTTGAATCAAAGAGTAATGCCCAATCTCCTAGATTGAATTTTCTTTCTTTAATGTACTTGTCATGCCATCTTGATCTCTGTTGCTGAACTAGGGTGGCCTTTTGGAAGGCTTCTTGTCTTATTTCATCAAGCTCATTGATTTGTCCCATCCTTTGCTTTTGTTCTTCTGATAAGCAAGATCCAACTGGACTGCTGTTTTATAGGTCTAGATCTGGAACTCTATCGGAAGTAAGACCTGCTTCCCATAAACAAGTTCATAGGGAGTATGTCTTGTAGTACTTCTCTATGTAGTTTTATAAGCCTACAAATCTTCTGGAACATTTTTTTCCTAGTCTTTCCTATGCAAGTGTACAGTCTTGGTAAGAATTGCTTCAATCACCTTGTTTGTAGACTCAACTTGTCCATTGCCTTGTGGATGGTATGGAGTGGATTTTTGATGCTTGGTTTTGTACTAGTCCACAAGTTTCTGCACTAGTTTGGATGTAAATTGTGTTCCTTTATCTGTTACAATTTCTCTTGGGACACCAAAATGAGTGAAAATGTCCTCAACAAGAAATGAAACTACAACATTTTCAGTAGAAAAAAGTTCTTTAGCTTCTACCCATTTAGTGACATAATCAGTACATCCCAGAATATACTTTTTTGCTTTTAAGGTGGATTGATTGGACCAACAAAATCTAGTGTCCATTTCTCAAACGGTTCAAGGAGCACCTGAGGCTATAATGGCATCTCATTTGAAAGAGTAGGTCTCCCCATTCTCTGACAACTGTCACATCTCTTAACACATTCCTTGGCATCCTTGAAAATGGAAGGCCAATAATATCCTAAGAGTAGGACCTTATAAGCAGTTCTCCTGTCAAAAAAATGTACTCCACATGGTTCATCATGGCATGCATTAAGTATTTCTGGTATCTCATCTTCTCAAAAAAATCTTTTGATGATGAGATCTGGTCCTATTTTGTATAATTCTTCCTTTATCTCTGAATAAGATGTGTTTTTGTGAACTATCCTTCTCTTTTCTCTAGGAGACAAATGAAATGGTAATTTCATTGTAGCTAAATAATTAGCAATATCTACATACCAAGGTGATTTAGTAGATACTACAAAAATATATTCATCGAGAAATTTTTCCTCCACAGGTTGATCATTATTATCATTCTAAATTCTAGATAAAAAGTCAACAATTGTATTATGTTTTCTAGGTCTATCTAGAATGGTGATGTTGAATTCTTGTAACAATAAAAGTCATCTGGTTATTCTTCCATTAGTAATTGGTTTATTCATTAGGTATCTAACGGAAGAATGGTTTGTGTCAATGAATTTTTCATAGCTAGTTATATAATGTATGAATTTGTTAATGACATGAACTACAACTAAGAATTCCTTCTCAGTTCTAGTATAATTTAGCTCTGTTGGAGTTAAATTTTTACTGGTATAGTAGATTCCATAAGAAGTAAGATCTTTTTATCCTAACACAACACCTATGGTTGTATCTAATGCAGGAGTTCCCACTATAGATCAACAGATTATGCAATAGACTAAAGCAAAATACAAGATCTGCTTCTACAACAAACTTTACAGAAGCTTAATCGAATTCAGCAAGATCAATCAGAACACATATAACTAAGAATGAGAAATAAATTGCACATAACACAGAAGAAACAACTCGAGGAAAGCCTCATCCTAAAATCCCAATCTCTGTATTATCATACAAGTGGAAATCTTGTTCAAGTTACAAAAAATATCAGCTCTCAGGCTATCCTACTCTCTCTGCAATCAAACAATACAACTCACAGAATGAATAGGCATAGTATTTGTCCTCCTCAACCCTCCAAGCCTCCTGTTTCATTGCGAATTTTTTCTTGGGGTCCAGTGAAGCCACATGTGTGAATTGGCCTCATCACACTCACAAAACCTGAAGAACTAACCGCGCAATCCTCAAGGAAATAATTCCTTCTGCATGCAAGGGATATTCACAATGGAATATTCTAGCAACCGATATTACATTATCCCTCCATCTGATCTCAACTGGGTCTCTGTCTGAACTAACATGCATGAGTTATTTATGAGAGAATATTCAGTTATCTGAAGTGCAGCAGTTACATGCATGCCTGCATTAACTAGCTGAACTTACATTAATTCAACAAACTACTTGAATTAATCTAACTGGACTTGACTCAGTTAACTGAGCCAACTAATTAAAACTCAATCTTACAACTCATCCTTATCTCTTTAACTGATGGATAAATTCCTCAATTAATGGAAAAATTGTTGCATGTCCCCACATATACTTCATGTTTGATTTTCCTTAACTAATTAACTCATGGTGAATTAATTAATTATTCTACAAATAGCTGCTAAGATCAAATTCGAATTTTACTTCACTATTTTAGTTTCAGGGACTAACTAAAATAGGAAGGTATCCCGAAATGCTATTTATAGTAGTACTAAATTTAGCACTTCTATATTTAGTATTTCTTGTTGCTATTTTCAACACTCCCTCTCAACAAGAAAGGGATTATCAGTAACCCCAATCCTCTCTCTATGGAACTCGAACTTGCATTTTCACAATTCCTTACTCAAAATATCTACATCCTATTCCTCGGTTGAAACATACAACAACAGCATGATCCTCTTGACCACACAATCTCAAACATGGTGATACTAGATATAGATGTGCTTGGACATGTCATGAAAAACTGGATTCTCAGAAAGTTTGATACAACTCTGGTTATCACATTAGATCACTGTAGGATCCATCCTCTAACCAAACAATCCCACTAGAATCTTCTAGATCTAAATGGCCTCACATGCAGCCTGACTAGTAGCCATGTATTCATCCTCTGCTGAGCTAAGTGCAACTGATCATTGTTTCCTACTGTACTAGGAAACTGCAGCTGAACGAAGGTTGAATATTCTTCCAGAAGTGCTCTTTCGGTCTGATGGACTCCCTGCCCATTCCGCATATCTGAAGCCCTGAAGCTTCACTCGCTTTGTCCTTTTGTACCACAATCCGAAATGAGATGTGCCTTTGAGGTATCTCAGCACATGCTTCATTGCCTTCCAAAACAACTTGGTAGGCTGAACCATAGCTTCACTCAGCAGGTTCACTGAAAAGCATAAGTCGGGTCATGTGTTCACCACATACATAAGTGAACCCACAAGTTGCCGATAAATAGTAGTAGCTACTACCTCACCTGAAGTAGCATCCTCCTTCCTCTAGTTCCCAGCTAGAGAAATCTGCATGGGCTTGCACTTCTCCATGTGAAAGCACCTGAGAATCTCATTGGCATACTTTCCTTGAGACGCAAATACTTCACCATATTTTTGCCACACCTCCATGCCTAGAAAGTAGTGCATAAGGCCCATGTCCTTCATCTCAAAGTCTCTTGCAAGGTCCTCCTTGTAATACTGTATCAGTTGATCATCACCTATCAAAATCAGATCATCGAAATAAATAACAATGATCAATGGTTTACCTTCTACCATGATGTCGTAAGGGTTAGCATCTGCTTCACTCTTGGTGAAGCCCAAACCGGTGAAATAGTTGTCGATGCTGGTGTACCAAGCACAGGGTGCTTGCTTTAGCCCATACAAAGCCCTCTTGAGTCTTCACACATGCGACTCATGATTGAAGGTCTCGAAACCTTCTGGTTGTTCAATATACACCTACTCCTTAATCTTACCATTTAGGAATGTTGTCTTCACATCCATCTGGTGGATCTTCCACCCCATCTGAGCTGATAGTACCAAAATCGATATAATCGGTGAGTACCTTACTACGGGAGAAAAAATCTCATCGTAGTTGATCCCCTTGACTTGTGAGAATCCTCAAGCAACAAACCTTACCTTTTGTTTCTCAACACTGCCATCAACTGCTTGCTTTACCTTGTAAAGCCATTTGTAACTGACCAGTGACTTGCCCTGAGGTCTTGAAACAACATCCCACACACTATTCTGAATGATAGAGTCGTACTCCTCTACCATTGCATCAACCCAGACTGGTTGCTACACTGCCTCCTCGAATGAATAAGGTTTGGTATCTACACACTTCCCAACCAGGGCCATGTACCTAATGTACCGCTCAGGTGACCTCCTCTGTCTACGCTGAGAAGATGGTTGTCCCACATTCTCTCGCACATCCAACATCAACCTATCAGCTTCCCTTGAGTGTTTCCATCCATATCTGGAAGTATCAGCATGAGTGGATGTCTCCACTCACAGATCCTCTACATGCAGCTACTTCGCATATATTTGAGGCTCCTCCTCCTTAGGAACTAAAAGTTCCTCCTCTGCATGCAACTTAAACTCCCTCTCAAGTGATAACCGCATGGCTTTTTGCTCATCGAACTTTAGATCCCTGCATACCACTGTCCTCTGAGTGGAAGGCAGGTACACCCGATAGTTGTGGGGTGTATCCATGTACCCCACAACTATTCCCAACTCATTTATTGGGTCTAGCTTCTTCTTGGCATCTTTGGTCACATGACAGTAAACTGATGATCTAAAGATTCAAAAGTGACTTACATCAGGTCACTTCCTGGAAAAGGCTTCCATAGGTGTCTTCATCCCCAATATACGTTGCAGGCTTCTATTTTGCAAGTATATTGCTATATTGCATGCCTCAACCCACAAATGCAGTGTTAGGCTTTGGTCATGCAACATTGCTCGAGCTTCTCCCACAACCGATCTATTCTTCCTTTCGGCCACCCCATTCTTCTATAGGTTATGGGGTTCAGTCAATTCCCGTTTAATTCCTTCTACAGCGCAGAATTGTTTAAACTATTGGGAGACATACTCTCCACCATTGTCGCTACGTAAGGCTTTTATTTTCTTTCTAGATTATTTCTCTTCCAAGGCTTTAAACTCACAAAACCTCAAGAGGGTCTGATCCTTCTTTTGCATAAAGTAGATCCTGCATCTACGAGAAAAATCATCAATAAAAATAACATAGTACCTTTGTTTAGCAGTGGAGGCTATAAAGAATGGTCCATAAACATCTCAGTGAACTCGCTCTAGGATTGCTCCAGCTCTATTGTCTCGATCCAGAAAGGAAGATTTCGCATACTTACCCAAGGTACAACCTTTACATGTATTCATCTGCTCAATTTTTCCCTTGGGTAATCCGGTAGAAATCTACTGCATGATCTTCAAGGCTCCATGGTGCAAGTGGCCCAGTCTTCTATGCCATAGCTCGCCAAAATCATGGCTATGCACCATCTCAGCTTTGGAACTCAATGTAGCATAGTCATCTACCTCCAGCTTGTAGAGATTCTTTACTCGAATCCCAATTTTCTTTGTCTGTCTAGTACTAATATGCCTTACGAATACTTTTCCTTTACTAAATACTACATCATAACCTTTGTCTTCTAACATAGCGATAAATACCAGGTTCTTCTTCAATCTAGGCATATACTTTACATCAGCCAAGGTGAGTGGAGCTCCATGCTCCCTTTGAAACATAATCGTACCTTCACCTGAAACACGGTACTTTCCATCACTGCCCATCTCGATCCGTATCTGGAGATCCTTCTCCTCCAAGGTACTGAAAATATTCTTGTCACCTGACATGTGGAATGAAGCTCCACTATCTATATACCACACACATCCCACCATGGATGAAACCATGCATGTGATAAGTGAGAAATCCAACTCAAACTGTGAGGCCATTTCCTCACCATCAAATCCCTTCAAGGAACCCTTCTTGGATTTCTTCTATGGACAATTTGTAGCATAATGGCCCACTTCATGACAATGAAAGCATCGTAATTTCGATTTGTCAATCTTCTTCCCACCATGGTAAGAACTGGATTTTGGATGGGACATCTTCCCTTTCCCTTTCCTCACCTTACTCGCTAAGGCTAGATTTTCCTCATCATCTTGCTTCGATGAGGATCCATCTCTGGTGCTTCTCCTTATTTCCTCCTGCATCAGATCTAACCAAAGTCGCTCCCAATGCAGTTTTTCTCTTCCATTAATCGAGTCTTGGTAGCTATACTAGCTCTTAGGAAGACCAAGGAGTGCAAGACTCATCATGTCATCATCAGCGGTCGTGATCCCTACACTTCCAATCTCATCCTTGCAAGTGGTGAGCTTGTTTAGATATGTAGAGATCATGTCGCCCTTTTCACACTTGATCTTACGAAGCTTGTCTTTTAACGCCAACTTCCTCTGATCGCTAATGTTCTGATATACATCTTCCAAATTTTTCCACATTGAAAACATTGTCTCCTTCCCATGGAGGCTCGAGACAAAGTGGTCTCACTCCCTCTAGGAGGATTCTCCTTGCTCTAGCCACACATTTCTTCCATTCCACCTGTTGAGTAGCATCGGTTAGCTTGGGGACTTCTTGATCAATGAAGTCCTTTAGACAGTTATCCTCTAATACTACCTCCATGCAATCCTTCCAGGCTATATAATTCGAGCTTCCATCAAGGGCATACTCGAGTCTTAAATCGCTGAATGCCATCGATGAAATTGAGATGTGATAAGAACTCAATTTCTATATTCAGGAACCTCAAACTTTGAAATTCTCCCTTCTTGTATATTTCTCTTCGCCTTGATCACCTTTGCTCCGATAACATGTATAAATTACCACTGTAGATCAATAGATTATGCAATAGACTAAAGCAAAATACAAGATTTACTTCTACAACAAACTTTGCAGAAGCTCAATCGAATTGAGCAACATCAATGATAATACATATAACTGAGAATGAGAAATCAATCACACATAACATAGAAGAAATAACTTGAGGAAAGCCTCATCCTAAAACCCCAATCTCTGTATTATCATACAAGTTGAAATCTTGTTCAAGCTACAAAAACAATCAGCTCTCAAGGTATCCTACTTTCTCTGCAATCAAACAATACAACTCATAGATTGAATAGAAATAGTATATGTCCTACTCAAGCCCTCCAAGCCTCCTATTTCCTTGCGCAATTTTTCTTGGGGTCCAGTGAAGCCACATGTGTGAATTAGCCTCATCACACTCACAAAACCTGAAGAAGTAATTGCACAATCCTCAAGGAAAGAATTCCTTCTGCATGCAAGCGATATTCACAATGGGATATTCTAGCAACCGATAGTACGTTGTCCCTCCATCTGATCTCAACTAGGTGTCTATCTGAACCGACATGCATGAGTTATTTACGAGAGAATATTCAGTTATCTGAAGTGCAACAGTTATATGCATGCACGCATTAACTAACTGAACTTACATTAATTCAACAAATTGTTTGAAATAATCTAATTGGACTTGACTCAGTTAACTGAGCCAACTAATTACAACTCATCCTTATCTCTTTAACTGATGGATAAATGCCTCAATTAATGGAGAAACTATTGCATGTCCCCATATAGACTTCATGTTCAATTTTCCTTAACTAATCAACTCATGGTGAATTAATTAATTATTTTACAAATAACTGCTAAGATCAAATTCTAATTTTACTTCACTATTTTAGTTTTAGGGACTCACTAAAATAGGAAGGTATCCTGAAATGCTATTTACAGCAGTACTAGATTTAGCACTTCCATATTTATCATTTCTTGTTGCTATTTTCAACATCTGAAACATCAATTGATAAATGGCAAGGAAATTGGCAATTAGGTCCTTTTAAGATAGGTGCTTCAGATATTTTATTTTTCAAAGTTTCAAAGGAAACTTGACAATCAGGATCCCAACTAAATTCACAGTGTTTGGTAATTAGTTTGAAGAGTGGTTATGCAATTTTTGTGAAGCTTTCTATAAATATTCTATAATATCTAGTAAAACTAAGAAAACTCCTAACATCTCGTTCACAGTTTGGCACTGATAGTTTAGAAAAAACCTCTACTTTAGATGAGTCTACATTAATTCCATCTCCTGAAATATGGCGACCTAAAACAATTCCTTCATTAAACATCATAAAACATTTCTCATGACTTGACTAAAGATTTTTTTATTTGCATATTATTAGAAATTTTTCTAAATTTTCAAGTGCTCATTTAAAGGAATATCCATAAACTGTGAAATCATCCATATACACTTCCACACAATCATGAATAAGATCATAGAAAATTTCGAGGACTGCTCTTTGGAATGTTGCTGGAGAATTGCATAATGCAAATGAAAGTACTCAATAAGCATAAGTTCCCCATGGACATGCAAATGTGGTTTTGTCTTGATCCTTAGGTGCTACCTAAATCTGATGATATCCACTAAAACCATCCAAAAATGAGAAATACTTTTTCTCTGCTAATGTGTCCAAGGCTTGATCTATGAAAGGAAGTGGAAAGTGGTATTTTAATTTTGTTTTATTCAACTCCCTTTAATCGATACATACTCTCCCTTTCCCATTTTTCTTAGGAACACTTACTAGGGGTGAAACCCACCGACTGTCTGATATTGGGTAGATGAAGTTTACATTTAGTAATTTTTGTAATTGCTCCTTAACAATTTCTTTTATATTTGGGTCCATTTTTCGTTGTGGTTGTCTAACTAGTCTTGCACTTTCTTCAATAAAGATATGATGCATGCAAGTTTTAGGATTAATTCCTCTCATATCTGTGTATTCCCATAAATAAGCAGAAGAATTTTTTTGTAAAATTTCTACCAATTGATTCTTTTGTAATTCTTCCAGGTTTTTATTAATGTTCAAAGTTTTACCTGTAAATATTTCTATTGAAGAATTACCAAATTTCTCCATAGCGAGAAAAGATACTTCTCTAGATGAGAGATATTCATTTCGACTATGGTCATAATGTGAGGAAGATTCATTGTTTTCCATTATATTTAAAATTTGATTCTCCTTTCTTACCTTTTTTCTACCCGAAAAATCGTAATCTTTCATTTATATTTGAAAAATTACATATAGAAGATTCTAGTAGCATATGCAGTATTGGCTTTGTTGCCATGTCTGTGTAAATAAATACATCCTTTTGTCACCATGACTATACAAAAATGGTGTTGAATACTAGTTTCATACCACGTAGGGCATATAGATAATATAGTCTGTAATAAACATAGCTGAAATATTTACAATGTCATTCACCACACAGGGTGTGAGCAAAAATAAAAGTCTGTAGATGGTAGCTGAAATGATATTTACAATGGAAAATAAAAAACTATATAATCAAAAAACCAAACATTAGGGCCTGATTGCCCTATGATATGCCTGGTCTATGTATGGCCGGTGATAATACTGGTACCATTCAGCTCCGTTCAGTTCCTATATCAACCATTGTCCTCTAGGTAATAGCAAGGCATCCTTGGAAAGCCTATCAACGCTTTGGTTATATTCCCTGTAGATGTGTTGACATAAGATTCTGTTATATTGAGATTTGAACAAAAATATTTCATCCAGTATATGTCTAAGTCTATGTGCATGGCAGGTAGAGACATTATTGAACCAATTTATAATGATTTTTGAGTCACCAAATATCTTCATATTTATACAATCATGACCCACAAAGAAATGCAATAGATGAAGAAGGGTAATAAGTTCTGCCACATTGTTTGTTCCACCTCCAAGTCCCGGCTTAACATTGAATTCGTTGTGATCATTTAGATGCAGATTGAAACCCCACCCATAGCCTTATTCCTTTGCAACCCCATCAAAATAGGCCCATGGGGTGGATTTATCAATGGGAGTGGAGGCGATAGGTCAGCGAGGAGTGTTTTGATATCAGGAAATTCGTGATAGGCTAATAATATCTTAGCTAGGGGTGATTTTAGGGGCGAATGTTCGCCCTTTGGCAAAATTAAGGGGTTTTAAATTTTTAGTGGGCGATTATTTTGTATCATAGTACACTTTTACAAATCACCTCAAATAGCCCACCTTCTTTTAAGGGAGAGGGTAAAAAAGGTAAATTTAGCCCTTGAAATTAGGAGTTACAACCTTCCATTTGCCCATTTTCAAGAATAGGTTTTATTTAAGTGAATCCATTCCCCCATTTTCAAGAATATGTTTTATTTAAGTGAATCCTATGGGCCAAAGGCCCAAATACCATATTTATAAAACAGGTATGGTAAATTAATAAAAATATAAATAAATGAGAAGTATGGTAAATAAATAATTTTTTTTTTATATTTACTCCATAAGTCACCTTATATACATGCAAGGGTGTAAGCAAATAAAAATATAAGTAAAGTGGAGGTATGGTAAATAAATAAAACCTTCTTTTATACTTACTCAAAAGGTATGGTAAATAAATAAAATCTCTTTTTATATTTAGTCCATAACCCTCGTTCTATTTATGAAGGCTCAAGAAGGAGGTTTTATTTAAGTGAATCCTATGGGCCAAATACCATATTTGTAAAAGAGGTATGGTAAACTAATAAAACTATAAATAAACGAGAGTTATGGTAAACAAATAAAACATTTTTTTATATTTACTCCATAAGTCACCTTATATTTACGAACACTCAAAAAATGCATTATATTTAGGTGAAACCTATGGGCAAAATACTATGGGACAAATACCATGGACTAAATTGTTATTAATACCATGCAAAAAAAAATTATTAACCCTAATATTAGTATTAATAAAAATAAAAATGGCACATGGTATTGAGCCATGGTATTCACCAAAATGGCACATGGTATTGACCCATGGTATTCACCTGGAATGTAGCCTATTTAAATGGGGGAATTAAACCAGCATAGATCCATCTTTACTCTGGATCTACTAACCCCCGAAAGGTATCAAATATCGGTAATTTTGATTTCAAAAGATATTTTAAAGAAATGCAATGATTTCATTTGTGTATTCAATAAACACAAGATTTTATAATTGAGTAAAATATTCGCCATGCCTGGTGAGAGATTCACCAAAAAATTATATATACATATCATATTATTGATAAAATCGCCTTCCATTTTTCCTATATACCATGGAGATTCGCCCATTTATTATACATGTAAATTTCGGGGGGCTTCTTAAAATTTTCCCTGATCTTAGCAGCCATGACAGGCCCATTTGCAATCTCTTAGTCAAAGATGATTTTGTTTCTACACAACCAGATGGACCAGCAAAAAAGCAAGGGTAGGTTGATCAGTTTTGAACTATGATTTGCAATGTACCAATATTGCCATGCATTGTTAACATTATCTGCATCCCATCTACCAAATTGTAGAGAATTTGTGATGGATTCCCATAGGTTTTTCGAGAAATCACAGTTTAAATATAGATTATCAGTGGATTTGGTGGACTGTTTGCAAAGGACGCACTAGCTCGGGCCACAGAAGGCATGATGAGATAATTGGTCATCAATTGGAACTTTGTGACTGAGCACGTACCGTAAAAAAGTCTGGTCCTCAGGGGGGCTTGTAATTTCCGTATCATTCACCACCAAGCATGTGAAATTTTTGGCTTCCTGTGAGTGTTGATGGCGAGGTAACTGATTTTGGGCGAATAAATACCATTGTTAGCCATGCAACAGATCGGTTCATCAGGACCTTCCATGGTTTTGACATGGGATTCGGTCAGAGCATCTATATATTCTTGCCAAGTATGGTGCCATTGAGGGGGAATGTCAAGGGATTCAGCAGTCTTCCATCCTATGATAGGATGGATGTGTTAGCTCGATTAGCAATGTGTGCAATGACCGATATGCCCCTTTGATCTAAGTGATGTATAAGATCTCTCGGTATATTATATCGGGCTCGTCCTCCTTACCAAGGATCCATTCCAATGCGAGATTTTGTTCCATCATTTATCCTCCATTCCAGATGATTTCAAATGATAGGCAAGGAATGTAGTAAGGCTTTCCAAACAGAGGAGATGCCAAGATTGTTCCATTGAGGAAGTCGCACCCAATCCATGATCTGCATGGGCCATATGTATTTGTGATAAGAGACAGTGGTTCAGAGGTTTTGCCCCGTGAGGAGTGTCTACCCCATTTTGGTGGCCAAAGCCTGAGCAAAATAACTAAGTTCTTTTAAGCCCCAACCACCCCAATGTTTTGGCAAAGCAATCTTTTTCCAGCTTACCCATGCAAATATATTCTTTTCTTGATACCTGTTCTAGAGGTATCTACTGTAAATTTGTTGGAGGCAGGCAAGAATGTTTATGGGGATCCAAGCTAGAGACATCCAAAATATTGGCATTGCCTCCAGTATTGTTTTGATGAGGATCAATTTACCTACTCGACGTAATAAACGATGGCTCTAGTGCGACAACCTTTTCTCCAATTTGATGACCAACCAAATCCAATTAGCTACTTTTTGACTTAGTGGTTTGATCCAGAAACCCAAATATTTGAAGCCCTGGTCAAGTGCAAGGATGTTATAAGGAAAGTGGTGTTGGGAAAACCGAGACTCTTGGATGGTTGTAAAGGCTAGGGTGATAGTGGATTTCCCCTGATCTTCCAGCATGCCTGTAGCCTTTGAAAAAAGAGAGAGAGCATTTGCAAAAGATGCTAAGTCTTAGATACTACCATCAAGGAAGATGAGGACATCATCCATGAATAGAAGGTGAGTGAGGAAGCAGTGATCACTTACCCTTAGTCGGAAAAGTCTTCCATTTCTTTTCTCTTGGATAAGAAGTCTACTGAGACCTTCCATGACAATAAGGAAGAGTAGAGGTGAAATAGGGCACCCTTGTCTAAGGCCCTTCTCGGCATGGAAGAAATGAGATGTAGAGTGATTAATAAGAACACTAAAAGAAGCAGATGTGATGCAAGACATGATCCAAGTGATGAAACTATGAGGGAAGCCCAGATGTATAAACAACATTTTGATGCATAGCCAGCTAACACGATCAAATGATTTTGCCAAATCAATCTTTAATATGATTCCTTTAAGATTCCTTGACTGAATTCTGTGAATGGCTTCCTGAGCAGTACCAATGGCTTCATGGATCTGACGATTTTCTAGGAAATAGAATTTCTCGGGGGAGATATGCTCAGAGAGGATGGATTCTTTTAGTGATAATTTTATAATGATCTTATATAAACAGTTGCATAGAGAGATGGGCCTAAAATTATTGAAAGATGAGGGAGAATCCGATTTAAGTATTAAGGGCAATTAATGTGGAGTTTATGGCATCATATAATTTGCCAGATGTTCTGCATTCCTCAATCACATTGAGCAAGTCATGTCCCAATAGTTCATAAAAATCCAGATAAAACTCGACCGTCCATCTGTACGACCCTTCACTTTTGTCTTTCTTGAACCACCTTAGGGTCCCCTCTAGCTCAGCGGGCAAGACAGGTGAGTTGAGTTCTGCCTTCATATCCTCATCCACAAATCATGGGAAAAGGCCTGCAACTTGTATAATCTTAGCTAATTTGGTCCCAAGAGGGGATTTATAGAGGTTTTGAAAGTGAGAGGTGCCCATCTATGCTAATTTGTTGTATGAGTTAGCCAGACCCCCATCAGGTAAGGGGAGGTTCCAAATAGTGTTAGGGACCTTTTTTCCCTTGGTATAGTTCTGAAATTTTTTTGTGTTCTCATCCTCGACATGTAACCACAGTGCTCTGCCTTTTAGTCTCCATGTTTCCTCTCATTCTTTGAGTATTCTTTCATTCAAGCTCTCGAGCTTGATTAGGTTGAGTTTGTCTTGCATAGATGTGAACCCCTTATTACTGTCATCTAATAGGTCTCTCAATTCGGATTCAATCTGAGAGAGAATATGGTCCTCCCTCTCAAAGTTTTCTTTTGCCCAATTAATAGTTAATCTCTTCAACTAGGTGAGGTTGTGGCAAAAACCCTCAGCCAGGGATCGGTGACCCGAAATGGGATTAGCATTCCAAAACTTAGAAACCAGATTGATGTAACCAAGGTCTTGGAGCCGAATGTGATTGAATTTAAAGGGAGGTTTTGGCTTTGCATGAGGGCCAAGTATCTCCATAAAAATAGGAGAGTGACATAAGATGCCCCCAACACCCACCCATTGTCTGTATCTGTGCAGAGTCTACAGCAAGGGAATCTTGATCATGAACCAGTCAAGCCTCTTGGCTAGGGCTGTCTCCCCAACCCTTCGGTTCCTCTAAGTGGGTCGGGGCTTGTTCATCCATATGTTAGCTAGATTGTGGAGATGCAATAAGTTCCTCATGTAGTCTGTTATAGAATCCACTTGTGCTTGTGAACCCCACGATTCTCCAAACCCCAGAGAGAAATTGAGATCCCCCCCGATTATAATATGATTTGGAGATGTGATTTCAAGATTTAAAAGCCTATGCCAATAATCCTGTCATCTGTGACAAGGCCCATAAATGTTTATGATGTGAAGCTCCATACCCAATTCTACAAAAAAAAGGTCCAACCCAATAAACCCTAGCCCACTCCAGACAGAGAGGGTTTTTATTGTTTTGGGATTATACCGATCGCGAGACTACCAAATCGCCCCATGGCATCAAAAGAATGAAAGAGCCATCTAGGTTTAAGGGGTACTAGGGTGCTGGTTATGGTATCGGCCTCCCCCATGGTTTCTTGTAGCATGATGATGTCAATCGGCTCAGACTCGAAGAGTCTCTTGAGGGATAGTTTTTTGGGTGCACTGGACAAACCCCTGCAATTAAAAGATAGGCATTTCATGAGGTAAACAATCCTTGGGTGTTCATAGCTCTAAGTACCTGATCAAAGGAGGATTGCCTTCCTAATACAACTTCGGCCGTGGCTTTTTGGATGGCCTTGGAGAGTAAGGATTTATGACCGCTAGAGGATTTGGAGAGTGGACTTGGTAAGGATAGTCCCAGTCCAGATATGGGTAGAGACGAGTCGGCCTGGGGAGAGCGAGAGAAGAGATTATATGAGTGCGAGGGTTCATAGCCATCCTTGGAGGATGATGGAGTGGAGATAGAGGCTGATGGGATTAATGCAATGGTGATGGAGAAATAAGGTAGTGGAAGAGAGAGAGAACATGGAATGGAGGGAATGAAATGCATAGGAGATGATGTAATATGAGAAGCATTACATGAAATAGAAACAGAGGAGATGGGTCGAGAAGAGGTACCCGCTTTCCCTGCAGTCTCAGTGGCTACCCTGGATCGTGTCATGGGAGGTGATGGTGATTTACGTGAGCCTTATGTAGCATGGGGTGATACCACATGAACAGAGGCCCTGGGAGTCGAATTGGGAGGGTAGTCCTGGTGAGGGGTAAGTTGACTCTTAGCTCCTAGAGCTAGGATCGGTTGTTCTGGAGCCTTCTTGACTAGTGGGCATTCCTTGAAAATGTGTCCAACCCTGTGACACCCCCTACAGCGGAATGGGAATCCCTCATAATCCAGGATCTACACCTGAGTGACACTTTTCCACTGAAGAGTAATTTTCTCCTCCAAGCCCTCACGAGTGTCCAAGTGTACTAGGATACGAGCTAGGGTTCGATTTTTTGACTGGATGTAGGATCTATCCTAGTCGAGATAAGTAGCTAGAGTGTTCCCAATCCACACGAATACATCCTCCGACTAGTACTGAATAGGGAGCCCCAGCAGACGAACCCAGAGAGGTCCTTCTCCAATCTGTTCCTGTTTTGGATTGAACATCAGGCTCCAATGCTTGAGAAGTACCAGGGCCATCTCGATATTCTAGTAGCGAACAAGGACCAGATGAGTGTATTCTTCCTTAGTGAAATGTAATGCAAACCATCCACGAGGCAGGATCTATACTTCTGGCAATTCTTTTAGAGTATTTCCCCAGATTTCTTGGACCCAGAGAGTTAAACGAACCACCGAATAAGCTCTTCCCTGGACATGGCCAACCAGGACCATGCTTGACTTGCCGGCAATCTCACCCATTGATAAACCCTCACCAAAGTTTATTGTGAACTCCTTTGATGTGGCCTTAATGCATTTAACCTTTCTTTTGCAGGTCCGTGGCGCGGTGGGATGATCCTGCAAGGGGTTCGAGGTTGGGAGCCCTTCTTGTTGAGTCTCAACGGCCATCTTGACCTTAATCACTGGAGTTTCAAAGCAACTTGACAATGAATTAATAGCCACAGAGGATGGAACAAAACCCTTAAGAGAAGGCCTCAGGTTAGGGTTTCCAGCCACACGAGACGAGACTTGATCCTAAAGCGAAGGGGAGGTAGGTTTGCGATAAGTGAACTCTAGGGGGGCTGGTTCAAAAGATGGAGAGGGTGAAGAGGCCAAAGAGAGCAGATGGAGGGTACCTGGAGACAACGACAAGCGGTATAAAGCGGGAGAGTCGATGGAGAGAGTGTCGAAGTGTAGGGGGGAAGCAAAGAGGCCCGGAAGGGAGACCACTGGAGTAGAGCAGGTTGGAGCAGATAGAGAGGACACAGGAGTGATAGAAAAGGACCAGTTAGGGTTAGGTCTACTGAAGATATACTAGCTGGGAAATAGATCTGGCGAGTAGCTTACCGCCTCAATATCCATGTCAACATCCATCCCGAGCAGTAGAGAAAATGACACCTACACAAACCAACGACAGGGGGCAGCTACAACGGAGACAAAAGCGGACGGGGATGTTGTTAGTAAGTTTACAAGGTAAAAACTGAAACTACAGTAAAACTGCAGATTACCCTAACCCTAAACTGTGTGGCGCGAAAAGGATCTCCATTCTCCTTCTCCCCCATTAATTGCACTCTCTCTCTTACTTGTTCAGTAGTGAAAACAAGTTGTTTATCATCATCATCATCTTTCCATTCCTCATTCTCTATTTCTATTGTTGTTTTTATAGGTGGTTATGATGTAAATTTATTTGTAGAATTTCCATTTGAGATAAACATGTCACATGATCTACAACCGATGAAAGCATGAGCTATGGCTAACCAAGGTCTTCCTAAGATTAATGGGTGTCATCCTAGATCATTCTTGGTTGTTAAGATCATGAAATCGACAAGATACTCCCAAGGATATAAGGATACATAGACATCTTCTAACACACCATCAGGTTTAATTACATACCTATTTGTTAATTGTAATAGTATTGGTGTGTATTGATGGTTAGGAAGCCTAAGTGAATCTACAACTTGTCTATTCATTATGTTTATGGCCGATCCTGGATCAATCAGTGTGTTTGGTATTTCAATTTCTGGATCTAGGTATTTTGTATTGTTGTTTTCCCCATCATGATGTTTGCAATTTTCTTGACTAATTGAATTATTTTTGTGCCTTTTCCTTTTCTTCCTAATATTTGAGTACTTAATTCCTTAATTGTTTTTGCAAAGATTGGTATTTATTTTATGGCTTACAATAAAGGATTTTTTATACAAACATTTATTAATTCATCCATCATATTATAATCAAGCAATGTGATTTGTTTTTCTATTCCTTCATCAATTCTCAACTGTTCAAGAAAAGGTGGTCTAATGGATATTGAGGGTTGTTTTACAATAGGAGTATTTATTGGAACATTTTCCATTTTATTATTTTCATTCTAAGGAAGAGAGGCTTCTCATTCTTTAGATTGATTTTTATCTTTTTCAAGATTTATCCTTACTTCCTAAATAACAACAGGTGGTTTTCTTTGCAATGCTCTTCCAGACCTTAATTGAACATTATTTAGATCTAGTGGAGTTGTTACATAGGTTTGAGGATTTTTGCCTTCCGTATTGTAAACAAGTTGTTGTGACATTTTATTATTAGGATTCGGAAGTGGTTGAGAAGGTAATTGATTTGATTTTTGTGCAAATGGTAGGGAGAGCTCTGTATTTTGATTTTGAATTTGGACTTGCGGCAATTGATTAGCTTGAGGAATTTGATTAGTTTGGGGCAATAATTGTGGTGGAAAATTAGGACAGGATGGTGAATATTGTTGATATTGAGCATAGGCCCCATAAGGATTTTTCCATCCTTGATTCCAAGATTGTGATTGTGGCTGAGCCCAAGGCTTCCAAGATGGATTCCAATTATTTTGTGAAGGCTGAGAAAATTTTGTGATCTAAGGCCCTGTGGTTCATTTGTTTGAGAGTTCTGCCATGGTCTCTTAGCAATAAAATAAAGATGGTTTACTTGTTCTGGTATCCCTTCTGTTATCACTCATAACTTTTCCCTAGAAGGTTTTAGAAGAAGGAAAGGACCGAGGTAACCACAAACCAACTTTTAAGCATAGGTTCCAGCCAACCTATGGCTTAGAGAGGGATCTCTCTATATGATTTAGCTTTGTTTGTTGGGATTGTAGGCTAGTTCTGAATGTTCGGGGGTTTTTTTATTTGTATTGAAGATTGGATGGTGGAATCCTTAATACAGATGGATATAATGATGTCTTTAGACCATTGGAATATGGAGTCGATAGAAGGGTGGCATAACTAGAATTAACTCACTAAAGGGAGTGTTCAAAGGGAAAGCTAGAAGAGTACAGTGAAGATCTTTGGGCCAGAGGGATAAAATTAAGAAATTAAGAAATTCTAAAACCACTATTAAAACAAGGAACAGAGGATAATAGGAAACAAAGGGCAATTAAGAATCCTTTGCTATAGATTATAGAGAGACAACCTAAACTAAGGAGAAATTAAGAATTCTTTAACTTAGATTATCAGTAGAAAACATTTAAATGCATAACAATTAAAACAGAGTGCAATTAAGCAAATTTTAAGATATTACTCCAAGTTATAGCATTCAAATACAGAAACACATTACAGATTGTCGAAAAACTTTCAAAAATATAACAACAACGTGAGAAAATACTTGTCTGCACTTCACTCTACACATGAATCCTATGAAATATCTTGTCTTTATTCATTAGTCCATCTTGTGGATCCAGTCAGTGATACAATAGCTTTCCAGTATTTTGATCAAGAATTATATAGAAATGTCTACAAATCCACACTACATACTTCGAATTGTGAAGTATTTATACAAAAATTATTACAAAATATCTCAAACTAACTTGAGATTTAATCTAGGAAATACAAATATCTTCTTGCAAGAAGATATAGACAACTATTGAAATACTTTCATGTTGTCCCATTTATTGTGGTACTGGTGGCTTTTATGGTTTATTTTGTTGCCCTTTATGATGGCTTGCTGTTGTGGTCTTTTATGCTAGAATCCTCTTTAACTTTTAACTTTCACCTGATACTCTTTGACACTGATACACTTTGGCATGCTGGCCTGTTTTCATCTATTTACCTAGTTGTTCTACTTTTACTATACAGTAGCCTTTTTTACTATAAATTTCTTATAGTAAATCAGTCATCTTTTCCCACCATTTATCATCAAGTAACTTGACATTCATCATTCACCTATATTTCTTAGCAGCCTCAATATACTCGGAAAAATTGGGCTTGGTGATAAACAAGTGTTTTATCTCATGTTGGAGAAAAAACAAGTTCTCAAATGTATTGTGCAAAACTTTGCCCATTGGCAGTGCTTTTCTTGTTGAAGTGCTCACTTGTTCTTTAGCCAACTGCCTGTGTCTCTTATCATAGTCCTGTTGTGTCATAAGTTTGTCATTAATGACCAATGGACTAGGCCACCTTTCTCCCTCAAAATTTGGAAATTAGCCATGAATCTATCAATGGCTACCCACATGTTCTGGCTCTTTTCTTCGAAATTTAGCATTAGGTTTCTCTTGGAAATGACCTTCCTTATTTCCAAAATGGTTTAAATTTTGTCTTCTATATCCAGCTCATGAAGTTCATACCTATTTTTGTTGTTAAGGAAGTGGATGAGTTTATTAGCATCCTCAGGCATGTGTCCCAATTCCTCCTTGACTTTTTGG
Organism: Pinus tabuliformis; assembly: GCA_031772625.1. Taxonomy (NCBI): domain Eukaryota; kingdom Viridiplantae; phylum Streptophyta; class Pinopsida; order Pinales; family Pinaceae; genus Pinus; species Pinus tabuliformis. The sequence continues at coordinate 114,238,882 of CM062811.1, read as the reverse complement.
ATAGCTTTTGTAGCTATCTTTATCAATTTTGTCTGCTTAAAAATAACTTGAATAGATGACCAAATAACATTGACATAGCCAATGATATTGGCCCATAATAGTTGCTTGGCTTTCCCAAGGGGTTTTTCCAATATTAGGTCTTTCTCCATAGCTTTGACTATTTCACTCATTCTATTTACCTTTTGTGCCTCTTCCATTTCAATAATTTGGGAAAGTTTATAGTTAGTTTCTAAACTTTCCACCTTTTCTCTTAGTTTATTCATTTTTGTAGCCTAGATTGACATTTCATTCATGGCTCTGATGATCTGAAAATCACTCGTGAGTGATATTAGTTAATTAAATTAATGAATGAAGGTATTACAGACTCATGTGCTAGTGTGTGTCTATGTTATCTTAGGAAATAGATCGATAAGATTGCAAAATACAAAGACACTAGAAAACAATAAGAGAAACACAGCAAGAAAAAAAGAACACAACAAAATTTAATAAGGAGTTCACCCAATCCTCCTAGGCTATGTCTCCGGTCCAGCTTTCAATGGTGGCCTTCTTATATTTTGTCTTTGAACATAGTTTTTTTCCAATGAGGAGCTCTAATTGAGTCTCTTGGAATAGATGATGCTTAGTAGGGTGGTTCTTGGATTCCCCAAGCCACTAGAATGCACAAACTCACCCTTACTAAGTCTCGACCTCAACTGGTCTTAATGGGATGAGCCCAATTTGGTACTTAGTTCCTGACAAATACCCTCTCTGGGATTGCTTGAACCTCTCAAGCCTAGTTTTGTCTGCTCGATGCTGCCTTAGCTCTGCAGGTCAGCTCAACTCTCTGTTCTCTGCTTCTATGTCTCTGTTTTCTTCTCGACTGTCTTCTCCTTTCACTATCTTATCGCTTCACTCTCTTCTTTCATTCTCCATCTTTTCATGGCTTAAAGCCAATCTGTATCATGATTGTTCACTTCCTCTTCCACCTCTTTGGATTGCCTACTACTGTTCGCTTGGAGTTCCTTACCTCTGTGTCATCGCCAGTATGTAATGTCTTACAGGGAAGTGACCACTTGTCCTCTTACAAACTGTGCCAGCTCTTTCCTCAAATGGTTTGGTATTTTGGTTACTCTGTGTAATGATTCATCCGCCAAATCAGTGGTCAAATCAGACTTCAACCTTTTATATGTCGTAGCTTAATTCTCCCTCAAGATCTGGTCATACATCGGGTGTAATCCCCGCCGTTAGATCTGGAGCCCCCAGAACCTATAGTGTTCACTCTTATCGTGCGATTGAATTGCTCGGACGTTAGCCCATGATGAGAGGCGGTTTTCTCTCTCATCCTTCGGACACACTTCGTTTTCTATATGGAATCGCTAGGTCTCCTGACAATTCCGCTTACCACCTAAAACGCCTCCGATATTCTGTTGATTTTGGAGCGGGGGACCCGCTTGTCATTTCAACGCTTTTCCCATGGTTTTTGGATTTCCCTTGTGACCGAGCACTCAGGGCCAATCCATTTCGAGGGGTTTTTCCTAGTGATGCACAATTATCCTCCATCAGAAATTGCCTTCGTTTTCCGATTTGGACTTCCTAATTGCTAGTTTGCTTCCTGCACGATCTCCATGGGCCTGAGTTAGCAACTTTGATCGAGGTCCTCGTCATTCCTTGCTGGCTACAAACTGCCACCATCCAGAGGTCCTTCCTGATGGCTCATTGTTCACAAGTTTCTTGAAGTCTGTCATGATTTGATACAGTCATAGAACTCTGATATTTTTTTATGGATCCAATTCGAATCACGACCTTCCCATTGAAAAAGCTTTCAGACCACCAAAAGTTGGTTCTCAAGCATCGACTAAGTGAGGATACAATTGTCTCACTTGTCCAATCTCTATCATTTTTCATTGCTTGGATTTGAACCCTTGAGCCCGCCTCTAAGGTACTCAACATCTCCCCTACGCGTCGTTCTCACCTTCCTATCCAGAACTGTGTCTTCCTGTAATTCATTAAGATATTCAGGTAACAGATCAACAATAGAAGGCAATTGACTCTGCTCTTCGGGATCCTCAATTAATGAAGGTTCAAATAGTCTCAAGCTGTCTGCATTTATGACTGAGTAGATGTGCATGTAGGCTGGTAAATCAAGGCAAAAAGCATTCTCACCAATTTTCTCAAGTATCTTGAAAGGTCCATACCTGATAGGTTTTAGCCTTTTACCATCACCTTGCATTTTTTCCTTGCTGATATACAGCCTAACTTGGTCACCAACTTGGAAAATACGCTCCATCCAATGTTTCTCATGCCTTGCCTTGCATTTGGCTTGGCTCTTTTCCAACTGTTCTTGTACTGCCTGGTGGATCTCTTGGATTTGTTCAATGAACCTAGTTGCCTTATCCACATCACTGTGTCCATCAACTGTTGTGTCCTTACCAAAGACAAAATCCAAAGGAGACCTTGGTGTGAAACCAAAATAGGTTTAAAAAGGAGATCCCTGTGTAGAAGAATGTTTTGCTTGGTTGTAAGCATGCTGCACATAACACAAGTGTTCATCCCAGAGCTTAGGATGCTTACTGTAATATCCTCTGAGCAACTGGATCACTGTCTTGTTGACTACTTCTGTCTGGCCATTGATTTGTGGATGGAAAGCTGCGCTTTTCTTCAGTTTGTTGTCCATCAATTCCCACAGACTCGACCAAAATTTTCCCACAAATCAGGTGTCTCGATCAGATATAATGCAAGTGGGTAATCCAAAATGAACCCATACATGTTGAAAGAACAATTTTTCAGTTTGTTCAGTTGTAATTTGTTTACTACAAGGTATCAAAATACACATTTTGTTGAACCTATGCACAACAACATAAAGATAATCATGACCTTTCCTAGATTTAGGCAGTTCTCCAATGAAATCCATAGAAACACTTTCCCAAGGATGAGAATGAACTGGAAATGGAGTGTACGAGCCCAGTTTTCTATTGTTGGGATTGCTTTTAGCACACATAGTACACCCTCTTAAATATCTAGAAACTATCTCATTCCTTTTCGGCCAATAACAAAATCTTTGCAGCTGTGAAACTATTTTACTTACCCCAAAGTGACCTGATATTAGAGAAGTGTGTGCTTCTCGAATTATCTTTACTCTTTCAGTTTGTGCAATGCATAGCTTCCCACAATGATATAGGATTCGGTCCTTTACATAATAGTCCAATTCTTCTATTTGTTTACCTTGACTTAAAGTTGCATATAAATCTCTAAAATATATATCTTGAGCATATTGTTCAATGTAGCTCTCATGTAACACAAAATTATGCTTAAGTATAGTAGATGCATTTATAATGGGTCTAGATAACATGTCTGCAACTTTATTGTGTATGCCCTTTTTATATCTGATGACTAAATGAAACTGTTGTAGAAAACCAATCCATCTATAGTGTCTTGATTGCTACAACTTAGTTTGGGAGTGTAGATATTGATGTGGCTGATGATCAGTATGTATTACTATCTCTTGGCCCATTAAGTAATGTTTCCACTTTTTCACACTCTGTACTAATGCATACAATTCTTTATCATATGTAGGATAGTTAACTACTGCAGAATTAAAAGTCTCAGAATGATAACATATGGGTTTACCGTGTTGTCTCAACACTGCTCCCATGGAATAGTCACTGGCATCCATTTGGATCTCAAATGGTCTTTGAAGATCAAGTAGTGCTAGTATTGATGTTGTACTAATCTTTTCTTTCAAGGTGTCAAAGGCTTTCTACTATTTGCCTCCCCACTGAAACACCTTGCTCAATCCTGTCAAATCATGTAAGGGAGCTGCAATTAAGGAAAAGTTAGAAATAAACTTTCTCCAATATTGTGTTGCTCCTAAGAATCTCCTATCTTCTATAGCAGATTTGGGTTTAGGCCAGTTCACCATGACTGCCACCTTAGAGGGATCTATCTTCAATTCACCACCCCCTGCTATATGTCCCGAATAATTCATAGATGTTTTGCCAAATTCTCATTTTGAGAGTTTAACATAAAGCTTTTCTCTTTTCAAAACATCTAGTGTTTGTTTAACATGCTTTAAATATTCTTCCCATGTTTTTCTAAATATTAGAATGTCATCCAGATATACAATAAAAAAATCATCAAGAAAAGGTCTAAGTACATCATTCATTATTCTCATGAAAATAGCAGGAGCATTAGTTAAGCCAAAAGGCATAACTAGCCACTCATGCAATCCCTGCTTTGTTTTCAAAGCAGTCTTCCATGCATCTTGTTCTGCAACCTTGACTTGATCATATACACTATGCAAGTCTAATTTGGAAAAATAAACAGCTTCTTTGAATTGATCTAAGAGATCATCTATGCGAGGAAAGGGATAACGATTTTTTATTGTTATCTTATTCAGTGCTCAATAATCAATGCACATTCTCCATGAGCCATCTTTCTTTCTCACCAAAACGATTGGAGATCCACATGGTGATGTGCTAGGTCTGATGAACCCATTCTCGAGCAACTCCTACACCTGCTTCTTGATTTCAACATTATCTAAAGCAAACAACCTGGACATTCCAATGTTAGGCAATGGAGCATCTTGCTGCAAATTAATTTCATGCACTATTTCCTTTTTGGGTGGCAGACCTTTAGGTTCTTGAAACAAGATATCATATTCTGAAACAAATTTTTCTAAATCAGCTTGTTGTTTAGCATCACAACCCTCAAATACATTGGTTTTATCATGTTTCTTTTCCTTTACAACCATCAGTAAGAATTGTTTGCATGAATTTATCATTCGTTTCATCTGCCCTGAGTTTATGAGAGTATAATTATTCTTGAGCTTATGAGCTTTTACAAAATTCCATCTTTAATGAGTAGATACTTGTTCTTAGCTCTATAGAAGATAGCTTTTCTTTCATACAAGTAAGGATTTCATAAAACAATTCCACATATATCCAAAGGAATTATGTCTAACTCAACCTCATCTAAGAATGCTGACCCAAAAGAAAACTTGAGTTTGCATTGTCTAGTCACTTGTAGTTGTCATTTATCGTTTAAGCATCCTAAGGGGTATGGTTTCTTGTGGGGTGAGGTCAGTAATACCAACTTCTTTACAATTGCTTCAGAAAATAAATTTACTTGTGAGCCACTATCAAACAAAGTATCAATCCTTTGATATTTGGACATAACTTGAATATGGAAAAGCTCATGTCTTTTTCTCTCATTTTCTTCATCAATTAGATTGTGCATAATTACTAGTAGATGCTTCAGAATTCTTACCTTTTATACCTATGGCTGCAATAGTTGTTTCATTTCCTGAGTCTGACCACAAATATTTTTGAATAGTTGTAGCAGTCTTCTTCTTCTTGCCCTCAAACTTCTTAGGCCTCAGCTCTGGATGCAGAATCCAACAGTGCTCATCATCATGCCCATCCTTCTTACAGTGAGTGCATGAAGACTTGCTCTTTTGTGCAGTGTTAGCCTTCCTTGCTTTCCATTTCTGTTTTCTTTCCTCCTTATTCTTGCTTGCAGTGGGTTGGGATGATCCCCCAACTTCTGGATTTCCATTCTTTCCTCTAGCTTCTAGATGAGTAGCTTGTACAGATACTTCATATATACTAGTGGGATTAAACATGAGGATAGTGTGCCTCATGTAGTTGTGTAGACCACCAATGTACTTAAACATAGTCTCAGGTGAGTCTAATGAGATTCCTAGAATCAATGCTCTCTTCCTAAATTCTTGGGTGTATCCTTCTACACTTTTCTCTTTCAACTGTTGAAGAGTTTTCCAGTTCATCATGGCTTCTTGCATGTAGGCCAATGGATAGAACTTCTTTTTGATTGCAGAAAAAAATTCACTCCAGGCAGAAATAGTCTTACCATGTCTCTTTATGTCAGCTTGGGTCTTGCCTTCCCACCAAACTAAGGTAGTGCCTCCAAGGCGTAAGCTTGCTAGCTGAATCTTGCTCTTGTCTGAATCGATACTCTGCACTCTGCAATAAACATCAATTTTTCTGATCCAATTGTCTAGCTTTTTTGCATTCAACTCTCCATCATATATAAGTAAATCAAATTTAACATCTGGCTTAATCAAAGATTCCTTATTTTTATGTTTAGGGTTGTTAAGAGGTGTGAGAAATCTTTCTTCTTTCCCTTTTCCTTTTGAGTGGTCATGGAGGAAAGGCTCTTCTTCCATTTTGTCTTGTTTAGAGCCTGATGAGTCTCCATCCTTATGTTTTCTAAAATCCTTATACATTTCCTCTACCATGGATCTTATGGCTAGGAAACTAGCTATGAATTGATGGTCTGGCCACACAAACCTTCTTCTGACATGGTCTTCTGAGGATAGACTCTCCCAATTTTAGGATTAGTTTCGACCAACTCTCCTTCTCCTAATTTGAGCTTTGACCTAGTCAGCATTCAATAGCTAAAACCAGCACAAGCATGTCTAAACTTAACAACCTAGAGCTCTGATACCACTTTATCTAAAAATCACTCGTGAGTCATCTCAGTTAATTAAATTAATGAATGAAGGTATTACAGACTCATGTGCTGGTGTGTGTCTATGTTATCTTAGGCAATGGATCAATAAGATTGCAAAATACACAGACACTAGAAAATAGTAAGAGAAACACAACAAGAAAAACAGAACACAACAAAATTTAATAATGAGTTCAGCCAATCCTCCTGGGCTACATCTCCGGTCTAGATTTCATTGGTGGCCTTCTTTTATTGTGTCTTTGAACAGAGGTTTTTTTTACAATTAGGAGCTCGAATTGAGTCTCTTGGAATAGATGATGCTTAGTAGGGTGGTTCTTGGATTCCCCAAGCCACTAAAGTGCACAGACTCCCCCTTACTAAGTCTCAACCTCAACTAGTCTTAATGGGATGAGCCCAATTTGGTACTCAGTTCCCAATAGATATCCTCTCCAGGATTTCTTGAACCTCTCAAGCATGGTTCTATTTGTTCGATGCTGCCTTAGCTTTGCAGGTCAGCTCAACTCTCTGTTCTCTGCTTCTGTCTCTTTGTTTTCTTCTCGACTGTCTTCTCTTTTCACTGTCTTCTCACTTCACTCTCTTCGTTCGTTCTCTCTCTATTCATGGCTTAAAGCCAATCTGTATCATGAATGTTCACTTCCTCTTCCACCTCTTCAGATCGGCTATTTTTGTTTGCTTGGAGTTCCCTGCCTCTGCGCCACCGCCACTATGTAACGTTTTACAGGGAAGTGGCCACTTGTCCTCTTAGGAACTGCACCAACTCTTTCCTCAAACAGTTCTGTATTTCAGTTACTCTGTGTAATGATTCATCTACCAACTCAGTGGTCAAATTGGACTTCAACCTTTTATATGTTGCAGCTTAATTCTCCCTCCAGATCTAGTCATACATCTGGTGCAATCTCCACCGTTAGATCTAGAGCCCCCAAATCCTACAATGTTTTCTCTTATCACGTGGTTGACTTGCTTGGACATTAGCCCATGATGACAAGAAATTTTCTCTCTCATCCAACGGACATGCATCATTCGATGTATGGCATTGCTAGGTCTCTTGAAAATTCTACTTACCACCCAAAACGCCTCCGATATTCTGCCGGTTTTGGAGCACCAATTTTGGAGCGTGGGACCTGCCTATGATTTCAATGCTTTTCCCATCATTTTCAGCTTTCCCCTGTGACCAAGTACTCGGGGACAATCCATTTTGAGGGGTTTTTCCCAACGATGCACGCATCAAAAATGGCCTCCATTTTCTGGTTAGGACTTCCTTGTTGGCATTATGGCACAAGTTTGGAGTTATGGCACAGGTTTTGTCCTTGATGGCAACTCTCTTTGGTAACAGATCTCAGTTCAGGCTTTTAGAATGAAGTAAAAGGCATATACGCAAGTTAATCTAGACGAAGATGTGTATACACGCGAGTTATACGTTTCAAAGGCGCGTATGCATATACAGGCACTTTCATGCAAAGAAAAGCGCGTATATGTTGGAGAATTTACTTTTGGTCTATGGTAGTTAGTCCTTGGTATTTGAACCTATGGTTTTGGACCATGGTATCTCGTCAGAAGTGTTGACCCCAGGTATTGGGTCCTTGGTATTGTTTATTATGGTTTTGGACCATGGTATTGTGGAAGGCCTAAAACTATAAAGGAGGAAGGAGATCATGTGGCAATGAATCATCTGAATAATTATTGAATATATGATAAAGGGTGAGATCTGAAATATTGGTGATTAGCGTTGTGGAACAGATCTGGATCTGAATGAAGGAGGAATGTTAGCGCAAAGAAGGATAAGTTCTATTTATGGGTCATAATCTCTTGGCTTGAATGATAATATCTTTGAATGATTTTGATCTGTTATATATGGTGAATGCGTGATCTATAAATCTGATAATCTGGGTTAATCAGTGTCTGAATATTTGAAAGAGTGAATTATCTTTTGTAGATCTGTACGCAGATTCAGTTCAGCGAAGGCGCGTATATACGCTGGTTCAGTGAAGGAAAATGACATATATGCAAGTTGTTCCATACGCAGAAGCGTATTCACGCAGGTTTCAGGCTATTAAAGTAGCGTATATATTTTGAGTTGTGATCTTGCTGCTTCTGTTTGTTGCTGCAGTTTTCTGGGTTCAAATTTGGTGTATGGTTACTATTACTATGATCTGGGTACAGTCGTCAGAGAAGTGTTTATTTTGATTCAGTTTTGATTGGTGAGAAGGTGATTGGCTAATGCAGAAATTCTTGATGTTCGATTGATGTTATTTGTGGATCCAGTCTGAAAATTTATGAAACGTGGTCCCTGGAAGAAAGAGAAGGTTGTAGCCTTCTGTAGGCTAGCACCTACGTACTAGTATCTTGGCTAGTGCAAGAGCTAAGGGGGTTGTATCTCCCTTCTAGGAGAAGCTGGAGAACGAGAGAGGGTTGTAGCTCTCTGCAGGTTGCAGCCTGCGTACTGGTAAAGGACTGCACAAGTACATTGTAAAAGGAAGTTTCTAATTAAAAGAAGATAGAGACAAATTGCAGCAGGTGGTTTTCACCCACATTGGGTTTCCACCTTATATCTTGTGTTCTTGTGTGTGATTGTCTTTTGCTATGTTTTTACTGTTCCTGGTTACTAGTTAATTGATTCTGATACACAGATTAACAATCAACATCTGACAGATAAAGTAAATTATAAGTTTGCATTGTATGTGCAGTTTTATTTCGACATAGTTGCGTATATACACGGGTTTAACTAACTGAATTAGCATATATCATCTGAATTTGAAAAAGAGAATATTTGGCTTGATAATACTGATTCACGCCCCCTCTCAGTATTATTTCCAACATTCCTAACTGCTAGTTTACGTCCTGTTCGGTCTCCATGGGCCTCGGTCAGTGCACTTTGACCGAGGTCCTCGTTTTTCCTTGCTAGCTACAAACTGCCACTGTCCAGAGGTCCTTCTTGATGGCTCATTGTTCACAAGTTTCTTAAAGTTTGTCATGATTTGATATTGTCATAGAGCTCTGATAATTTTTCATGGATCCAATTCGGATCATCTGATTAATTTGTCTGCCTCTTCTCCTGATGTACTTGCTGTTGTAGACTCTATTGTGACTGGAAATGCTATGGCAGGTGGAGCTGTAGGTGCTCGTGAAGCTGCTAGTGTGGAAGGCACTATTGTAGATACTGTAGGGATGACATTTGTGGAAGTTGTGGCTATGTCAATTTGTTTTAATTGGATCAAGCTATCCAATTATTTCTCTGTGTCCCTTAACTAATCATTAAGTTTTAGGACCAAGTCCATCAACTCTTCATGTCTAGTTTGGCTCTCTAACACCTCCTGTGTTTGGGGATGTTGTAACAGAGGTATCTTCAAATATTTTTCAATGCAACAATGTCATCATTATTTCTTTTAATCATCTTCTTTGTGGATTTAATATCTTTGGGATCATGTCCCAATTCTATAACTAAGTCTTCCAAAGACTTGATCCTAGTATCCTTGGCCTATGAGGAGGCCTTCTCTAATTGATATTGGGCTGAGATGTTGGTTAATGAACTTTGTAGATGATGGCAAGCTATGGTTTTACCTATAGGCTGGAGTATATCATCTCTTCAGCTTGTTTATGTACTTCTATTTGGTCTATGGGTTGAATATCCCTTGCCAATACTTCAAAGTCAACCCTCTTGAAGTTTGATGATGTCTTGGGTTGTTGTGTTGTAGGCTTGATAAAGGACATTTGAAGCTTTCCCTCCTTGATGTCAAAAGCTGACATCAGCCTTGTTTGATTTGTGGGAGTGCATTTTAGATATTGAGAATATGTCTAAGCTTTGAGTTTCTCATTCCTCATTTTAATGTCTTCTTATCTATCTTTTATATCCTTATCCTTATCAGCAGGTCTACTGAATGAGGATACTTCTACAGTTAGTTGCCTTTCCAAGATCTGGGTTTGTGATGTCGAGGTCCCCTATGTTTCTTCAGATAGAGTTGTGCCTTTACTTATGTCCAACTCAGTGTCAGTTATTTCTACTGAGCCTTATGTGTCTTCCTGCTCTGAAATAGGATTTAGCCTAGGTTTTTTACTCTGACTGGTCTCATACTGTACATTCGATGTGCCCATTCCTGAACTTGAGGGTTCCTCCCTGGCACCTTTGGGGTTCTTTTCCTCATTTTGAGGGGTTTGCATGATAGGAAAGGTGCTCATGACTGGTTCTTGCTATTCAGGTACTTGTAGAAACGAGCTCTCGCAAACTGTCTTTCTAAGTCACATAAGGCATTCTCTACATCTACCTTTGTACTATCTCTATCTACAAGAGTGTTTTCCACCCATTCAGATTGATTTGCATATCTTTCTATCTCTGGTATGGGGTGGTGAATATAAGGTCCCAACTTGGCCTTTTTTTATCAATCTATTCATAAACTATTGAGGGTCATACCTCCACATGAAACTCTGTTGGAACTTCATTTGCTGCAAAATTTGGTCTAGTTCCTTCCCTGCCTCTCTAGAATTGTAGATGAAGGGGCCTAACTGGTTTTTTACTTTGAATTGTGATCTTTTCTTGGCAGAGAAAAAAATTATCTCATTAGAGTTCATTATTTGCCTATATTACTCTAGAGCGAATAACCTCATGGGGAGGTATTTGGGTAGTTTATATGGTGCAAGCTAGCAACCATAAATCCTTATCTCTGTATGGTTTTAGTAAAGATACCAATCTCCCACTTTGCTTTGTTTAGACAATTGAAGGACCCTTTTGATCTCTAGACTTATCCTAGGTGGAGGGCTTCCTATCAGCATAGTCATGACTGGATGGACAAAAGGATATATGAAATTTGAATAGGTATATGGTGACTCATACTTATGGAACAGTGGGGTCCAAAAAATGACAAACCTGGGCTAGCCTCTAGTATCACGCTTCTGGAGAGCGAAAGGAAATTTGTCTAGTTGATAGTATAGTAACATATGATAGAGGAGAGATGAGTAATTAAACACTCTCTCATTATGCATCCTGGTGAACTGTTCATGCATTCTGTTAGCTATGAACTCAGCATAATTGTACAAAACAACAAGGGGCTGTCTTGGGGTATAAATTGACATGAAGGCTAGGACAAGTTCATCAACAAATTCATTAATGGAGAAGCATAGGACACATGATATCATGGTGATGATTTTTTTCCCCTTTCAGAGAACATGGCATAAACATATTGTGGGGGGGCATTTTAGGAATGTGTTTCTCTTCAACAATGAAATCTCAGAATAATTGGGCCAGTCTAGAGGGACTTAACTTGGAATATTGGTCTAACAAATCTCCAATTGAGAGTGGGGTGAGGTTTGGTCCTTGTTGGAGTTGCAGCATTTCATTGATGGATTCAGCTGTGATAGTAAACAACACCTTTTGGTCATGAGCCATTATGGCTCTATGGCTAGGGATGTAGCATGCATGGCACTGGTGGACAATTTTAGGGAATGCATGTACCTGTGGGAACTGGTATTTGTTAAAATTTTACTCCCAAACTGTTATCAGGAAAACTAGTGTCCATTCAGAGCTACTAGTCCCACTAAGATGGGTAGCTATCTTAGAAACAAACAAACTAAAGTTACTTGTGTTTTCCTTTATGAGAGATAGATGAGAGAAAAGCAGAGAGTACCAACGTCTGTCTTTCGCGAGTCTCCTTGCGTGTTTCCTCTCTCCCTTGATAGAGCTTTCGCCACTCCTTTCTCACTTGTCCCACTTCAAAGAACACCTATAGAGTCAAGGGAGAAAAATACCATGAAAGCATAGAGATCTATAACCATAAGCAATGTAGGATCAGATGTACATTAACCATATAAATGTATATACAAATACAAGATTCTGAGATACACAAGCATATGGAGGAAAACTCAAATAGCTTTATTGATAGAAGTAGTAGAAGAGAGGATTTACAACCAAGATGTCTGATCCAGCATTATCCTCCCAACATGAAAGCCCTCTTCACCTCATACAAAGCAAGATCACCCAACAATGTCTTCAAAGAGAAACCAACAACACTTCCTTGCAAATTACAAAATTCCAGCCTGTAGATCTCTAGGATGAGGGATCCATCTATAGATGTTTGCAAGAGAGTGGGTCAACTTATAGGATTTTGATTAGTGTCATTTCATTGATAGTTCTTGGTTCCACTTGGAGATTTCATGATCTCTTACTCATCCCTAGGCGAATTCAGAGAGGCAAGTGTCATATGACCAGTTTCTAGAAGATTCTTTGAGTTTCCACCTAGCAAACTACTTCTGCCATTTGTCTGCTCTCGCTCATCACACCCTATAGAAGGGCTTTCCAGTATGCATCACACCCCCATGTGTAATAGGTGAGATGCATCGCACCCTATGCATGGAGCAGTCTGCATGGTCCAGTTTTGACCAATTCTGAGCAGTTTTTCAGGGAGAACTTCTGGGAAATGATGTAATCAGCTGACCTTGTTCTTTTAGGGTATGAAACAACACTTTTAGGGGTTTAGAAGCCCTTGGTTTATGGACTTATGTGATTGGGGTTGCAATGCCCAAATATGTCTATAATAGTTGCCCACTAAAGCATGAGGTCGTAAATCTTCTGATGTCAGGTTAAATGCTTTATTATGAGGATCCGAGGTTTTTCGAACTCGAAGGTGACCTGTAATAAGATACAATACAATACATTATATTCATAATATTTTCATGATCTAGCTGAGGTGGGAATTCCCATGCTCAACTTTATAAATTCATTTTCATGTACATAGTACATACAATCATCTATGTCACAGACTGATGATTCTGGTAGAGCCATCATCCCTTAGCTTGGATGATTATTTTTGCATCAATGATGTACATTTTATGTCTTTATTTTCCTTAATATATCACAGCCTGGATGGATGAAACTAGATCCGGGGTCTTCAAACTCGTTCAATATTCACCCGAAGTACAATTCGATCCATGTGAAAAGATGTTCTAATGTCGAACATGGAAAGACATCGCCTGATTAGCAGCCAATGATGTAAGTTGTTAATGGGTGCGAGAGGAATCACCGATAATGATAATGACCCTCAAGGTACTGTAGTACAATTCACTTGTTGTGAATACATGAGTTGATGTCGAACACCACGCAAAATCTTTTGGTCGAAGGCCATTGATGTAAACCTGTCACGGGAAGTGAGAAACTTACTGTTGAGGCATGCAAGCTTCCAAGTACTAAAAGGTTTGTTCCGAAGTCAACTTCCTGGATAACGAGCTGATGTTGACAAGAAGTGACCCGTCATAGGAGGGCCTTAATGAATCCCACATCTACGACACGAAATGAAGCAAATGATTTTGTGGAGGTGAAAACGATCTGATGATACAAGGTCGAGGGCGGCGGTCATGAAAAAATGGAGAGTGAAGGTATTGCAGCGAATGAGGCGTTAGCTAGGTTGGTGAATTCTCTGAGTGACTTCTATTGAACATATCAGTGACACTGAAACGGATTGGTAGCATTAGCCCCAAAAATGGATGGTACGGTGGACCAATGGTGATATGACTGGTGAACGGAATAACCCAACTCGACTCAATCGTGGTGACGGAGTGAAAGTTTCATGTTCAAGAGTGACCTACTACCACTGAAGCTATTCAAGTTTTCTTCCCTTTTTCTCCAGTCATTGTTGACTAGTACCTCTTTATTTTTGTCAAGCTTGAGGAGGATAAAATATGCTTGTTCTATAATTTTCCCTTTGGGAAAACTTGTCGCTATGTTTTAACGAGCCTAGTGACAGTGAAACTCATTCTTGTCTGCATGGAAAAGTTTGTCGCCATTGTTTTAATGAGTTTAACAACAAAGATAACTCGGTACTTTTCAATTTTAGAGAGCCTAAAAAGAGACATAAAGGCAACTCCAATGGTCCCTTTTCGTAATGTAATCCCTTAAGTCCGAAAAAGTGTAAAATAATACGTAAGGGATGACTTTTCGATAGTTTTAACGAGCCGAACAATACAAGCACTTGATCTTTTTGTGTAATGATCCCTCAGGTCCAAAAAGATTAAAATCTAGAGGAAGGATGGCACTTCCGATTGTTTTAATGAGCTGGAGAGGCCAATTGCTCAACAATATTTTCATATTTTACAAGTTAGATGAAAAGAGCTTAAAGGAGACTCGTTTTTTGAGGAACGAGTGATGTTTTTGGATAGAAATTGGTTCCAGGTAAGGTTTGGAACTTTTTGATCATAGCAGTGTAAAGAAGGTGGCTAATAGAATCACTTGTCGTAGTTGTTCCTCAAAAGGGTAAACAATCAAATGGAGGCATATGATCAGCTATAAAAGAGTGGAGGCGATGGTAAGAACACGACCAAGGTTCAAAAGCTGATAATTATGCGATCGCAATGGTTATTTACCGAAGGTGGGTTCATTTTTTAATGAGCTTGAACTCTGGGGGAACATTTTCTCATTGCTAGGTTTATTTTTTAACGAGCCTGAACTTCGCATAAAACTGCTCGTGATAATAGTCAGAGATGTTGATTTCACCATTAACACTATGTTCTTTTGATGGTCATACTTCCTGTTCAATTACTCCATCAAATTGATTAGAAATGTAAATACATTCTTGAAAAATGAGTTAAACATTAATATTTTACTCGAATTACGTGAATAGTAACATAAAAGTAGTTTTTACTTCTCATTTTTACCATTTCATTCAAAGTTTGGATTTTTGGAGCTCTGGAGGTGTTTTCCCCCTCGATTTTCACCAACTGATTCCAGGAGATTCTGTGGACTATTTTCGGTACCGTTTGGACCAAGTAGGGCTAACCATGAGCTATTCAATTGCATTCTTTCCTTTTCTGATTCTGAGCATGTTTTCCTGTTCTTTTGGGCCTCTAGGGTTTGAACAATTCATTCTCTCCCTATCGCACCTAGTGTACATCAAAAGGTGCGATGCATACTAAGCTGGTCTTTCGCCAGTTAGGATGCACCCCACCTAGTACATAGCTGGGGTGCGATGGGTGAATAAAGGAAAGTTTATGCACTGTTTTTTCATGGAAATTTTACCTGTTTTTGCCTGAATCAGGATCCTAATTCTTCTCTTGTTTGTTTTTCAGAGATTCATCGGATCAAGATGGTTGTTACATGGCATAAACATGAGCACAAAGAAGAGGACATGCTTTCTTTACATGATCCAGGTATGGTGACTGCATTGCGGAACTGTGGTTTTCTCAAATTCTTCCACATATGTAGCATGAGGCAACAAATCAATTTGTTGCAATATTTTCTTGAAGCATGGGATCCTACCAACCAAGTGTTGAAAATTCGAGGTAAATCCACCCCTTTTACAGTTGCGGATATCTACTTCTTGACTAGTTTATCGAGGCATGGTGCCCCTCTCTCACTATCAGAATCCAGCTGGGGAGGTGAATCCGTGAGGGATTATATTCGCCGATTCTATAGAGATGGATCTCAGCCGAGCAGGGACGGTAAGATCAGTCTCTGAGATGTTACTGACCAGTCCTTGAGGACTATTTTGTTCATCTTTACTAGATTGGCTGGTAGTGCGGCTCTCCATTTGGCTAATAGGTCTTATATGAAGTATGCTCTAGAATGCCTTGAACCAAATGTATTCAACTGGTGTGATGCAGTACTTCTAGTTATAAAAGAACATCATACCAAGGTGAAGAATGGAAGATCTAAGAACTTTGGTTATGGTTCTATTTTGAACGCTTTCTCCTTGGAGAAGATCCCACTGATGTAGCCACAATACATTTCACTTAGAGTGCCAGCATCGACAGAACCACGGATGTAGAGATGGGTTGATCTTATGGTCAGACATGTTGGTCAATCATAGATTTCATTCTCTAATACCTTCTTTGAGTGGTTCAACTATCAGCAGATGGTCTTTGCCGAGTATCCATATGCTGGGATGGATTTTCGGGGTGACCCAGATTTGGTGTTGTCGGCTAGCGAGCAGTGGGGTGTCATAAGTAAAAATATCTGACCATATCTCTGTTTATTGTTTTTATCATGTTCTTATGTCTTTTAAATGTTACTAAGACTAATCAAACCCTTATATTTGTGCAAATATTGGACTAGTGCAACCAACAGTGCACGTGAGGGTAGCAGCTACCGTTCCAATAGAAGAGGCTGTAGGGAGGGTTGTTCTTCACGATATGGATGTAGCTGAGACCCTTGTAGTATTGCAGGAGTAGATCGAGGGTCTCACCCTTGGTATTCAGGATGTGAGGACCGACGAGTTACCTCTGAGATTACAATTCCATACTACTGGCATGCCGAGTCGATGGACTAGGCTCTTACGTATGATCGCACAAGCGGTGACTTGTTATCACCAACACCATTAGTCTAGGGTGCTTCCCTGAATTTTTGAGTTTTTGGGTCATGTGACCTATTTCGTCTTGGACACAGAACATTTTGACAAACTATAAACAGTTATATATATTTTTGATTTTCAGAGCTTTATTTTGATTAAGTTATATGATCCTGATGCAAATGTTGATTGAAATGCTTTCTTTTATAAATGCTGCAAATGTCTATCTAACACAAAATTTGCTAATGAATTAGTTAATGTGTTTAAGTTTCTGGAAATGTGTTGATATTGGATAGAATCAAACTTCCTTTCCAAAATACTGACCCTTAGGAGCATATTATAGATAGCTGGATTTCAAATTGAATAGATGCCAGTAAGCTATAGGATGACAAGTTGTGAGTCTAGCCTGACAAAAGGGAAGCATATGCCACATGCAATGGCATCAGAGAGAAGTTCTATCAACGTGCTATACTTAGCGATGTTGTTCGTTGACCGACCAATACATACTCCTTTGAAACTCACTAACTCGCCGCTTGGATAAAAAATGGCCCAGGCCGCAGAAGATAGGTTCTGCATACTACGACTAGCTTGGTTGGCATATCCAACAAATGATTCCAATAGGTTCGACATTTGTAACAATTGAAAAAGTGGATTACCTAACCAAAACGATCACTCTTGGTTGAGATTACTACACTTAGTCAAGCATAGTAACGCTTAAGGTACAACCCATTTCGGGGTTGCACTAGTGAAATCCCATCGTAATCTACTAGCTTGTAGGCCCCTTTTGATAACACTTGTTTAACAATGTAGGGACCCATGAATAAATATTGGAACTTACCTGCTCCCAATTTATCGGAATCCTGATTGTAAAGCAAGACCAGGTCACCTTTTGAGAAGACACGGGGTTTGACATTTTTGTCAAATTGCACCTTAACTTATTTCTTATGAGCTTCATTAGCCAAGGCGGTGTCAGGATGGGTTTCATCCAATTGGATTAGTTCTAAGAAATGAGCCTCTTCCTTTGAAGTTCTGGGGAGAAGGTCGACTGTGGGCTTGAGAGATGAAATCTCACACTGAATTGGTAAGATGGCTTCCAGGCCGTACACCAGCTGAAAGGGTGTAAACTTGATCGCATTTCTTACCCAGGTTCTGTATGCCCACAAGGTTGAGTATAGGATCATGTGCCAACTTCGTTTGTGGACTCCAATCATCCTTTGCAGCATGCGCTTCAGGAATTTGTTGATGGCCTCAACTTGTCCGTTTGCTTGCGGATAATACAGAATAGAATTGTCATGGGACAATCCTAATTTGGCAGCCAATTCAACCATCATGTGATTGCGGAAATGCGATCCATGATTTGTGAATATAGCTTGTGGAACACAGAACCTAGAGACTACATGATTGAAAAAGAAAAGAGTAGTCATTTCACCATTATTGTTTAATGTAGGCATTTCTTCGGCCCATTTAGTAAAATAGTCAACTGTGACTATGATATACCCATTCCCCCCCACTGAGGTGGGGTTACATGTCATGAAATCTATCCCCCATTTGGCAAATGGTCCAACAGCAACTACTGGATGCAGAGGTGTGGGTGGTATTTTGGTTTTGCGGTCGAAGATTTGACAAGCATGCCAACTTTTGACTGTGGTTATGCAATCTTTGAACATTGTTGGCCAAAAGTAACTTGCTCGTAAAATCTTTTGTGCCGTAGTGTAACCAGATTAATGCCCCCCACACGCACCTAAATGAAAATCATTCAGGACTTTTTCAGCCTCCTCATGGGTGAGGCATCTTTGTAGAATTGTATCGATACCATGACGGTAAAGTGTATCACCGACGATCATGTAGTCTTTTGCTTGGTATCGAGTACATCGTTGTTCAGAGCGAGAGGTATTAGGCCTGTACGTTTGGGTTTGGAGATAGATGATTATATCTCCATACCACGGATCACTCGACAATATCGAAAACAAAGATTCATCCACAATTGATGCTTTGGATCTTGAATCGTTGGACAATGATGGGAAGTCACATAATAACTCTGTGAAAACTAGAGATTTCTTTGATTTGGATTTTACAAATTCCAGATCAAACTCTTGCAAAATAGCTATTCATTTTGAATATTTTCCCCCAAGTAACTGACGTGATAGAATGTAACTCATAGGGATGCAATATGGCAAAATGGTAGTTTTGCGAAAGAGGATCTAGTGTCGAAATCTCTGTATTACTTGAACAGTTGCTAGAGCCAGGTTTTCAACATAGGAGTATTTGCTTTTGTGTCATTTAATTTTAAGCTTAAATAATAGATAGGATGTTCAATTCCATTTTCTTCCTGAACTAGAACCATTGCAATGGTTGTATCTGCTGCAGCTAGATACAGGTTAAATTCTTTTTGATAACCAAGAGCGTACATTAATGATGCTTTTATTAGGGATTCCTTTAGAGCATCAAAGGAAGCTTGTGCAACGTGATCCCAGTTGAAGGGTACTTCTTTTTTCAAAAGACGTGTATAACCTTTAGCAAGTTCGGTGTAATTTGGAATCAACCTCTTCATAAAGTTTGCTTTCCCTTGGAGTTTCTGAATCTGAAGCAAATTTGAAGGTGGAGGCATATCGATGATTGCCTAAACCTTACATGGGTCGATTTGAATTCCATCCTTAGAAACCACAAAGCCAAGTAAACGACCAGAACCGACACAAAACACACACTTGTGTGGGTTGAGTTGTATCTTGTAGTGTCAGAAACATAGAAATATACCTCTCAAATGCTATGGATGATCAATCCGCTTTCACGAATAAGCTGGAAGATCGTCAAGAAATGGTTGAACAATGTTATTGATGTCATGGAAGTCATAATTCATAGCCCTCTGAAAGGTTGCTCCTGCATTCTTTAAACTGAAAGGTAATTTGCGGTATGAAAATGTGCACCATGGACATATAAATGAAATCTTTGACTGGTCCTGTGGGGGGATATTTATTTGATTATACCTAGAAAATCCATCCATAAATGAAAAGGTTTCACATCCAGCGCATTCATCAATTATCTGGTCGATGAAGGGTGTAGGGTAGTTATCCTTTGGACAAGCTTGATTTACATCCCCGTAATCAATGTACACTCTAATCGTTCCTTGCTTTTTCATCACAGGAACAATATTTGATATCCAATCACTTAGAGGAACTGGGTAAATGAAACCAACATGTAAAAGTTTTTCAACTTTTGCCTTGATTGCAGCAGCTTCCTTCTGGTGCACCTGTCGAAGCCGTTGTCATACCGATTTGACATCTGGATACATCTCGATTTCATGTTCAACTATGCTCGAGTCAACGTCTAACATTTCTTCGTTTTACCATGCAAAGACATCTATGAATTTGCAAAAGAGAGAGAAATATATTTCCAGTTCTGAAGAAGAACAAGATTTGTCGACATGAATATTCTCTACAACATTAGGTTTGGTCGAGATAATTATGGCGATAGTTTCTTCAATATTGGACATATTTCACTTGAAATCCACTATACTTATAGTATTTGATAGAAAATCAAAAACTGAAGGATGATCAAGGTCCTTGGAATAATCTTCGTTGTAATCCAGAAGATGGAACGATGGTAATAA
Organism: Pinus tabuliformis; assembly: GCA_031772625.1. Classification (NCBI taxonomy): domain Eukaryota; kingdom Viridiplantae; phylum Streptophyta; class Pinopsida; order Pinales; family Pinaceae; genus Pinus; species Pinus tabuliformis. The sequence goes on along the minus strand of CM062811.1, from coordinate 114,218,548 downwards.
TCTTCCCATGGTGCCTCTCCTATCATCATCGACTGAATAATTCCTTTGTCTGTAGAATGTACATGTGACCAAGGATCTGAAGAGGTACCATATTCCTTTGACCTATCTACCCAAATACTCGATGAGCGTTGATTTGGGTTTACTGCCCAGGCTGAGAAAATTAGCTGCTACAAAATCTCTATTGGGCTTGGAGGCAATACATGTTGATGATCCATGCTAACAAAATGTTTGGAAATATTTTGAATGGAAGATATCATATTGAAGGTTCCTACTGTTGCCACTTCCACCAGATTACTCGGAGGCGATAAGGAAAAATTACCAATCAAGGCAAGGTCTTTCAGTAGGCCTACTCGGACATTTTGAAGCGAATGAGAGCTTCCATGGATCATTGGAATGCTTCCTATAACTTGTGAACTATTGGGGAGAAAGCTTTCTTGATCAACTATTGTAATTCCTTCTTGAAAAGGAAATGCAATCTTTCTAAAGTAAGTTGATACAACAATAGCCATAGCATAAATCCAGGGCCTTCCTAATAGGATATTGTAATCGAGGTTTCCATTGATAACTTCGACGTCAATTTCTACTATCTTGCCCCCCAGTTCAACTTGTAAGTTATTTAAAATCCCGTACGGGGTGTATGTTCATCCATCGAATGCTTTTAATGTCATTGATGATCTTGACAAGGGTGGTGATCCTAAAGTTTTCCAGCAACTCATTGACATAATGCAAGTAGATGCCCCCTCATCAATAATTGTTCAATGAACAGTTTTGTTGAGGGCTTTCACTTTCATGAGGAAAGCGAGTTGAACTGGTAATTGAGGTTCATATCCTTTATGATTAAAGGCCACAAGATTGGAATCCGTTGGGTCAATCCCACCTATTGCTGATAATAGAGACTGCTTTTGGGAGGGGCAACTTTTTAGCACTTCAAGTGTCGACATAGCGGACGGCGATTGGGCTAGATCCTCTACTATATTATAATTCTGTGCTGGTCAGGCACAAGGATTAAATGTCAATTTGTGTACTACTCCCTTTGGGGGTTTTAACGTTAGCTCAGGAATGATGGGTGGTACAACTTCAGTTGAAGTTGTTGTCAAACTACTAGGTTGATCTGCAGCCTTGTTGTTCGACAGCTGTGGATTCCGTAATCTTTATTCCTTGTCGATATCAAAGCATCGCTTTGCTATTTCGAAATGGACAACATAAGCACTTGGGATGGGGAAGCATCATTGCTAACAACTAGATTGGTTTCTGGGTTTGGAAATGGATCCGTTAAGACTGTTGAGGTTTTTGAAATCTTAAAGAACTTCTTAATCTCAGCTCTATACGAACAATCACTCATCCAATGGTATTCATCACATATGTGACATGGAGGAGGTTTCTTTTTCCCAGAAGGGTTTGTAGAAGATTTTCAGGAGACAAATCATCCTATTTCTTCTTTTTGCTTTTCCCTTTCTTCTTATCCCTTGGTTGCATTGGTTCTTTGCCTTTGTCAGCCGACACGACATTAACCTCTGAGGCAAGAAGTTCTTCATTTGCATTTTGACTAGAAACCATATGGGCTCTCTTAGATGTAGCCTTTGTGGTTTTCGTGTTGGTTGTACCTATCATGCCATCATCGGCATGAGAATATTTGTTTGATTTAGGAGGAGGAGGAACGAAAAGTCTGGTCTAGGAGCATCAGGAATTTTGTCATAAAGCATGCCAGACTGAGTACATATCAAGTCTAGATATTGCACATGAGAAATGACTTTCTCTTCAGTGAAAACTCCCCCCTTAGCCACATCTTCTGTAATAGAAGGTAACAATGACTTAATAGACCATTCAGCTAGCAGCTGATCAGGAACATATATTTTTACCATTTGGCGACGACGTCGCCACTCATGAATATGATCAGATATGTGAGTGGCTGTCATCTGCTTAAAATTAGTAAGAAGCTTTGTTCCTATTTCGTATCTTATTCGTAACTAAAAATGGGTTAAAAAGGTGGTGGCAAGGGCACTGAAGTTATCGAATGAAGCTCTAGGCAATTCGATGTACCATTCTGTTGTCGGACAAGTTAAAGTTCACTGAAAGAGGCAAAGCCTAATTGAATCATCATTGAGAGTGTTGGACGAACACCACAGATGAAAGGTCATCATATGATTTGATGGATCTTCACCCAAATTTCCATTGAATTTAGGAATATCTGATGGAATTTCATGAGGAATCGCCAGCCACCAAGGGGCGTAAGAAATTGGATCATTTGTTAGCCGATTAAGATTTGGTAATTCTAAAGTTGCAACGTAAGGCAACTGTTGATTCAAGTTTGGCGAAGCATACCTAAGGTAAGATGGGATTGCCTGAGCAATGGGTCTTTGCACACCAGCATAATGCATTTGATGCTGATAACTTTGATAAGGTTGATGGGCATAACCATTATGATATGATTGATGGTGACCATTTTGAATATACGGCTGCCCATTTCCTGCAAAGCTTTGTTGCTAAGGTCCTTGGTAAGCTTGCTAGAATTGCGGTTGTTGATATTGCACCAGCCATGGTTTTGAAGCCCTTTGCTATTGTCCAATACTGGATGTTTGACCAAGATGAGGGGTGATAGTACCCATTTGAGTCTGAGTCACTTCAATTAAGAAGCCACTAATCGGCGATTGTGGTTGTGTTGTGGAGACAAGAGGTTGTTTTATTATGACCTGAGAGAGTTGAGGTTGACATACAACAGGAAGCGTTTGTACTTGCGACACCATCACAATAGCCAATGTAGTGGGAATATTCGACACAGGTATATTTGGTTGCATTAAATATACAACTCTTGGCTGTTGAGACAGTATTGTCACCCAACCACTGGATGCAATTCCATCTTGACCTAAATTTTGTTGTGAACTGTCATATGGTTGTTCTCTTGGAGGGAACAATGAAAAGGAATACTGCCCCCCATATGGTGGTAATCAGTGTTCAAAGGGAAAATTGGTCTTTGTAGACTGGACTGCCTAAATTGATACTATTGTGAAGGATCAATCTACTGAGACTCAACATAAGGAATTCCAGATATTATTCTGGACGAACAAACAGGAACATACCATACTTTTGAAATAGTCCCTCGGAAGACTTCATCTAGTGGTTGAGAGCTAGTTGGGATAGATGGTATACCAACGAACATTGTCAGAGTAGCGGCAGGAGGTTCTGCTGCTACTCTATCAGATGACACAGTCCTAGATGTTAATGGTTGTTCAGACATATTGAGTCTATCCAAAAGACTTCCTAGCGATTATATAGGAACTTGCGATGAAGGGTGACTAACTTTTGAATTAGAAGGATATAAGTGGATCCCAATTCCAAAATGCAATGGGGTACTAGATGGAATATCCTCCACAATATCTTCTATCGTAATCAGTCCAGGTGGAAGAGGCAGACCGTCAGGTCCGTAAAATATTTCTGGTGCCAAATAAGGTACACACTTTGTAGCAATAGATGTTGGAGGGGTGACACCTTCAGAATTAGTCCTAGATGGAGCTGGTTCATGAATAAATGTGTTTACCATTACACTAGGATAAGTTCTAGTGTCCTATTGTAACTGTGGAACTTCTTCTATAGAGGCAGGGATACCAGAAATAGTTGGAGTAACTAGAGCCTCTGAGGATGTTGAAACTCAAGTTTCAATAAACCAGGAGACTTTGACCCAGTTAATGAGATCGCTTGGCCTGGAATGGTTTCATTTCTGGAGTCAAAGATAGTTGACTCGTTAGTCTCCGCGAATGATGGGGTTTTTATTGACTTTCCTCCACGATTGAGGATTACTTGATCAACTCAAAATAAAAAGGGGAAAATGTTATTCTAAATTAAATGAATTTTATGACGCTTTGACAAAACTTGCTTTTTCAATTTTTAAGAGTCAAGAAAAAGCTAAAGATGACTATACTCGCCTTTGATTTTTAATGAGCCTGAAGTGACAAGTGCTGAGATGGACCTTTTCTTTTAAGGAGTCTGAAAAGGAATGAAAGTGACTTCTCTGGAAATCTAGATAGAGGGATTACCAAACTAATCACAAAACTGTAGAATAATTTTTAAGGTACAGTAGTCAATCTTCCCGAATGCTGTGTTCAGTGCATTGCGATCGATAGGGCGGCAGACAAGGCTTCCTAAGGATAAAGGATGTAGCCTATTGTGGTCTCCCAATATATACTCGACGGTACATGGGAGCAAAAGTCCATACTGGAACTTGTCGTCTGAAAGAGGAGGAATCACCAAATCTACGATGAAAGTGATAGTTACCAGGCTTTACAACACCAGAATACGTCTCTAGCCTAGACTTCTAGATGTTGTGCGTTAGGTTCCAAAGTGTTTTTATGTTCATTGAGGTTTATTTTACAGTTGATCTTTCTTAAGAAGTTTGCCTTTAAGGTTCATTACATGATGTAGATATACAATTCCTAAATGTGCAATCTAAGATGATAAACAGTTGTTTACTTTCTTTTTGCAAGGAAAATCCTAGCTACTAAGGAAAGAAAGATGAAATTATTTCAACATAGAGCAAAGAGCACACACTAGATGCACTTTTCCTAAATCAACTTCAGCATGTAGTCTAAGCACAAATGCACATGCATGTATTGTTTTTTAGTTTCCTTAATGTGAGAATGACAAAAACAAAACTAAGTATAGATCTGAACTATCTTATTTCAAAGCGACAGTACCAACAATTTTCTTTTCGAAAAACGAAAGTAAGGCCAAGACGACACTTTGTGATTTCGAATTTAAAATTGTTTTTGACACTTGAAATATTATTAATTCAAATCAAATACAATGGAAAAAGTGTAATCGACTATCTAAAAGAGGAAGTCTTTGTGACACTCTTTTTCTTGACTGAAAACGACACTTGTGACACTTTCAAATCAAAAGAAGACTGTTCGATTAAGCTACTATTTGCAAAGGAGAACTGTAAATGATGAAAAATACATAAAAAACATTCACAATTCCTTCTTATGGAAGCTGAATAATGCAAAGGAAGATGGTTTCAATATAGATATACTGATCATAGACAACAAAACTAGTGAATACAACTGAAGACAATGAAGAAAAAACCAAAATCTGGAGGCAGAAATAGTCTCATTCAATCATCACACCTGTAACAAAGGGAAACAGGGATGCATCCCACTGCAACACATGGGAGGTGCGATGCATCCATATTGCCAAGAAGAGACAGTGCGATGGTCTAGGGATGAGACTGAGCTTGGCTTTCACTCATAGTTTGCAGCTAAGTTCAGGGATTTAGGTTGAGCTAATGATTGTCAGTAAACACAAAGTATAGGGGCTGATCTAATGAGGTTATTTGAGCTACACCAAAGCACTTACGATGTTATAAAGTTAGATTTTAGTTCATAAACCAACCTAGAGATTGACTGAAGCAACGTTGATCTACTTTGCAGTTGCATAGCAAAAGCATATCGAAGGCTAGCTGGCTTGACCTCAGGCTCCGTCTGTGGTTTATAAAGAAAATAACAACAACAAAACAAACAAACTATTCTCTCCCCAGTGGAGTCACCATTTTGTTATCGGGAAAACTAGTGTCCATTCAGAGATGCTAGTCCCACTAAGATGGGTAGCTATCTTGGAAACAAAAAACTAAATTTACTTCCGTTTTCCTTTATGAGAGATAGATGAGAGAGACGCAAAGTGTACCAGCCTTAGTCTTTCGCTAGTCTCCTTGCTTGTTTCCTCTCTCCCTTGATAGAGCTTTCGCCGCTCCTTTCTCACTTGTCCCACTTCAAAGAACACTTGTAGAGTCAAGGCAACAAAATACCATCAAATCATAGAGATCTATAACCATAAACAATATAGGATTAGATGTACGTTAACCATATAAATGCATATACAAATACAACATTCAGAGATACACAAGCATATGGAGGAAAACTCAAATAGCTTTATTGATAGAAGTAATAGAAGGGAGGATTTACAACCAATATTTCTGATCCAGCATCATCCTCCCAGCATGAAAGCCCTCTTCACCTCAAACAAAGCAAGATCACCCAACAATGTCTTCAAAGAGAAACCAACAACACTTCCTTGCAAATTACAAAATTCCAGCCTCTAGATCTCTAGGATGAGGGATCCACATATAGATGTTTGCAAGAGAGTGAATCAGCTTCTAGGATATTGATTAGTGTCATTTTACTAATAGTTCTTGGTTCCACTTGGAGATTTCATGATCTCTTACTCATCCCTGGGCGAATTTAGAGAGCCAAGTGTCATATGAGTAGTTTCTAGAATATTCTTTGAGTTTCCACCTAGCAAACTGCTTTTGCCATTTGTATGCTCTCACTCATCACACCCTATAGAAGGGTTTTCCAGTATGCATCGCACCCCCCGGGTGTAATAGGTGAGATGCATCACACCCTATGCATGGAGCAGTCTATATGGTCTAGTTTTGACCAGTTCTGAGCAGTTTTTTAGTGAGAACTTTTGGGAAATGATGTAATCAGTTGACCTTGTTCTTTTAGGGTATGAAACAACACTTTTAGGTGTTTAGAAGCCCTTGGTTTATGGACATATGTGATTGGGGTTGTAGTGCCCAAATATGTCTATAACACAAAGGATAATATCATCAGCATGGTTGAGGTATCTGTCCCTACTTAAACAATGGATTTTAAGTAGGAGGTTTTGGGTAGATGTATCCTTAATTTGAAAATCCCTATCAGCTAAGGGAAGGTGGTCGAGGTCCAAATGGGGAGTCGTGATAGGTCTAACGTCGAGGGCAACAAGGGTATAGATTATTCAGTTCTTGTGGATTTGAATTAAGTGTTGGGGGTTTATTCAATGGTTTTAAATGGAAATTGGAAACTATCAGAGGATTTGGTCACAAGTTTTCAAATTTAAGGTATTTTTCAATTAGTTTTACTTAATGAAAATACTTGACAGGCTGAAAGTTTCCAAATTTGAACGGGGAGTGGTATTCTATGGTGAAATACCTGAAATTGGGCAAACTAGCTTCAAGTTGATGGTTCACGGGAGCTGCAAAGGTTAGTACGGTTCTGGTATGGACTGATAGGTCAGTTGGGTTGTCTGCAACGTCTTTTAGAGTGAATTTGGAGGTCTGTTGGCAAATTTGGCGTTTGCAGGAGTCGCAAATGTTTTAAGAGTTTACGAAGAAAATGAGTGAAAAAGGGCGAAAAGAGGGCTTCGGGGCCTTATATAGAAAAACAATTACTTTTGGCAGGTTCATTTATGAATGAAAAGTTCACTGCTTTTTCTGTTATGGGGGGAAGCAATTTTTCTTGGCCATCACACTGCGTTTATGGAGGGGGCGGTATTTGGGAGGGGTCACCTGATGTACTCCAACATTTGACACGTAGTAGTAGGGGGGTCAAGGAAAACTACTTTATCGGGTGGGTAAAGGTCAGCGATCAGGTTTGGCCGATATAGTTGTAGGCCATCAGATGAGGGGGGCGATGATCAAATGGGAGTCGGGTGAGTGAATTGCACAGGGGATAAAGCAAAGGCTTTCGGGGGGGCCCATGGCTTTAATCTTTGATGCTATGCAATTAGTTTAGGATTTAATCACTAGCTTAGCAGATCGAGTGCTTATAAATGATAGGATGAGGCGATCAGGGGGGGCTAAATGCCAGGATTAATCAATTTTGTCGGAATATGCGGTAAAGTGTATAGTTTATAACTAAACTAGGGGTTGGGTTATTTATATAAAGGAATTAATTAATACGAGATAATGGAACTTTGGGGATTATATAATAAAATTAATATGAAGTGAATGAGCGGAGTGGGTAATATCCCTTAGGCATAATGTAACATGTAATATTTTCATGCTTTACATACACTTAATACTTAGGATTAAATTCTTTTGTGGATTTTTGAATGAAATGTGTTTTAACGTGGGGGGGGGGTTACTTTTCCTAGGTAAATGAAGTTTAACCCTAGGAAAAGGGGTTTTATTAAACTAATGAGGGGAAATGAAAGGAGATGAATTTTACGAAGGGGATTCTAAAACTTTTGTCCATAAGTCATTAAGCCGAGGGTCTGGTCCCTCCAGAAGTCAGAGAAATGCTCCGAGCCTCTTTCACTTAAAGGATTTAAGTACTTAGAACTTATTTATGGGAAATTAGTAAGTAGAGGTGTGAAATGACTAAGGGGATGTTAATTAAACCAAGTTGTAAACCATTGTCCTTGCTTTGTTTACTACTTATGCACATTGTAAAGATGTATTTAAACATGACATAAGTGATTTTGTGTAATTACTTTATATTTCTACAACCTTTCTTCTACTTACCCATTTACTTACCCTACCATTTGTCTTCATTTTATTTGGGTGCATTTAGGCCAGCAAACCCTTATCAATCCTTTTCTTTTACAAAGTAGACTATCTAATTCTAACCTTATATCAACCAAGGGCTCAGATTAAACTGATGAGCCCCTTTTATTTTCTCTACCTATGTAATGATATGCCAAGATTAAACTTGTTTGGTCAGATTTTATTCTATAACTATAAAAATAAAATTCAAAGCATGGTATGATCAAGATTAAACAATTTGATTACCATGGATTGTGGCATGAACAACAAGTTGCACACAATCATTATTATGCATAAAAGTAAATAGTAGTGGCATTTAGACTTGCTCACTTTCATAGTCTCTTTTGTTTTTTTGGGTTCATATATTTTCATTTTTTGACCTTTTCTCCTTCTTTTTTGTCCTTTGATTATTCTTTTAGGACATACCCTCTTTAAATATTTTTAATTTTTTAACATGGAAAACATTTTCATAAAGCAAAGGTATGTACAATATTACAAGGCTTAACCTTAGTCATTCAAAATTATGACTCCTATTGGTAAAGGAACCTAACACCTTCATCATTAAATACAACCTTGAGACTTGGTAAAGAAGGAAATTCCTTAGTATCATGGTTATTTGCACATATATCACGAAGTTTCTATGGTTTTTAAGTGTAAAGGACATTCTCTTAGAGCATGCTTCTTTTGACACCTAGGAAAAAAAATGGATAATGTAGAATTTTCGAACTTTTTCTTGTTGTAAAATTTAAGGGTGTCAATTTCTTCACTTAGACTCCCTAAAATATTTGTCTTGAAAGTATCAAGCAAAATTCCTAATTCTTCCCTACTAACTATCCCAACTGTAGATTTATTGGTTCTTGATAAGAGAGGGTCTCTAGGACTTTTTCCAACTCGTGATTTACCCCTTGAGATATGTACACATAAATCACAGATATCTGTAAATGGTAGTTGAGAAATATCTCCTTTTCCTATTAAGTTAAGGAGATCGAACCACTCATCTCCGATAGCTTTGAGTAAGAGAGCCTTCAAAGTTTCCTCATCCAAACTATCCATTTTTTCTGTTTTAAGATTATAGACAAATCTCCCGACTAAGTCTTCAAGATTCACATCTTCTTTTTGTGTCATTTTGAAGACTTCATCTTGAATGTTGTGAGGCATACAGTAATATCTATATTTCTCTAAGAAACCTTCTTTCATTCATGCCCATTTCCTTATAGAATTCATTCCTAGGGTCATGAACCATTTTAATGCCAAATCCTTTAGGGTAGCAAGGAATAATTTCAATTTTTGAGCATCATGCAGATAATCATATGATCTGCATAAGACTTTCAAATTCAAAGAGAAATGTCTTTGGGTCATCACTTCCCTTTCCATGGAAATTAGGAAGAATGGAAGGTAAAATATTCTTCATTGTTAGGGTTGTATCTTCATCAAAAATAGGAAGTCCAAAAGGACCTTGATTTCCCCTACCTCTACCCGCTCCTCTATTTCTATATCCACCTCCTCCTCTACCATTGCCTCCTCCAATCCTATTTTTCTCACAATTGACATTGTGTACCTCCCCTTCTCCTTCTTTAGCCATGATAGATTCTTAAGAACTAATGTAAGGTTCTTCTAATTCTTCTGGTTGCTCTATCGATGGATAGTAAAAATGAGTTTCTTGTTCCTCTTCTTCACTGGGAATTTCTAATTCTTCTCCTAGATTTTTTTCACCAGTGGAAGATAGAAAAACTACTCTTGTAGTTGGAGATGTAGGATTCTCTTCAATTATGTCTTCTATAGATGCAGTAGGTGAAGTTTGTATCAGATTTTTGATCTCGAGACTTCAGGAAGTCTTTGTCGACCTTCAAACAGAATTTGGGTTTAAGTAAGTGGTGTGGAACTTCGAAGTCGTGGTGAAGTGAGTGGATTTGTGGGGATTAAGCTTCTTCCACATCCTAAAAATCTACCTCTAGAGTCTCTTTCCCTACGCATATCATGTTTTTAATTCATGAATTTTTTTTAACTTCTATTTGCACTTCCCCAGAAATGACGCCAAAATATTTAGCCAATTTAATGTTATTAAATTTTAAGCATAAATTATCAACCAGGGCATGTAAACTGATGAAGTACAAGTGGACTATATGTGCTAAAATAAACTTATATCATTGAGGTGATTATGTTATTGTTATCTAAATTAATGTTAAGTTCTACAATTAGTATGGAGATGATGTTACTATCTATATTAGAATGTTATTTTTTTAGATTTGTTAATTAATTATTCTAAACGATATCTATAGAGTTATATCTAATTGAATTGAGCTTGTAGGATGGTTGAATAATGATATTAACTCTTTTCAATGAATCTACTAAGCTAATCTACTTTTCAGCTATTTTTGGATTTTTAAGATGCAGCTAAACAAAGAAAATTGTGAAAGCATGTAATAATAAGAAGGAGATCCTAGTTTATCAATTTGGAAAATTAGATATGCTTGAATTAATATGCAAATAAAGACTATCACTATTTAACTACTGTAACTTCATTCAATGCAAAATTAAAGTGAAAACAAGATTATCAATCTATGCAATAACTAAACTATGAATGAAATGAGATGATTGAGTTATGCTAGGTATAAAAAAAATGAGATTAATGATGTAGAGATCAATTGTGAAATCCATTGAACTGCATCCTAAAAACAGAGCATCCACAAATTAAATATATGAAATAAAGGAAAATATAATTGCAGTAAATCAAAGACCTGAGATTCAGGGGCTCTCCATGACACAGTCAACAACTTTAATCAATATCACATAACATGTATGAACCAAGATATTGCATTAATCGGAAAATAGTTTCTACAGGATGCTTTAAAACTACATATGGTGGCGCACACTTAACATAGAGCGGCCATTGTTGTTATTTATTTTTTAATTAAAAACACAAGAAATTCAAGCCTAAGGATCTTCGCTACAATCCTTATCAAACCAAATTATATCACGTATTCATCAATTTTCTATTGAAAAAGCAAATCAATAATATCTCTTGGAACTCAGACTTTATTCCGGCATGTTATCTTGCCATTGAATTTCATGGTTGACCCTGTTGTAGTGCGATCATCTTTATGGATTAGCTCGAGTAAATAGGAACAAATCCATGAGAGGAGCATTCCCTATCTACCCATATACTCCTTTGCTCAGCTAGCACACTCAAACTCTGTCAACAATGGAAGTAGTTATGGATTTGTGGATTAGCTACAAAATCAGGTCAATTCTGTAGCTGAATGCAAACTTTAATAAAACAATAAGGCATATTAAAAAAATATGAAAAAGAGGACATATGAGTTCTTACCTTAACAAGTCCTTACATTTATTGCATTTATTTGGATGATAGCAATACGGAAAAGGAGGTAATGTGGGAAAAAAGGGTGTCAAGGTAAAGCAATTCTTGGACTCTACACTAAGTGTTGGCATTATGGCACAGGCTTGGCACTATGGTACAGGTATTATCCTTGATGGCAACTCACTTCGAAAATTACTCAAATGATAGTTTAGGCTCACATGCTCTCAGAATAAAGGAAAAGGAGGTATACGTGGGTTCTCATTGACAAAGTCGCCTATACACGCGGATTCACAGAACAAAAGGCGCGTATGCGTATACACGAACATTCATGCACAGAAAAGTGTGTACAGTTTGGAAAACTTGGTTTTTGGTTTTTGGTATTTGGACCTATTAATTTTGGACCATGGTATCTCATCCGAAGTGTTGAACCCAGGTATTTGGACACAGGTATTGGTTCTAAGTGGTTTTGGACCATGGTATTGAGTAAGGCATAAGACTATAGGATTGCATATCTTATGAAGAGTAAGATACAGAATACTGGTCATTAGGTTATGGTGCATAGCTGGATCTGAATCAAGGAGGAACCTGAGCGCTAGAAGAAGGATACGTTCTATTGATGGGTCAAGATCATAAGTTTGAAGAGAAGTATCTTTGTGTGATTTTTATCTTTTATATTTGGCGCATGACTTGATCTATAAATCTGATGATTTGGGTATAATAGATGTCTGAATAGTTGAAAAGGGTAAATTATCTTTTACAGATCTGTACATAGGTTCAGCATAGCAAATGCACGTATACACGCTAGTTCGGTAATTCAAAACAGTGTATACGCAGGTTTGCCTTAATATAGCAGCGTATGGATGTAGGTTCTTCATATTGAAGTAGTGCATGTCTCATAAAATATGTTTTAGCTACTTCTGTTTATTGTTGCGGTGTTCTAGGTTTAGGATTGGTTTCCGGTCACTGTTACTGTATTCTGGATACAACATTCAAAGAAGTGATTGTTTGATTCAGTTTTTGGTTGGTGCAAAGAAGATTGGATGATGCAAATATATTTAATTTTTGATTAATTTTATTGATGGATCCAGTCTGAAAATTTATGAAATGTGGTCCCTGGAAGAAAAGAGAAGGTTGTAGCGCTCTGTATGTCAGCACCTACATACTAGTACATTAGCTAGTACAAGAGCTAAGGGGGTTGTAGCTCCCTTCCAGGAGAAGCTGGAGAACGAGGGAAGGTTGTAGCCTTCTGTAGGTAGAAGCCTGCATACTGGTATAAGACTGCACCAGTACAGAAATATTGTAAAAAGAAGTTTCTTATTAAAATAAGATAGAGACGAATTGCAGTAGGTGGTTTTCACTCACATTGGGTTTCCACCTTATATCTTGTGTTCATGTGTGTGATTGTTTATTGCACTTTAAGTTTATTATTAAAACAAGATAGAGACGAATTGAAGCAGGTGGTTTTCACCCACATTAGGTTTCCACCTTATATCTTGTGTTCATGTGTGTGATTGCCTATATTGTTTACTGCACTTGATTACTATTTTATGGTTCTAATACACAGATTAAGATCAACTAACTAAATTATAAGTTCATAAGATATATGTGGTTTTCTCTAAACACAGTTGCGTATATATGCAGGTTGAATTAATAGAAGTAACGTATATCAATCTGTTTATGGAAATGAAAAATTGTTAAATTTCTGATACTAATTCACCCCCCTCCCCCCTCTTAGTATTATTTCCAACAATTGGTATTGGAGCAGGTCCTTCAGAAGAAGTTTGATCGCTTGAAGGAAGATCTATCATCATGAGCAACTATGAAAAAGTGGCATCCATCATGCCACTATTTTTTTATGGGAGCAACTTCATCTATTGGAAGGTAAGAATCACAACCTATCTTCAATCTCTTGGAACAGAAGTTTGGGATATCATGGAAGGAGGATACACATTTCTAGCATCAACTACTACAGATATGGCATGTAAAAAGCCATATGAAACAAATGCAAAGGTTGTCAATACTCTATTGGGGAGTCTATGACAATCAGAATTCGTCAAGGTTATGCAAGTCAAAACTGCCAAAGAAATATGGGACAAGATCGTCCTAAGTTATGAAGGAGACGATCACGTAAAATGTGAAAAACAATAATCTCTTAGAATTCAATATGAAACTCTCAAAATTCACAATGATGAAAGTGTAGCTAATTATTTCCTATGTATATATGAGATTGTTAATCACATGAAAAATTTGGGTGAAGATATAAAATAATTTACTTTAGTTGAAAACGTTCTAAGATCCTTCTCTTCTAAGTTTGAATCAAAAGTTTCTACCATAGAAGAAAAGCAAAATCTTCAAAGTATTACTATGCCACAACTGCACGAAATCCTAACTGCTTTTGAAATGAGAAAAGGGGGTCCATCGGACATGAGAGAAGCTGCATTCAAAGCTTCAGGAAAAGGAGAATACAATGAGTCAGAACATACGTTAGAAGGAGAGGAAGAATCAAATTTTGTCAAGAACCTTCAATGGGGTTCTGGAAGATTCAGAGGTAAGTTACCTTTCAAATGCTTTGCTTGTGGAAGAGTTGGTCACTATGCAGCCAAATGTCCTCATAAAGATAATCTTGATAAAGGCAAGGAACCGGTTAAATGGAATAGAAAACAGAGTGTAAGTAAGAAGAGCTATTATACACATGAAGACAACGATGGACTTTCAAATAGTGATGAAGATGAACATGGTAATGATTATAGACTTTTGATGGCTTTTGAAGATAATGATTTCTTGGATGCTATAGATGAAGATGATCTCTATGAAGAAATTTCTAAACTTCAAATTTGTGTAGAAGAAAAGAGTATGATTATAGATACTCTGACATTCCAACTTGCCGAAATGGAAAAACATAATGAAAAGTTAGAATGTGAAATTGTGGGACTTAGAAAAGATATTGAGAAAAAAAAAGATCTTAATCTTAGATTTGCTAAAGGATCTAAAAATTTAGATGAGATTATCAAAGTGCAGCGTTCTCCTCTAATAAAGATAAGTTTTGGATATACTGAAGAAGCATCTCAAGCACAGAAGCCATCCACCTCCAAAAGTTATCTTGATGCAGCAAGGAGAAGTGAACATGTTGAAAATCGTCAGCAAAGGCATAAAGTGGATCACCAGGTAAAGCGAGGTCAATCTACTTCAAGGATGAACAGAAGCTACAACCAACCGTAGGTAAATCATTCCCAGTTTGCTTCAATAATGAATGTCAATGGAAACTACAATCACAGGGTTAGTAGATTTGATAATCGCATGAATTTCTTTAATGGCCAATGTTTCTCATGTCATAACTTTGGACACAAAGTTTCTCAATGTGTTGCCTACAAAACCACCATGACTAGAGAAACATGAAATCAAAGGTGTGTGACTGGGATCATGAGGAGGACCTACAATAATTTTTCTACTCTTGAAAATGAAATAGAATTCTCTATTTGTAACAACTTTGGTCATGAAGATTCTGAATGCAGGAGTAAGTTTCGGCAAACATCTTAGAAGGAACAAGCCTCATTGGGTCCCAAAACATGGATAAAGAAAGAACCACAAATAGAAAGATGTGGTATAGACTTATATGCGGAAGGACGGGAAAACCAGTGGTACATCGACAGTGGATGCTCGAAACATGTGATAGGTGATAAAGAAAAACTTTATTCATATGGTGCCTTAGAAAAGGAAAGGAAGGTCTCATTTGGAAATGACACCCCTGTTGCCATAAAAGGTAAAGGGCTTGTTCTCTTAAAAGAAAAGGTCAAAGTTGGGAATGTTATGTACGTTGATGGCTTAGACCATAATCTATTGAGTGTTAGTCAAATGTGTGATTAAGAAAATGAGGTAGTGTTTCGATCAAATGGATGTATTTTTCGTGAGCTTGATACAGGAGAAACAGTGATCAAAGGCATAAGAACTGCAAATAATTTATACATACTCAAGGGAGGACAACAACAATGCTATCTAAGCAAAAGTGATGAACATTGGCTATGGCACAGAAGATTGGGGCATCTAAGCTTCCCTTAGATAAGGAAAGCATGCAAACATCAGGATGTTCACGATCTTCCTAACATCAGAATTCCAGAAAATACAATATGCAAATCATGTTAGTTTGGTAAGAAAACTAGAACACATTTCCCTGAGAAGGAAGGATCAGCCAGTAAGCCACTTGAACTTGTCCATACTGATTTATGTGGTCCATCAAGGAAAAATTCACCTCATGGAGAAGAATAATTTATATTGTTCATTGACGACTTTTCCAGGATGTGTTGGATAGGACTTTTGAAGCATAAAGATGAAGCTTTCGAAAATTTCAAAGCTTTCAAAGTCTTGGCTAAAAATGAATCAGAATGCAAAATCAAATGCCTCAAGTCTGATCGAGGAGGGGAATTTACCTAGGATGAATTTTTCAAATTTTGTGAAGAACATGGAATAAGAAGGGAATTCTCTACTGCAAGGAATCCTCAACAAAATGGAGTGGTATAAAGGATGAACAAAATGGTTCAATAGATGGCTCATGCTATGCTTGATGAGTCTGGAACTCTTGCAACCTTCTGGGGTGAAGCTGCATTTGATGTTGTTACTATTCTCAACAAAACAAACACCCAGGTAAATAACACTCAAACTCCTCATGAACTTTGGTATGGTAAGACTCCTACTGTAAAATACTTCAAAGTCTTTGGAAGCAAAAGTTACATCAAAAGGACTGAGGAAAATCTTGGCAAGTTTGAACCTAGAGAAGATGAAGGCATTCTCCTTGGTTACTCTTCCCGAAGTAAAGGATATAAGTGTTATAATAAAAGACTTCGAAAAATTATTGAAAGTATTAATGTGGTGGTTGATGAAGCAGGCAACAATCCAAAGCAGGTAAAATCCAAAGATTTTGAAGATGATGAGGACTATCCTTCAACATCAAATTAGACTAATGCTGAATAAGAAACCTATGAGGCACCAGAAGAACAGATAAGGGTAGAAGAAAAGACTCCATCCAGGTACATCCAGAAGAATCATCCAGAGACTCAAATTTTGGGGTAGAAAGAGGCAGGTGTACAAACAAGAAGAACTATTACAGAAGCTTCAAGCTATCCAACTTTTCTATCCTCCGTTGATCCAGAAAATATAAGTGAAGCATGCAAAGATGAATGTTGGATCAAGGCCATGAATGAGGAACTTGAGAAGATTGAAAAGAATAACACTTGGGAATTGGTTCCTAGACCTAATGATAAGAATGTCATAGGGACCAAATGGATATTCAAAAACAATTTGAATGAAAATGGAGATGTTATTAGAAACAAGGCCAGACTTGTTTTTAAAGGGTATGCTCAACAAGAAGGTATAGACTTTGAAGAAACTTTTGCACCATTTGCTAGACTTGAAGCCATAAGAATGTTCCTTTCTCTTTCTAGCTTTCAAAAGTTCAAATTATATCAAATGGATGTGAAATCTGCCTTTCTAAATGGAGACTTAGAAGAAGAAGTGTATATTGAGCAACTGGATGGATTTATCCTTGGAAATGATCCAAAACTTGTATGCAGACTCAGAAAGGCTCTCTATGGTCTTAAATAGGCTCCAAGGGCTTGGTATTATCGTCTGGACAAATACCTTCATCAACAAGGTTTTCCAAAAGGATCAACAGATAGAAATTTATATATGAAATTTGACAATGATAAATTGCTAATATTTGTTGTGTATGTTGATGATATAATCTTTGGTAGCAATGAAGAAGCCATGAGTCAAAACTTTGCTTTGGTGATGCAGAAAGAATTTGAAATGTCCCTGCTTGGTGAGCTCACATACTTTCTTGGTTTACAAGTACAACAAAACAAAGACATTATCTTTCTATCACAAACCAAGTACCTTAAGCAGGTCTTGAATAAATATGGCATGGAAGATTCAAAACCAATATTTACCCCTATGGTAACAGGATGCAGCCTCAGTGCAAATGATGAATCAACAGTAGCACATCAACTAACCTATAGATCCATGATTGGTAGTCTGCTCTATCTAACAGGTACCTGACCAAACATCATGCATGCAGTGGGAATAGTTGGAAGATTCTAGGCAAATCCAAAGGAAGCTCATCTTCGGGAAGTTAAAACAAATTTCAAATATCTTCAAGGAACTCAAAACTATCGCTTATGGTATCCTAGAGATATAGATCTCACACTTCATGCATATACAGATGCAGATTGGGCAGGAAGCGTGGATTACAAAAAAAGCACTGGTG
The DNA here is from genome assembly GCA_031772625.1 of Pinus tabuliformis. Lineage (NCBI taxonomy): Eukaryota > Viridiplantae > Streptophyta > Pinopsida > Pinales > Pinaceae > Pinus > Pinus tabuliformis. The sequence continues at coordinate 114,200,677 of CM062811.1, read as the reverse complement.
ATGCTGCATTACTTATGGGTTCCAGATTAGTGTCTTGGTTCAACAAGAAACAAAGTTCAATTGCTTTATCTATAGCTGAAGCAGAATATGTGGTTGCTGCATCTTACTGTACACAACTCTTTTGGATGATGCAAACATTCCAAGACATTCAAATCACTTGTACTCCACCCATCTCCATTCTATGTGATAATACAAGTGCAATCAACATTTCAAAGGATCCTGTCATGCATTCCAAGACCAAGAACATACCTATCAAATATCATTTTCTTCAGGAATAAGTTCTTGAACAAAACGTCAAATTGGAGTATGTTCCCTCCAAGGAATAGATTGTTGATATATTCACCAAACCATTGCCCAGGGAGACATTTGAATACAAAAGATAGAAGCTGGGAGTAGTTGATGCATCATCTTGCTGTTGACACTTATCTGTTTCAGAGAAAAGTGGTTGTACGCGAGTTTCATGAAGATCATCCGTGTACATACACCGGTTTTTGTGGAAACAGTCGCGTATATGTTGGTTTGAAGAAAAACAATGGGCTAGACTCAGGATGGAAAAATTCTGATATGAGTCTGATAGAGACCATATGGCATAGGTTCAGGGGGAGCATATACTTCTAATAATGCATTGTTGGCATTATCTTAGAAGATCTTGGTACATCTTCACGATTTTTTTAATTCAGGTGGAACAGGTGTAGAAGGAGATCAGGGTTGATGGTCCAGACGGTGATTGACAGATGTTTCTCATGATAGTTGTTGATCTTGACTTAAATATTTGGTCTCTATGTCATGTATTTATTTTTGTATCAAGGTCATGTAATGACCTATTTTGTTTCCCCACTATGCCTGGGATGGATGATGTAATGTTCCTATTTTATCATGTATAAACTTTTGGTATATCCCCACTTGGTTGGGACATGGATGTATGTATGAGTCTTTGGTGATAGGAAGGTCACCTATGATGTATAGAGTCATGTTATTTCTTGTTGAAAATCTTTTTGCAGACCTTGCCTATAGTTAAGGGGAGCATGGATAGCACAGCAGAGCAGAGATTTCAACATGTACTTAGGGGGAGCATAACCCTTTGCCCTTGATGACAAAGGGGGAGAGTGATTTGGGCTTGCCATCAAGTCCAAAGTGGGAGATTGTTGGCATTATGACATAGAGTTGGCACTATGGCACAGGTATTATCCTTGATGGAAACTCACTTGGAAAATTAGTCAAATGACAGTTCATGCTCATAGGCTCTCAAAATAAAGGAAAAGGAGGTATACACAGGTTCTCGTTGACAAAGCCGCGTATACACGTGGATTCACAGACCAAAAGGCGCATATGCATATACACACACTTTCATGCACACAAAAGCGTATACAGTTTGGAAAACTTGGTTTTTGGTCCTTGGAATTTGGACCTATGGTTTTTGGACCATGGTATCTCATCCGAAGTGTTGAACCCGGGTATTTGGACCCAGGTATTGGTTCTAAGTGGTTTTGGACAATGGTATTGAGTAAGGCCTAAGAATATAAAAGGAGTAGGAGATCACTAGGCGAAAGGAATTCAAGGATTGAATATATTATGAAGAGCAAGATTTAGAATACTGGTCATTGGGTTATGGTGCATAGCTGGATCTAAATCAAGGAGGAACCTGAGCGCTAGAAGAAGGATAAGTTCTATTGATGGGTCAAGATATTAAGGCTTGAAGAGAAGTATCTTTGTATGATTTTGATCTTTTATATTTGGCGCATGACTTGATCTGTAAATATGATGATCTGGGTATAACTGATGTCTGAATAGTTGAAAAGGGTAAATTATCTTTATAGATCTATACGCAGGTTCACCATATCAAAAGTGCGTATACACGCTGGTTTGGTAATTAAAAATAGTGTATACGCAGGTTTGCCTTAATATAGCAGTGTATGCATGGAGGTTCTTCATATTGAAGTAGCGTACGTCTCATAAAATATGTTTTAGATATTTCTATTTATTGCTACAGTGTTCTGGGTTCAGGATTGTTTTCTGGTTACTATTACTGTATTTTGGCTACAACATTCAGAGAAGTGATTGTTTGATTCAGTTTTTGGTTGGTGCAAAGAAGATTGGTTGATGCAAATATATTTCATGTTTGATTGATGTTATTGATGGATCTAGTCTTAAAATTTATGAAACGTGGTCCGTGGAAGAAAAGAGAAGGTTGTAGCCTTCTGTAGGTCAGCACCTATGTACTAGTACATCAGCTAGTACAAGAGCTAAGGGGGTTGTAGCTCCCTTCCAGGAGAAGCTAGAGAATGAGAGAAGGTTGTAGCCTTCTACAGGTAGAAGCCTACGTACTGGTATAAGACTGCACCAGTATAGAAATATTGTAAAAAGGAGTTTCTTATTAAAAGAAGATAGAGACGAATTACAGCAGATGGTTTTCACCCACATTGGGTTTCCACCTTATATCTTGTGTTCATGTGTGTGATTGCCTGTACTGTTTACTGCACTTGATTACTATTTTATGGTTATAATACACAGATTAGGATTAGCTAACTAAATTATAAGTCTGTAAGATATACGTGGTTTTCTCTAAACACAGTTTCGTATATACGTAGGTTGAATTAATAGAAGTAGCGTATATCAATCTGTTTATGGAAATGAAAAATTGTTAAATTTCTAATACTGATTCACCCCCCCCCCCCCCCCCCCCCAACCAATATTATTTCCAACACTAAGGTATGAAGCTAAAGTCTACTATAGAGCTTTAGTACTAGAAAACGTCAAACGTTGGCGAGCATTTGAGGGTGAAGAACAAATCAAACTCTTCATGGAAGTGGTAGGGGAGTTTTATAATTCAATGATTGACCAAGAGGATGAGGAGGTGATAGAGGAACAACATAAACATTGGAAGAAACCATTGGTGGGCATAGAATCCTACAACTAAAACACAACACTATCCCAAATGGACTAATCCCACTAGAAAGACTTTTCAATCTGAATGATGTGGAAACCAAGTCATCCAAGCAACAATTTCACGAGAAAGTGGAAGACCACAACATTGGAACAGACCAAGACTCAAGGATGATAAAGCTAGAAAGAGGAATCCTTGGTGAGTACAAGAAGAAATACCTTGACCTACTTAAGAATTACATGGGCATATTTTCATGGTCTTATGAGGATTTTAAAACTTTTATATCACCATCATACAACAAAGTATACGTTTAAAGGGAGGGGTGAAGTCATACAAACAAAAGATTAGACAGATCAATCCTTTAATACTTCCATTTATTGAAAAAGAGGCGAGGAAGTTATTACAAGATAAAATTATTGTAACTCTGAGGTACTCATATTAATTTACCAACTTGGTCCTAGTCAGAAAGAAGAATGGGGAACTAAGGTTGTGTATTGACTTCAGGAACCTAAAAAAGGCTTCCTTGAAAAATAACTACCTCCTACTCAAGATGGACCACATTTTACAAAAGGTGGTAGGGTCAACAAGGATTTCTATGATGGATGGTTTCTTTGGGTACAACCAAGTTGCTCTACACAGAGAAGATCATAAGAAGATCTCGTTTACCACACTATGGGGGACATTTATGTATGCCAGAATTCCCTTTGGTTTGATTAATGCTGAAGCCACTTTTCATAGAGCCATGGACATTTCTTTTGTGGGAGAAAAATATAAGTTTGTGGTTATCTATTTAGATGATATCGCTTCTTTTTCAAAAATAGATGAAGAACACCTTGAGAACCTAAGGCTTACCTTTAAGAAATGCAAAAAGTATGGGTTTTTTTTTAATCCCAAAAATCTTAGTTTTCATTAAGCGAGGGAAAGCTACCTAGGAAGATAGTGGAAAAGGAGGGAGTGAGGATTGACCCTAAAAGAGTGGATGTCATTCACAACATCTCACTACACTGAAATAGGAAAGAGATTCAAGTGTTCTTGGGTAGAATAAATTTCCTAAAAGGATTTGTCCCAAACTATGCTGAGATAGTGAAGGCGATCATTGAGATGTTGAAGAAAAACAGGGAGGTAAAATGGACCACAGAAGCCCAAGAATCTTTCCTAGGGATCAAAAAGGACTTAGGCAAATCACTTATGTTAGTCAGTTTAGACTATCTAACACCAGTTTTTATATTTCATTTTTCCTCCCCTGATACTGTTAGGTTCCTATAGCAATAGGAGTCATAATTTTGAATGTCTGGGATTAAACCTGTAATATGTACATACCTTTGCTTTCTATAAATGTTTTCCATATTCAAGAAATTAAAAAATTTAAAGAGGGTATGTCCTAAAAGAATAATCAAAGGATAAAAATAACAAAAAGGTCAAAAAAGTTGAAAAATATGAACCCCAAGAAAAGAAAAAGACCATGGTAGTGAGAAAGCCAACATGCCACTACTATTTACCTTTTGTGCATAATAAATGATTGTGCAGTTTGTAATATTTTCTACAATCCATGATAGTCAAAATGTTTAAACTTGGCTATTTCATGTTCTCAATTTCATGTCTATAGATAGAGAATAAAAATCTGACCAAACTGTTTAATCTTGGCAGATAATTAGATAGGTAGAGTAAATAAAAGGAGCTCAATTGTTTAATCTGAGCCCTTCGATGTAATAAGGTTAGATTTAGTTAGTTTACTATTGTAAAGAGAAATAAAAATGTTTGATAAGGGTTTGCTAGCTCAAATTCACCCTAATAAAGAGAAGTAAAAATGGTAGGATGAGTAGATGGGTAAGTAGAGGAAAGGTTGCAAAAACATGATGATTGATTAGACAAAAGCACATTTATCATGCTTCAATATGTATTTCAAATTTAAATGGGCAATCAAGCATCCAGATGGATATCAAAGTCAATTAATTAACTTGCCTCATTCATTTCACCTTTTACTTAACTAATTTCCCACAATAAAGTTCAAAGTACTGAAAAACCCTAAGCCAAAGAGGCTTAGAGCATTTGTCTGACTTTTGGAGGAACTGGATGCTCGACTCAATGAATTATAGGCAATGAATATTAAAACCCCTTAATAAAAAATTCATCCCCCCCCTTTAGTTCATTCATTCTCCCTAAATAATACTCTTTTCCAAAGATTAGATTATTTTTACCTATGAAAAAGTAATTATTCCCCCACATAAATCATTTTCATATCAAAAACCCACAAAAACACCATATCCTAACTTTTTATGTTATTATTGGAAAAGCATTAACACACGAAATATCATATACTTAGGGTATTGTGCCCCTTTCTGCTCACTTGACTAATTACTAGTTTATTTATTAAATCCCAAACAAAAACATGTTTCCCGTATATATTTAACTCCCACAATATTAATTAACCCTGCCCTAGTTTAATTATATAAACTATGATTTTCTACCCAAACCCACTAACTAATCGATACGCGATTAAGTTAGTCAGAAACCCAATTAAACCCTCCTCTAATGACGCTAACGCCTTAACACCGCCTTAATCCCTCATTAACTAAAAACTGCCACATTTAATCACCCGTCGGGCCCTCCCCACTACCCTCCGTTCAAATCTATTGCCCGATCATCGCACAATCGCTCCCCTCCACATCTAATGGCCCTTATCCATTTTGGGCAGGCCCCGATGTTTGAACATTACCCACCCAAAAAGAGCTGCTTTCCACTGGGTCCCTGAGGCTACGTTTCACTCAATGTATGGAATTGGGTAGCCTCCCCCCAATACCACTGAGCGCCCAAAATCAGTGCGATAGAAACTACTTACCGTCCACCCACTACACGCCAAAAGGGTTACTGTTCACCTTGCTACACGACAAATGACCACTGTTCTCCCGTACGCGCCAAAATTGACTTTCACACATAAAGCTAAAAAGCCCCAAATCATTTGTTTTTATCATTTTTTAAACTGTAAAGCTTCATGCACGCACCTCTGAATGTCAAAGTCGTCAACCTATGTCCATTTGCACCCTAAATATGCCACAGAGCACCCAGTTTTCTTTCCAGCCTACTGAGAACCTTTTCAACTGTTCATAGTTGCTAGTTTCCCTGTTTAGAGCTAGTTTTCCTTAACTCCAGGTATTTAAGCCATAATTCACTGTAAAACCTCTCAATTTCATAACCAGTTCCTGAGTTTGCTAGTTAAAGTGAAAAATTAATTAAAGAAACTTAAGTGACTTAAGCTTACTCTGACCGAACAACCATTTCCCTAAAAAACTGAAAATCACCTCCCCCATTCTCAAATCCACAAGAACTGAGAATGGCTACCCTAATTACCATGGATGTAATACCTATTTCCACTGCTCATCTACACCTAGGTCATCTCCCCCTGGCAGACAAGGATTTCTAGATAAAAGACACCTCTATCCATGAATCCCCTCTCAAACTCTACTGTCGATACAAATACCGATACGTGAACCATGCTGATAAAATTGGTTTTTTGGAGTCCAATTTTCCCAAGTACCAATTCCCTGAAGTTTAAATTTTCCCAGAAATTGTCCATTACTACCATGCAAACTATGTCCCCAGTCAAAGAGTAGTGATGTCCCCTAACCAAACCATACTTTTTACCATCACTGCTGAATCAATGAATGAGATGTGGCAACTTCAACCAGGGAAAAACATGACTCCTCTCTCCATTGGAGACCTGTTGGACTTATTTCCAAAGCTCAACCCTGCAATATTGGCCAAAATAATCGAAACCTATATTGTGGAAGAGAATTATACCCCCAAAGAACCCCCTCCATATGTGTACACCATATTTCCCCATTTGGCCAAGACATTGTAGTAATGATATCCAGTGTCCTAGGTTTTACCACCAGTGAGCATATAGATGAGATCATCTTAGCTTTCATGTCCATATACACTCTAGGACAGCCTCTTACTGTTAGTTATGATTATGCCAAGTTTATATCTGATAGGATGGATGATCAGTTCCTTAGGATGAGTAATGAGCGAGTCTTCATGTACTCCTATGTTTTGTATCACCTCTTTCTATACTACCAAGCTGATAAATTCCCATTTACTCTTCAGAAGCTGGACACAAAAGGTCACTCTAGGTTAGTAATTTTCTACACTCCATTGATCCATAAATATGACTCCCCATATTCATATATAGACTTCATAGACCTATTTGTACATCCCATTGTGACAATGCTGATAGGCAACCCTCCTCCAAGAATCAACTCAGATATAAGGAGGATCTTGCAACTCATAAAACAATCCAAAGTGGGGTATTGGTACTTGTACAAAAATCACATTGAGATTAGAATTTATGGTTGTGAGCTGGCCCCATAAAACTACCCAAATACCTCCCAATGAGGTTATTTTCTCTAGAGTACTACAAGCAGATAATCAATTTAGATGAAGTACATTTTTTCAAAGCCAAAAAGAAGGCCCAGGTCAGGATCAAACACCAATTAGGTCCCTTTATTTGTAATAGCTGAGAAGCTGGAAAGGAGGCAGACCAAATCCTTCAAAGATTAAATCTAAAACAAAGCCTCATATGGAGATATGATCTCTTGGATTTCATCTACAACAAAAGACAAAAAAACAAGATTTCTCCTTATATTCATCATCAAACCCCTAAAATAGAAAAGTATGCCAACCAATTGGAATGGATGGAAAACACTTTAGAGGACAGGAATAGTACTGAAGTTGATGTGGAAAACACACTAATTGATCTAGAGAAACAGCTTGATGAGGGTTCTTTCCTGCAAGTGCCAGGAGAACCACAGGTCCAAGGAGAATCACAAGTACAAGAAGGATCAAAAGTATGAGAAGAATCAAAAGCACCAGAAAAATCAGACATACCAAAGCAATCAGAGAAAACAGATAGACCAGAGGCCACCATACATACCCCCCTGTTATAGACATTTTTGTGCCTTACAGCATGAAGCATGAAATGTCCATAATCTAAGGGTTCCAAAGTCCCTAAACATGTTGTTCCTACCCCTAGAGGAACAAGGCCAGCAAACCACAGCACTGAACAAAAGTTCTCCACCTGAAAACACTCAAAAACAAGGCAATTCTGGATCATGTCAACTGCTCCACTGAGCATCTGCGCTGAATGTCAACTGCTCCACTGTCTACCTGCGTTGAATGTCAACTGCAAAGAAGGCTACCTGCGCTGGGCGAGTTTGGACATGTGGAAGAGTCATTCCTCAAGGTGTCAATGCCCAGGAAGCTTCCAAAATGACACTTGGATCAATGAATTCGACTGGTGATGAGTAAGAGGTTCTAGATCTCCAAGTGGAAGCAAGAACCTCCAAGTCGACTCAAGAACTGAAGAAGAACTGGAGTGGGAGAGGACACTAGTCACATCTCAGGCTGACTCATCCTCTCTCCAAACTCCTATATATGGATCTCTCTCCCATGAGATCCAGAGGCTGGAATCTTGTGAATGTAAAGAATTGCTGTTGGTTTGAGTTTAGAACTATTGGGTGATTTGCTTTGAAGGAGGTGAAGAGGAGATTTCTTTCTGCTGGGAAGGTGATGCTGGATTGGGCCTCTTATGGTTGTATCACTTCCTGAACCTTACTTCTTCCATTAATAAAGCATTTGAGGTTCTTCTATATGCATGCGTCTCAATGATGTATTGTTATACTTGTGTATTTGATTTATTCTAATCCTTGAATCAATTATGAATGTATGCTTCTTGTAGTTTCCCTCTCTTGCCATTTTGCAGGATCTTGGTGTAGCTGGGCCAGTGAAAGAGCAAGGAGTTGGGGGCAAGCAGCAAGGAGAGAAGATTGGATCAACCATTAGCGAAAGACATCGGTTAGTGGATCTCTTTCTCCCCTCTTTTACATCTCATAAAGAAGTAATCTTAGATAGCTTTGCTTTGATTGTTGCTAAGGAACTATCACCCTTAGAGTGGGATAGGTTCATTCCGTATTGGATACTTTTCCCAACAACAAATTGGCGACTCCGCTGGGGATCGTATCTTGTTGGTTGTTTGTGTTTTTTCTATTCATTTCCTAAACACAGGGAGTACCGAATCGAACTGTATTTGGATCTTTCAAATGCAAAGTAGAGGGCAGCTACTCTAGCTCAGTTTCTGGGCATGTTTATGATTTGAAGAGCTGATCCACAAGGACTCTGAACAACTCTTAGTGATAGCTTTTCATCCTCCTTTGAATCATCCTTTAGTGTGTACTTGATTGGTAGCTTTGATTTGGCCAAAAACTGTTGATTTTTGAGCAATCTGTGACCCAGAACCCAAGAGAAACGAGAGTTTCTCTCTTCATTGCAGGCACTGTGAAGGTAGTCTGCATTTCAACGCAGGTCCCGAAGGGGCTACCTGCGCTGAATGTCAAACTGACAGTGTTCTACCTGCGCTGAACCAGTGTGGCCTTGTGCAACTGGGGTTCTCTGCTTTCTGTTGCCCTATTTTCATCCCTGTTTTTGCAGCCTGTTATCAGTCAATGTACATATCTGAAACCACCTTTCTTTGCCACTATTCCGCCTCGGTTGTATAAAGAAACTGTATTTGTTCTTTGTGTATTTCTTACATCATTTGCAGTTTCCCATAACGAAAGTGAACTAGTCTTGCTGTGACCTCTTAGATCTAGATCTGTGATAAGTGTCGTTCTGATCTTAAGAGTTAGTTTGTTTGTTGTTCATAGCTGATTGAGCTTTTTACTTTCGTCATATGGTTTGAATTTATGTATTTCTAGTGTTGAAACAAGTAAATCTTAAGGTGTCTTTTGATGTTGGACAAAAGATTGTTTGCTTTCACTTGAAATTGAATTCAAAGTTATACAACAGCTTTCTTTTTGTAGTACATCAACATTAAGAAAGAAAAAAGAAATACCTGCATTGTGCATGTGCATTTTGACAGCTTGCATGTTGATTTAGGAAAAAGTGCATTAGTGTGTGCTATATGATCTGTGTGAAAAGATGATGTCTTTCTTTTCCCTCAGTAGTTAAGATTTTCATAAGTTGAAAAGATTGAAAAAGCTTGCTTCTCATCTTTAGACTACATTTAGGAGTTGTATCATACATCTCGTGGTGAACCTTGAAAGGCAAACTTTAAAAAGATCAACTTAAAATATATTGAATGAACCTAACAACGCTTTGCAACATAACGCTCATCGTAGAGGTCTAGGTAGAGACATGTTCCGGCGTCGTTAAACATAGTGACTGTCGATCTCGAAGAAGGTGGGTGATTCCTCCTGAGAGTCGGTGGCACTAATACGGATTGTGCTCCCACGTACCGTCGCGTATATGTTGGGAGACCCCTATAGGCATATATCTTTTACCCTTAGGAAGCCGTGTCGGCCGCCCTACTGATCGCAATGCAGTGAACATAGCATTCACGAAGATCGACCACCCGTACCGTAAAAAGTATTCTGTGGTTTTGCGAAAGGTTTGGCACACCCTCTGCCTAGATCTCCAGAGCAGTTTCTTTTGGCCTTTTTCAAACTCTATAACAGAAAAAGTCCATCCGAGCATTTGTCACTTCGGGTTCGTTAAAACATCGAAGGAGACTAGAGTCATCTTTAGCTTTTTCTCGACTCTTTAAAACTGAAAAAGCAAGTTGTGTCTAAAGCGTCGTTAACAATTTATTTTAAACAGAACAATCACCCTTTATTCCTGCGTTGATCTTCGAAGTTAGTCTACCTTCATCACAAAGTTCTTGTAGAATCACTAGGAAATCTTTTGGATAGACTAAATATGTCTGAACAACCGTCGACATCCAGGACTGTGTCATCCGATACAGCAGCGGCAGAGCCTCCTGCTGCTACTCCAACGATGTTCGCTGGTATACCATCTGTCCCGACAAATTGTCAACAACAAGCTGGAGTCCAATCAGAGACTGTTTCGACGACATGGTTAGTTCCTATTTCTTCATCCGGATTATCATCTGGTATTTCTTATGTTGAAACTCAACAAGTTGATCCAATGTGTCTTCAAAGGCCAATCTACCCTTTAAGCACTGGATTGCCACCATATGGAGGGCAGTATGCCTTTTCATTGTTCCCCCCCGGAGAACAACCATATGGGAGTTTACAACAAAGTTCAGGTCAAACTGGAATTACATCCAGCGGATGGGTACCAATACTGCCTCAGCAACCAAGGGTTGCATATTCAATGCAACCAGTCCACCCTGTGTCGAATGTTGCCACTATACCTGGTATGTTGATTGCGTCACAAGTACAAGCGCTACCTGTTGTATGTCAACCCCAAGTTTCTCAGGTTGCCATACAACAGCCTTTTGTCTCAACAACTCAATCACAACCTCCGGTTAGTGCCTCCTTATCTGGAGCAACTCAGGCTCAAACAAGTACTATGACTCCTCATCTTGGTCAATCATCCAGTATTGGACAACAGCAAATGGTCCAACAACCAGAGCTGGTTCAAACTCAACAACCGCAATTCCAGCAATCATATCAAGGACCCGAGCAACAAGTCTTTGTAAGTAATGGGCAACCGTATAATAATGGTTATGCCCATCAAACTTGTCAAAGTTGCCAGCATCAAATACATTATGCTGGTATGCAAAGACCCACTGCTCAGGCGATTCCATCTTATCCTGGGTATGCTCCGCCTAACCTGAATCAACAGTTGCCCTTTGTAGCAACTCTAGAATTACCAGATCTAAACCGGCTGACGAATGATGCAATTGCTTATGCCCCTTGGTGGCCAGCGATTCCGCATAAACTTCCATCGGACATTCCTAGATTCAATGGAAATCCAGGTGAAGACCCATCGAATCACGTCATGACTTTTCATCTGTGGTGTTCATCGAACACCCTGAACGATGATTCGATAAGGCTTCGCCTTTTTCAGAGGACATTGACGGGTCCAGTGGCTAAATGGTATATTGAATTACCTAGAACCTCTTTTGACAATTTCAGTTCCCTAGCCACGACTTTCTTAACCCATTTTCAATTACCGATAAGGTATGAAACCGGAACGAAAATCTTAACCAACTTCAAGCAGACGACGGCTACACATATATCCGATCATATACATGAGTGGCATCGTCGTCGCAGGATGGTAAAGACTTACGTTCCAGATCAGCTGTTAGCTGAATGGTTTATAAAGTCGTTACTTCCTGCCATAACGGAAGATGTGGCCAAGGGGGGAGTCGTAACGGAGGAGCAAGTTATTGCTCGTGCACAATATCTAGACTTAGTATATACTCAGTCCGGCACGCTCTATGATAAAATACCTGACGCCCCTAGACCAGAATTTTCAATTCCTCCTCCTCCTAAATCAAATAGTGACTCTCATGCCGGCGATGGCGTGATTGGCGCAACAGACATGAAATCGACAAAGGCTATATCTAAAAAGGCCCGTAAGATTCCCGGTCAAAATGCAAATGAGGAACTTCTTGCCTCGGAAGTAAGTGCCGTGTCGGACGACAAGGGCAAACAACTGAAGCAACCAGGGGGCAAGAAGAAAAAGAAAGGGAGAAAAAGGAAACCCCCTACAGGGTGTCATATATGCGATGAGGATCATTGGACAACAGATTGTCCATACAAAGCTGAGCTTAAAAGATTCTTTAAGAGTTCGAAAACCTCAGCTGTGTTGACTGATCCGTTTCCAAGCCCGAGAACCGAACTGGTTGCTAATCAAAATGCTTCCCGATCCCAAGTGCTTATGTTGTCTGTATCGAAGCAGCAAAATGATGCTTTGACAAGGAATAAAGATTACAGGAATCCAAAGCTGTCGAACAACAAGGCTAATGAACGACGACAACTTTGACCGAAGTTGTGCCACCCATATTTCCTAAGCCAATGATAAAGTCACAAAAGGGAGCAGTACACAAATTGACATTTAATCCTTGTGCGAAAATAGCACAGATAGAGGACCTGGCCCAATCGCCGTCCGCTATGTCGACACTTGAGGTACCGCAAAATTGCTTCTCCCAAGAGCAAGCTTTATTATCAGCAATAGGTGGGATTGACCCAACGGATTCCAATCTTGTGGCCTTTGATCATAAAGGATATGACCCTCAGTTACCAGCTCAACTAGCTTTCCTTATTCAAGTGAAATCCCTCAACAAAACTGTTCATCGAACAATTATTGATGAGGGGGTATCTACATGCATTATGTCGATGAGTTGCTGGAAAACTTTAGGCTCTCCAACCTTGTCGCGATCTTCGACGACATTAAAAGCATTCGACGGAAGGACATATACCCCATATGGTATCCTAAGTAACTTGAAAGTTGAACTAGAAGGGAAAACAGTAGAAATAGATGTTGAAGTCATCGATGGGAATCTTGATTACAACATCCTACTAGGAAGACCGTGGATCTATGCCATGGCAGCTGTTGTGTCGACCTATTTCAGAAAGATTGCATTTCCTTTTCAAGGAGGGATTACAATCGTCGACCAACAAACATTTCTCCCCAACAGTTCACAAGTTACGGGAAGCATTCCAAAGATCCATGGAAGCAATTATTCGCTCCAAAATATCGGAGTAGGTCTCCTAAAAGACCCTGCCTTAATGGGTACTTTTTCCCTACCGCCTCCGAGTAATCTGGCGGAAATGGCCACAGTGGAATATGAAACCTTCTATATCTAATGGATTTGGACTCCGAGGACGACTCTTATCTCGTGTCAACCTCGTTAAAAAATGAAACAAGGAGTCATGAGGATAGTTCTTTTACTGTGTCAACCTCATTAAAAAATGAAACAAATCCCCTTTCCGAATCTCAAAGGTAAACCTTCATTCCAACCACCGAGTTGAATGCAATGAAGCTTGGGGGGCATGCACCTCGATTTGCGTTATTATGCTGGGGGCATGCAAACTTAAAGAAACGAGCAGTTTTAGCAAGGTTCATGCTCGTTAAAAAATAAACGCACAATTGAGCAGTTTTAGCAAGAGTTCATGCTCGTTAAAAAATAAATGCACCTGTGAGCAAGCTTCCCCCCAGAGTTCAAGCTCATCCAGAAAAAATGAACCGGTAAATAACCATTTGAGACCGTAAATTCATCAGCCATAAAAGCCTTGGTCATGTTTTGCACCGTCACCTCCACTTTTCATTTGGTCGATCATTCACCTCCACTTGATTGTTTACCTATTTTGAGGAATAGCTGCGAAGGGTGATTTCACCTAGCCATCCTTGTGACACTGCCGCGATTGGAAAATTCCAACCTGTACCTGGAATCTGCTACTATCCCTGTTTATCACTCGTTCCTAAAAATATGAGTCTTCTTTGAGCTCTTTTCTTCTGACTCGTAAAATATGAAAAGTTTGCCGAGTTTTGGCCTTCCAGCTCGTTAAAATGACCGGAAGAGATATCCCTCCTCTAGATTTTAATCTTTTTCGACCTGAGGGATTATTGCACAAAAAGATCGAGCGCTTGTCTGGTTCGGCTCAATAAAACTATCGAACGTTCATCCCTTCTATATTGTTTTATACTTTTTCGAACTTAAGGGATTAGATGACGAAAAAGGACCTTTGGAGTTAACTTTACGTACCTTTTCAGACTCTCTAAAAATGAAAAGGACCGAGTTGTCTTTGTCGCTAGACTCGTTAAAATGCATTAAATAGCGACAAACTTGTCTTTAGACGAGAACGAGTTTCCCTATCGCTAGGCTCGTTAAAACATAGCGATGGGCTTGCCCGAAGGGCAGGTTATAGAAGAAGCATATGTTATCCTCCTCAAGCTTGACAAAAATAAAGAGGTACTGGTCAGAAATGACTGGGGAAAAATTGGGAGAACCTCAAAGCTTTAATGGTAGCAAGTCGCTCTTGAACATGACACTTTTCCTCCATACCACATCGGGTTGGGTTGTTTCATTCACCGGTCTCATCACCATGGTCTCACCAAACCATCCACATTTGGGGTAATGCTACCGATCCATCGCATCAGTGTCGTTATATGTTCAAGAGATGTTCTTCAGAAAGAGTCAACCGTGTCCCATCCACTACCATACATCATCTTTCATCCTTTCATGACCGCCACCCTGAATCATATTTCACAGATCGTTTTCACCTTCATCACAATCATTAGCTCCGTTTCGTGTCACTGATGTGGGATTCATTAAGGCCCTCCTTTGACGGATCGCTTCTTGTCGACTTCAGCTCATTATCCAAGAAGTTGATCTAGGAACAACCCCCTCAGTACTTTGAAGCTTGCATGCCTCAATGGCAAGTTTCTCACTTCCGGCGACAGGTATACATCAATGACCTTCGACCGAAAGATTTTGCGTGGTGTTCGACGCCAAGTCCTTTACTCACACCACGTGGATTGTACTGCCGTACCTTGAGGGTCATCATCATTATCGGTGATTCCTCTCGCGCTTGTTAACAGTTTACATCATTGACTGGTAATCAAGCGATGTCTTTCCATGTTCGACTCCAAGAAATTCTCACATGGATCGACTTGTACTTAGAGTGAAGATCGGACAAGTTTGAAGACCCCGGATCTAGTTTCATCCATCCGGGCTACGATATATATTCAGGAAATAAAGACATTGACATGTGTAGCAGATGATCATCCTAATCAAAGGATGATAATTTCAACAGAGAATTATCAGTCTACCATCAGACGATTGTCTGTTCTATGTACAGAAAAATGTATTTATAAAGCTGAGCATGGGAATGCCCGCCTCAGCTAGATCATGAAAGCAGTATGAAAAATAATGTATTGTATTGTATCTTATTACAGGTCACCTCTCAGTGATTGAATGAACTTCGGATCCTCCTGATAAAGCATTTCACCCGATAAACGACCTCATACTTCAGGGGGCAACTCTTATAGACATTTTTGTGCCTTACAGAATGAAGCATGAAATGTCCATAATCTAAGGGATCCAAAGTCCCTAAACATGTTGTTCCTACCCCTAGAGGAACAAGGCCAGCAAACCATAGCACTGAACAAAAGTTATCCACCTGAAAACACTCAAAAACAAGGCAATTCTAGATCATGTCAACTGCTCCACTGAGCATCTGCGCTGAATGTCAACTGCTCCACTGTCTACCTGCGTTGAATGTCAGCTGCAAAGAAGGCTACCTGCGCTGGGCGAGTTTGGACATGTGGCAGAGTCATTCCTCAAGGTGTCAATGCCCAGGAAGCTTCCAAAATGACACTTGGATCAAGGAATTCGACTGGTGATGAGTAAGAGGTTCTAGATCTCCAAGTGGAAGCAAGAACCTCCAAGTGGACTCAAGAACTGAAGAAGAACTGGAGTGGGAGAGGACACTAGTCACATCTCAGGCTGACTCATCCTCTCTCCAAACTCCTATATATGGATCTCTCTCCCATGAGATCCAGAGGCTGGAATCTTGTGAATGTAAAGAATTGCTGTTGGTTTGAGTTTAGAACTATTGGGTGATTTGCTTTGAAGGAGGTGAAGAGGAGATTTCTTTCTGCTGGGAAGGTGATGCTGGATTGGGCCTCTTATGGTTGTATCACTTCCTGAACCTTACTTCTTCCATTAATAAAGCATTTGAGGTTCTTCTATATGCATGTGTCTCAATGATGTATTGTTATACTTGTGTATTTGATTTATTCTAATCCTTGAATCAATTACGAATGTATGCTTCTTGTAGTTTCCCTCTCTTGCCATTTTGCAGGATCTTGGTGTAGCTGGGCTAGTGAAAGAGCAAGGAGTTGGGGGCAAGCAGCAAGGAGAGAAGATTGGATCAACCATTAGTGAAAGACATCGGTTAGTGGATCTCTTTCTCCCCTCTTTTACATCTCATAAAGAAGTAATCTTAGATAGCTTTGCTTTGATTGTTGCTAAGGAACTATCACCCTTAGAGTGGGATAGGGTCATTCCGTATTGGATACTTTTCCCAACAACACCCCCCAGTCTTACAAAATCCTCTAAATGAGGAGAAAAGCCTCAAGAGAAACAGGGAAGGGGTCACTCCTTCAGAAAGAACAACATCATAAGCCTATGCAGAGATAATCCACACTAAATGACAAAGAATAAATCTTGTTTCTAGACAGGAATATAAAGAGGAGACAACTGAGGTTACGAGCGTAGAAAGAGATGGGAGCACGCATGCCACCCCATCTGGAGGCATCCTAGAAGCTTCGACATCACACAATCAGATGTTGGAAAGACAACAAAGTGTTGAGGTATCCTCTTTTAGAATGCCAGTAGATAAAGACCAAGACATCAAAGAGAGATACAAAGAGATAAAGGCTAGAAATGAGAGGCTGAAAGCCCAAACCTATGCACAGTACCTAAAAATGACCCCCAACAATCAAACAAGGCTCATGTCAGCGTGTGATGTCAAAGAGGGGAAGATGCAAATTACTTTCATCAAGCTGACCACTCAGTAGCCAAGGACAACGACAGATTTCAAAAGAGTGGATTTTGAAGTACTAGCAAGGGATATTCATCTCATTGACCAGATTGAGCTCCATAAGCAAACAAGTGAGATGATTTATTCTACATTGACAGGGAAATCCATAGTAGCCCACCAACCACAGAACTCTTTAAACAATATGTCAGCTCAGTTTCAGTTGGAGAAGTCCTCTTCACAGGCCAAAGATACAAAGATCAAGTCCTTAGAGGACTTAATGACAGGATTGGGACATTATCCAAAGGATGTGAAAGCAAAAGAGTAGCTAATTAAAAATAAAAATTATGGCATTATTGCACTGAAGTAGCTAAAAATTCCACAGTTGCATCACCCTCAAACAATGGAAGTCCTAGAAGCACAAAAAGGACATGAAGAGCTTATGGACCTATTCTTAATGCTAAATGATTAGCTTAAAGAAATAGAGAAGGAGTTGGACACTTTGATTCAATTCAAGCAAAGTGACCTGGCCACAACTTCCACAATTGCCATCCCCATAGTAAAAATAGCATTTCCTTACACATTGGAAACATCATTGGCACCTACAGCTCCACCTACCATAGCACTACCAATTGTAATTGAGTCCACTACAACAGCCAGTACTTCAACTGAAAAAATAGCAGAACTGGTAAAATCTATGGAGGAGATGTCCATCCAAGCTACAGAGCTCAAATTATTAAAGGAGAAAGTGGCAAGTTTAGAAATGGACTGTAAACTTTCCCAAATTCAGCAAAGAGAAGAAACAGAGAAGGCCCTAAGGATGGGTGAGAAAATGAAAGTCCAAGAGAAAGATTTGACACTACATAAGCCACTAGGATAGACTAAAGAGATGCTATGGGACAATATCATTGACTCTGTCAATGATATTTGGCCATCAATGCACGTTATATTTGAGCAAACTCAATTGGTGAAGGTAGCCACTAAGGCTATCAAGAAAGTAAGGGAAGAATTAGGAGACCAACTTGAGGATGCAAATTGACTCATCCACCTCCTAAACAGTAAAAATAGATATGAGCTCCATGAGCTTGGTGTAGAGGATAGGATTGAAGCCATCCCAGAGATTAAAAAGGTTCTCTCCAAAAGAAAACTCATGCTCAACTTAGAGGAAAAGTGCCACAACATGTAGGTGGCCATTGACAGGTTTATGGCCAAATTTCAAATTGTGAGGGACAAAGTCCTTCCTAGTCCTATGGTCATCAATGATAAACTCATGACCCAATTGGACTATAGTGATAGACTCAGGAGGTTGGCCAAGGAACAAGCAAAATCTTCAGGCATTAAATCTTTGCCCACAAGCAAAGTATTTTATGATACATTGGAAAACCTGTTTTTCCTAGAACATGACGTGAAGCATTTGTTTCTCACCAAGCCTAATTTTTCAAAATACACAGAGGTAGATGAAATTTATAGAAGAATGTTAAAGGTGAGATTACTTAAGGTAGAATGGTGGGAAAAATGACAGATTTACTATGAAAAAGTTTTACATCCGAAAGTTATCATAGTAAATCTGAAGGCGGCTAGTTGAAACAGGTGAAAGACATATAAACAGGGTCAAAGAGTAACAAAGTCAAAGAGTATCAGTGAAAAATCAAGGTAAAGAATATTCCAGCACAGAAAATACCGCAACTACTAGCCAGATTAAAGGGCTTAAGACTCCACAAAAATAGCCAACAACACCACAATAAAAGGGACAACAAGAAAAAGTTTTGCATTTGTCTCTTTCTTCATGCATGAAGATATTTTATCCCCTAGATTAAATCTCAAACTATTATGAGATATTTTGTAATATTTTTCCTATAAATACTTCACATTTCGAAGTATGTAGTGTGGATTCCAAGACATTTCTATAGAATTTTCTCTCAAATCAAAGTTCTATTGTATCAATGACTGGATTGGCTTGCTGGATCAAGGAATAGAGATCAGATATTTTGCACGATACTTGTGTAAAGTGAAATACAAATAAGTATTCTCTCATGTTTACTGTTGTTTCTCTTGTGTTTCTTCATAATCGTGCTTGTTCCTCTAAAATCTAATTGTATAAAATGGAATGATATTTCAGAAATTGCTTAAATGCACTCTATCTTGACTGTTTCACATTCTAAATGTTTTATGCTCAACTATATTAGTTAGGGAAGTTTTAACTGCTCCTTAGCTTTCATAATTTCTCCCCTAGTCTATAGTAAAGGATTCTTAATTGCCCTTTGTTCATGATCACCCTCTTTTCTTCATTCTAATCCCGGTCCAAGGATTCTTAAGTGTCCTTTCACCCTAGTTAGAATCATTTCATCCATTAGACCTAAAGATTTTCCTTTTGCTTTGCTAGCCTACCCTTGAACATTCCCTTTAATGATTTGGTCTAGTTATGCTATCCATTGATTGAATCCATATCCCAATGGCTTGAAGACCTAGCTCTATCCATTTGCTCCAAGAATTCCACCACCCAAATTTGAATTCAAAAAACAAAACCCCATGAACACTAAGAACTAGCCTAAAATCTAATTAAAAAAAAGCTAAATCATAAAGAGAGAGCCCTCTCTGGACTTAGGTTGGCTAGAACCTAAGCCTAAAAGATTGGTTTGTGGTTACCTTGGATGATTCATTCTTTTTATAACTTCTAGGGAAAACTTCTAAGTGATAACAGATACAATGGTACCTGTTTTGTTGCAAAAAAAAAATGACGGGGCATGAGCAACCTGTGGAATTTTTTAGCCAAGTGCTAAGAGATGTTGAGCTGAAATATAACATATTGGAGAAAAAATCTTATGCCCTAGTCAAAGACTTGAAATATTTTCGAGTGTATGTGTTGTAGTCATGAACAATATTCTATATTGCCACTGCCTTAATGAAATATATTCTTGTACAAGGAGACAATGAAGTTAAGAGGGGAAGATGGATTTCCAAGATCCGATAATACAACTTTGAAATCAAGTGTACTAAGCTAATAAAGGGACAGGGGCTAGCCAAGATCATGTCTAAATCTAATTGAAAAGCACTGGGAATTAATATTCTTTAGAAAGAGAAAGGAAAAACATTGGTGAAGATGATAAATGAAGGGTCGAGGTCCCAACTCAAAAATCCAAATGAAATTTACCATATCCCACTAATACAAGCACACATTTCATTACTTGTTGTTCCTAAGATGCCTAGTAAACTTTGGCAAAGGCAAATACTGTACCTTGAGGCTATAGACCCAAATATTTATCATTTCAAGTGGTCATTTGTACTCGAAGAACCATGAGGGTGTTTTGTTGTTGTACCTGGATGAAGAAGAGATTTACAAAGTAATGGATGAATTTCATGGTTGAGCTTGTGGGGGGCACTACAGTTGGAAAGCTACAACACATAAAATTGTCAAGGCAGGTTTTTTTTGGCCCAAAATGTTTAGTGAAGTCCCTTCTTATGTCAGAGACCATGAAAAGTGCCAAAGGTTTGCTGAAAAAAGAGATTGTCTCCTTTCCCCTTGATCCCTGTCTTTGTGGAAGATCCCTTTAGGCATTGGGGGTTGGAATTTATTGGAGAAATACACCCACCATCTAGCGATTGGACTAGCTATTCCACTAAGTGGGTGGAGGCTATCACAACTAGGAATGAAACTGATGCAATTGTCATAAAATTCATGGAAGAGAACATTCTGGCCAAATTTTGGTGCCCAAGGAAGATAATCATAAATAATGCCCAAGTGTTCAAATCTGCCAAGTTTTTGAGCTTCTGCCAGAAATACAACATCCTTGTAGGCCACTCTACTTCCTATTACCCACAAGGAAATGGATTGGTCGAACCCTCCAACAAAACTCTTGTCATAATTCTAAAAAATACCATATCATAGAATCAGAAAAATTTGGATTCACAATTGAAGTTTTCCTTATGGCCAAATAGAGTCGCGACTAAGAGATCTACTGGTAAGTATCCATTTGAATTAGTGAATAGGAGGGCTATTGTTTTCCCATGCAACTAACAATGTGAGTGGCTAAACTGATGCAAGATGTTGAGGAAAAGCCAAATTCTCTAACTAGGAGAATCAATCAGCTTGTGGAACTTCAAGAAACCAGGGGAGAGGTGACTCACAACTTGGTCAAATACCAAGAAAAGAGGAAGGATATTTTTTTATAGAAGGGCCAAAGAAAGACTCATACCACCTAGATATCTGGTGCTTAGGTGGGATGTAAGAAGAGAAGATAAAGGAAAACATGGAAAATTTGATCCTTTATGGCTTGGACACTTCCAGATTTCTGAGGCAAATGGAAACAATACTTTTGTGTTGGAAAAGATGGAGGGTGAAGTGCTTGAGTTGCCTGTAAATTGGAAATTCATCAAACTTTACTTCCAAACTAAGAGGTTCATTTTTCACCCATTGTACACACCATCAACCAATATAAAATAACAATAATACTTTTAATTCTTTTTATATTTATGTTTTTCCTTTTATACACCTGAATAAAATGAATCCATGCCCAATCAAGAGAAGACATTAATCTGTAGGTTCTCAATGCATTGCTTGCAATACACTTTCCCCTATTGGAACAGATGTTATCACCTACTCTACCCCTCTTTGAATTCATGCTTGAGAGGCCCTATTTTTCATGAGGAAAGGCAATATATTTCGTTTTTAAGAGAGGGAACCTAAGAAGAGCTTAATTACCAGAAGATAAGGGAGAAGACTTCAAATCAAAGGAAATTGAGAAGGTTTCAAAGGCCTGAAAGTCAAAATTCTCTCTCTCTTCCCCCTTTGACATATGTAAAATAATGTTAAGCTCCAAAGTCTCATATCAAACGTTGAGACCTTGGAACAAAGTTAGAGTTGAAAAGCACACTGCTTCTAAGAAAATCATCGCTCATCTCCAACTTGCTACCTTCCAGAAGTAGTCCGAATGGGTTACTTGCTCAGAAAATAATCTTCTCCGCCTCTTTGGAGTTGACTATTCAACATTTGATCCAATGATAGAGATTATATTTGGGGGGGAAGAGGGGAGGTTTTTCCTCCCGCGGTTTGACCTCCAGAACAGTGTGGGGACCACAATGCGGGTGGATTTCAGTTGCCGATGCTATTTAAAATTTCAAAAAGTAGTTCATGCTCTTACCTCCCTTACTCCTATCCACCACTCCACCTGACATCGTTGAATCACATCATGACACGTGTCTACCCTCTGTGATGTCATCATGAAGTTACCCTACCATTTCCTCCCAATATTAATAAAAAGGATCCCTATGCTCGAATGTTTAATTTTTTTCGTTGCTTTCTAGGGCTCCTCCATCTTGTAACCTTCTAAGAATGTTGTTTTCACACCCCTTTGTCCCCACAAATCATCCCAGCATCATTTTTAGCCTCCTATGAGGCAACCAAGTTACTCACTCACCTGTTATTTTTAATTTTCATAGGTTAGTAGTTTAAATCAGAAAAATACTACCTTGAAGTTCTCAAAATCGACAAGGGCTCCAATAACCTGTGATCCTAAGCCGTCATCAAGCCTTCACCCCCTCATGGACTTGGAAGGGAAAATCATAGGCCCTTTTTATTCCTACAACTTGGCCAACCTTCAAGCTAAATTTTTTGGAAATTATGCAAGGGGGGAAGACCCTTTCTATGTGGCGGGCTGAAGGTTATGCTACCATATTGCACCCTCTGTGCATTACCTCCCAGAATTTGTCTCCTAGATGATGAAAACCTATATCGACAAGAAGAACTACTTTGTTTCCTCCGACGGGTTCAGAATCCTAGAAATTACCCCAGAGCTAATTCAGAAAGAGTTGGTGTACCCTTCTCCCCCTAACCTTCTGCGGTTCACTCACACCACCATAATGTATTATTTTTCTACTCTCTCATCCACTCAGCAACGACCCTTCTTGAAAATGATCCTATCTCCTAGGCTAGAAGGCTTGCCTATTGCTGAAAGCTCTCCCATCACCCTTTATGAAAAGCCTATCCAACCTATATTGTCCACCATTACTCATTGGGAGAAGAGGATGCCAACATGGCCAACAAATCCACCTTGGGATTTCTTAAGAAAATTATACTACCTAGTTGTGTACTTAACATCCAAACTTACTTATCTGAAGCCATCAATTCCAAATGCACCACTTCTCCACCACTTCATACTTCAGATACCATTCCTTATTCTTGTATCTTTATGTCTACTCTCATGTTGAAGAATTTGAATATATGGGCCTAAATTTTTTCTTTGTGGATAAGAGGTGAAACAGAGCCTTTGATTGGGATCTTGTTGTTAGAAAAAGACTAGAATCTGATAAATATTAATAGTTCATCACCACCTATATGGCCATTGCATATAGGATAATTCATGGCGTGCCTCCTCCCAGGTTTCTCCTACAAAAAAAATAACTCTTCCAGCTCAGAAAAGATGATGCAGGAGCATCCTGATCAAAATATTATTGTACATTTGGTTGATTTAGGGTGATGTTTTTAATCATTTTTTGGAATATTGTATGTATTGAATGAGAAATGTAGGTGTGAGGTTTTCAATTGTGAAATATTCTCAACTATGTGAGAATATCATGGATAATTAATATGTGTAGATCTCGTAGAGATCTTAGGGATACGAGATCCTCAAATAGGAATTAGTTCAGTGAATTATGGAGAAAACCATGGATTTAGGATAATCCACAATTATGTAATTATGCTATAAATGTAAGTCTACGAGGAGAGTGAAAAACGGGGTGTTAGATAGTGTAGAGAGTGCTACAGAGTGTTAGGGAGAGCTAAGTGGTAGTGAGAATAAATCAGAGCACGAGGTGTTCTGTATATTTATGTAAATACTGATATTAACGAAATGCGTTTATGTGAAAAAAAGTGTTTTTGTATGATATTTTATTATGTGATTTACTTTCGTTGACTCTTTAATTATAGGCTGAATTCTCTGTTAAATATAAGAATTTGTGTGTGGAGTTTGATGTTTGAGGCTCGCCCGAACAAAGGCATTAATTTGTTGATTGCTGGTTGAAAGCAGACAAAGACCGAATGCACTAAAAAATCATCATTAATCACAAAATGGATCAATGATGACCTATAAGTGGAATATTGACAATGTTTGCGTGGTGAATGTGCACGCACCTTAACATAGGAAACAAACCAGAAAAATTATAAGATCGAGTTGATTGATGAATTCATGAATAAACCCGAGAGAAGATCAGGATCCTCCGATCGACAGATCCAACATATCTACGGTTATTGTGTGCCAGCAAGTAGAGGGTCATTAATTCTAGAAATGAATGCAATGGTTTATAGAATTGATTTAATAGCTTAGTTAATTTAAACCGTTTGTTTGAAGAGACCAGATTAGATGGTAATCGCGTCAAGAGATGTATGGGATTTAATTTAAAAAACAGATGCGATATTTTAAGGAATGTGGTTTAATAGAGTTGGATTCGGTATCGATTGTAGTCGTTCATTCTGATGGTATGAGATCCGATAGATATCCCATCAAGAGTTTCGAGCTCAATTGGAGAAAGAAGCAGTATACAAAGAGCCAAAGGCCAAAGAAGTTGAAACCAGAGAAACTGTAACAAAAGAAGGAAAGGAAACCATAGAAAACATCAACTGTGTTGATGTGATTAAGAAATAGGAATTACTCCTAGAGCATTATGGAGAAAATTTCTTTACAAATATACAAAAATTTGTTGATAGTTCGAGTGGTGATGATGGTGAACTTTTACATTTAATTCTTACTAATTTCAGCACGACAGAGTTGCTTAGCAAAGCTATAGGTGCAGAAAGTGAACCAGTTTGAGACTCTTTAAAGATTTGGAGACCAAGAGAAAGAAAGATGATAGGAAGAGAAACACAACAGCATGAAGAAGAAACACTGAAGGACTAGCAACAAAATAGAGTTTGGAATCCTGGAGGTAGCAACTCATTCAGACTTGTAGCTGTAAAATTACTACGTAAAAGTGAGAGACCTCATAGAGAGGAGTCTAAGAATTTTTTCTACATCAGGAGTCTGATGCAAGAGTATCTTACTCAGAATATTATTGTACATTTGGGTTATTTAGGGGTGATGTTTTTAATTATTTTTAGGAATATTGTATAGATTGAGTGAGAAATCTATGTGTGAGGTTTTCAATTGTGAAATATTCTCCGCTATGTGAGAATATCATGGATAATTAATATGTGTAGATCTCGTAGATATCTTAGGGATACAAGATCCTCAAATAGGAATTAGTTGAGTGAATTATGGAGAAAATCATGGATATAGGATAATCCACAATTATGTAATTATGTTATAAATGTAAGCCTGTGAGGAGAGTGAAAAACAGAGTGTTAGATAGTGTAGAGAGTGTTACAAAGTGTTAGGGAGAGCTAAGTGGTAGTGAGAATAAATCAAAGCATGAGGTGTTCTGTATATTTATGTAAATACTGATATTAACGAAAGGAGTTTGTGTGTAAAAATGTTTTTTTGTATGATATTTTATTATGTGATTTGCTTTCATTGACTCTTTAATTATAGGATGAATTCTATGTTAAATACAAGAATTTTTGTGTGGAGTTTGATGTTTGAGGCTCGCCTTAACAAAGGTGTTACTTTGTTGATCGTCGGTTGAAAGTGGACAAAGATCGAATGCACTAACAAATCATCACTAATCACAGAATGGATCAATGATGATTTGTAAGAAAAAAATCGACGGTGTTCGTGTGGTGAAAGTGCACACACCTTAACACAGGAAACAGACCAGAAACATTATAAGATCGAGTTGATTGATAAATTCATGAAGAAACCCAGGGGAAGATCAGGATCATCAGATCGATAGATCCAACAGATCTATGGTTATTGTGTGCCAATAATTGGAGTCGTTAATTCTAGAAACATATGCGATGGTTTATAGAATTGAGTTAATAGATCAGTTAATCTAAACCGTTTGTTCGAAGAGACCAGATCAGACGGTAACCACGTCAAGCGATGCACAAGATTTAATTTAAATAATGGACGTGATATTTTATGGAATTTGGTTTAATCTGGTTTAATTCCGGATCGATCGTAGTTGTTCATTGTGAAGGTACAATATTCGATGGATATCACGTCAAGAGATCATGGACCCAAGAAGGTTATGAGCTATGTTTTTATTTCCTTTTAGTTCCATGGATAAAAGTAGAGGTTTGTGTATTTCGGGTAGTTTAAATAGTTCTGCTATTGGAGTAGAGTAGCTTAATTTAGAGTTCCGCTAAGGAGGTGTTGTGGCCACCAACAACCCCCCTCCTTATTTAGTATTAGCAATAACACTAGGTAAGTGGGGACCCTTAGTAAAAAATTCAAAAAAATCAATTAAAACTCATGTATTATACTCCTTAAGAAAACATCACATCGCGCGAAGAAGATAGGACATTTCCTTGTGAGTAGAATGATAAACTGCGAGAGTGCAACACGAAATCCATCGCATCGCATGCATTAAGAAACGCTCATAAATGAAAACCTTAAGAAATTGCCGATGGCCGATATGCAACATTGCATATCGCAACATCGCATAAATAGCACATAACCATTTAACGAATTGTAACAATCTGCGATCTTATGATAATGCAATATTGCGATCGGCGATCTTGCGATCGTGCGATACAACAATTTGCGATCTTGCGATAAACGTGATCGGGAAACCCTGCGATAACACATCTTGATGAAAATGCAATAACGCGATACTGCGATGATGCGATGCTGTGATGCGAGTCACAGAAATTGTCCATCGCAAATCTCCCCCTGCTCAACATTCAAGAAAAGTTGTTTATAAACCAAAAATTGGATACGCGCCTTAATGAAAGTTAATGAATGTACGCCGAGTGTTAATGAAAGACAATTTTGTGTTTTTCGAAGAGTTAGTTCACGTCAGGTGGCATTTTTTTGTACATCCGTAGAGCTCAGAGCTTTCTTGTCAATTTTTATTATCATTACTCTCTCCTTATGTGTGAACTGCAGGAATGAAAAACAGAAACAATATGAAGCAATGTGCAGGGAGCGATTAAGGAAAAAGGTAAAGCTCCAATGCTCGGAAGCAGAGAAGAAATGCCCTCATGAATGGATACTGCATGCAACAGAGCCGCAAATTCCAGAGCACTGCTGAGCTATCCATTACAGATCTATCAGTCAGAGCCATGGTTCAATGAGTAGTTGAACAATGCTGATATCAACAGGCGATTTAACGCTCAAGGTTAGAAGCTCACGAAAGCAGTATGTTTGCAAAATTTTAAAGCTTATACCCGGTGAAGGAAAAGGCGCTAAAGGCGAAAAACGCACCAGAAAGGCCCGGATCAAAGAACGGAGGTAGTTTTCGATGCGCGATTAGCGCCGCGCATCGCTGAGAAAATTGCTCAAAAAGCAAAGTCCCTATCTGCTTAGTCATTCGTAAGCCCATAAAACACAAGAAAGTAAAGGCAGAGGCAATTTGAGGGTTAACCAAGTGGAATTTGGGTTATTACTGAGCATACACAGTAAATCCACATAGCCATAGATGATTCTCAAGTATATCTGCTATTTTGCTGGAAACAATGGTGCCAGCGCTTGCCATTTCTGTTTTCTTAGCTCAACCAAAAGCGGAGGACAGTCAACCGACTCTACCCAGGCAAATATTGAATGCTCGCAAGATTAAGGAGCAAATGCAGAAATAGTTAGATATTAGATTTAATTTTTAGAAATAATTTTGCTTAGAAAAAGGGCGGTCATTTAAACCGTATCTTGAATATGTGTAATTAAGTTATTTAGTTAGTAGTATTTAAACCCTTCTCATGCATTTAGAGAGGGGTCCAGAAATTTATGAAAAACTTGTCCTCAGAACATGCACTTTTGCACCCTCAGAGGAGGTTTTGGTGAATGAATGGATCAAGATTTATTGATGTTTGCATTTGATATCTGCTACTGATGTTGCACTTCTATACTCTTAGTAGATGTTAGAGCAAGGAGAGATAAATCATTGTTGCTTGAAGCTTATGAGTAGGACCAGTTATAAATGGTGCTTTTATCTCTTGACCATTTCTACTTATATATTAAAGTGATATACAGATTTTAGTTGTTTATATGTTATTACATGAATGCTTGAGTTACCATTTGGCACTTTTGTATGGTGGTAGCTATTTATTTATGTTTAATGTATGAATATCTTATTATGCGATATGCTGTTCACAACTGTTTTGCCTAACTTTTTATGCGAAATAGTTCATCTTAATTGATTTCCTTTCTTATAATCGCTGAATGATCTTTATTACCAGTTGTTATTTGAAATCTCTTTAGATCGCATAATAGAAGAGTTACATCCCGAGTTAGCATAGATTAGATGTGTTTTTTTTATTAAGTTACAATAGCATATAATTAGATTAAAGTTTGAATTAGAATAGCTTAGATAGGAACTGTTAGATCAGAAACGTCCAATTCTACATACGCACACCCATAGATTGGGAAATTGGTCCCATTATCCCCTGTTGGACCCACTATACCAAACGGATAAGGAGCTGCCAACCAAGGTGTGGACCGGGTGGGTATCCCCCTTGTTGTCGACCCGATTTTCAGGGCTTCAACATATTTGGCGCTAGAAGGAGGGCCTGAACTATGAATGGCAAGTAAATCCAAATTTGAATACCATTCTGAGAGTAAATCGCCCTCATCATCTCCCCCGACTTCACCATTACATTTAAATCCAAAGTCAGAAGTCGCTCGAGTATCAACTGCTGCTACACACCCTGATATTTCAGACCAATCTACCATTGAACCTCCTGAAGTCGAATCCCTGATTCACAAACTTCAGCAGTTTTCCATCTCCCCTCAGAGGTCTGATAAATCTCAAGGCAGTGTGACTTCGCAGTACAACCCTGCTCATCCCCTGACTAGGCTAAAGAGTGAAAAGTTTGGCGTTCAGCCAACTGAATTACCTCTTCCCACTAGGAAAAGAGCAAGGAAATCACTGCAAGAGTCTGACAGTGAGACTCTTTCGTCTGCATCATCCATCTCAACTACTTCATTGCGAAGTCAACCATCCACACCTCCACTCCAGATCACATCCATCTGTCCACTGGAACCCCCACAACTGCTCTTCAATCATCTACGATCATAGTATCCTCATCCTCCCAGCCACGGGGATCATCTTCTGCACTTTCCTCTGTTAGCAGTTCAACAATGGCCCAGTCTCCACAGAATAACCCTGGGGCAGTCTTAATGCCTGCACCCTTGAGTCAAATACCAGCCCATCCTGAAAATTGGCTACCCAAATTCAATCCCGAGGCAGGCATGCTAGCAGAAGAGCACATAAACAACTTCATGCTTTCCATTAATCTCAATGGAGTTACTAATGAAGATGTTGTTGTTCGGATTTTTCCCTATACACTGCAAGGGAAAGCTGGGTCATGGTACTTTTCATTACCCTCTGTTTCCATCACAAGTTGGGAAATCTTCCAGGACCAATTCCTAACCAAGTTTAGTGATGAAAGATCACTGACAACATTAGTTAATGACCTATCCAATCTTAAATCTGAAGCTAGAGAGCCTATTAAGGATTTCAATTTACGGTTCAATAAAATTTTTAACAAAATTCCTACTGCTTCCCATCCCGGCGAAGAAGTACGATGTGAATGGTATATTACTGCTCTACCATCAAGCATAGCCATCTTCGTGGACAGGGAAAATAAAACAACCTTAGCTGAAAACATGAAAGAGGCAATAGCAGTAGAAAAACGAATAATAGCCTTGGAAAAGAGATCCGCGATAGAGGAACGTAAGTCCAAAAAAGTCACCTTCAAGGAAGACTCCAAGAAGAAACAAGAAAAAGATCCTTTTGATTTGGAAGGATTGCAAAAAGTTCTAAAGACCATGTACAATGAGATGGTCGACATAAAAAAGCAAGTAGCAGAAACTTCTTCGAAAAAGCCCTACAGAGCTTTCAAAAGAGGTCCTCCAACGGATGCAAAGCCACCCAATGCCATTTCAAATGCTGAATCCGAGGAAGAGGAAGAGGAAATTGCCACTAAAGGGCAGACCGATGACGAAGAAGTTGTGGAATTACAAGGAATGTGGGATTTCATCCTCCCATAAGAGGAAGATCAAGAAGTATTTCTTGTTAGCACACGAAGTAAAAATCAGCTTGATCCTCCCCAAACTACCCCTAAACAGAAGAGCGCAAGCTCTGCAGCAAAATATAAAGTCGCAAAAAAGAAAACGACATCTAAAGCGACTCAAACTAGCCCAGTCCAAGAAGATGAAACGACTCCATCGAAAACACTGATAGTGTCGGATGAAATGGAGTACAATATTATTGATGACATGAAAAAGACTAGGGCTAACATCACCCTTTACGAACTGAGCAAGTTGAAACATCAACAGAAGATAATGATGAAAGAATAACATGCCGTGCTAGTTGCACCTTTTCCTGCCGCTGTACTTTCTCAAGATTCCCACAACATGGGAAGACCTCCAACTAATGCGATCAGTAAGATTGATCCAAATGACATCACCTTGATTGGAGGAAGATCAAGATCTCACACTCCCCCGTCTCTCCTTACTTATGAAATCTTCAATAAAAATGTGCACAATTGTTTGGTAGATTCCGGTGCTTCATCGAATATTTTACCCAAATATATATGTGCTGAATTAAATGTTCAACCACAGAAATCCACAGTGCGCATAGTTCAGCTCGATTGATCTCAAGTCGAAGTGATTAGCGAACTAAATCAAGTAACCATAAGATTGTCATCCAACCCCAAGGTATGTCAGGTTATTGACATTCTAGTTGCTGACATCCTAGAATTCTATGGCTTAATTCTTAGTAGGGATTGGTCAGAGAAACTCCATGGATACTTCGCAACTGATTGGTTGCACATGTGGCTGCCCTACAACGGTAAACTGAATCAAATAAAAGTTGAACGAGAGCTACAGCAGAAGTACATAGTAACGGAGTTAGAGGGAGAAAATGAACTAGTAGCATATAACAACAGTATCATTGGCAATTACTCAGTAGATTCTTTCCTCGGCAATTTCAATGCTCATGCATCACCTTATTTAGAAAACTCTATTTTGTCCCAAGTTGAAAATTTTTCTCGAACAGATAGTTCGAAATGTATTAATTTTTTAGATAAACCTGTAAATACATCTTTGTTTTGGAAATTATTTTTTGATGGCTCTAGATCTAACGAAGGAGCAGGAGCAGGATGTGTTCTGATTAGTCCAGAAGGAGAAAAGATCATGCTCACATGCAGACTCAAATTCAATTGCACAAACTACACAGCAGAATATGAGGCTTTGGTTCAAGGCCTGTACAAGGCAATCAGGTTAGATGTCAAGAATCTTCAAGTCTTTGGAGACTCTGCGATTGTGGTTAAGCAGGTATGTAACACTATACATTGCTTATCAGGTCACTTAAAACACTATCAATCTTTAGTACAAGATCTAAGTAAGCATTTCATAGCGTTTAATATTTCTTCAATCCCCAGACTCCAAAATGCTAGTACAGACCTTTTGGCTAACGTAGCTTCTAAGCTTATTCCCTCCGAAGATTTTAGTCCAGATAGATTCTCAATAGAATTAATCTTTAGACCGTCCATTCCTGACAACATCACAAATTGGAGAGTATTCAATGATGATCCTGATATCGTAAATTTCCTTACATCTGAAGGATCCTACTCCAATCAAATAATTGACGAAGACCAGCACGATCGACAATTGCAACAAAATAGCACTAATAATGTTATACCTAAGTCGGTGGTTAAGTTAGAAGACTTATACGATTTGAAAGATCGGTTTAAGAGGTCTACCAATTCAAAACTCTACAGTTCAACCTTGAACTATGAATTAGTAAACCTAGGGACCGATACTAAACCACAAAACATTAATCTAGGCCTCGGCCTAGCCCCTCAAGAGAAACTAGTTTATATTCATCTTTTGAGACAATATAAAAATGCTTTTTCCTGGAATTATGATGAGCTGAAAACATACGACACTTCTATCATCCAGCATATTATTCCCATGATCGATAACGAAAAACCATGTCCAACAAAAGCTGAGAAAAATCCACCCCAATTTAGAAAATCAGATAAGAACCGAGGTCAACAAGTTACTGAAAGCCAGGATAATCTTTTTCGTCAGACATTCCAAATGGGTCTCCAATATGGTATCCGTTAGAAAGAAAAATGGAGACATTAGGATTTGCATTGACTTTCGGAACCTTAACAAAGCTTGTCAAAAAGACAATTTTCCTCTTCCACCTATGGAGCAGATACTGTAGGTAGTGGCGGGCTCAGAATTAATGTCTTTCTTGGATGGATTTTCAGGGTACAATCAAGTTTTGGTACATCCTGATGATCAGTTGAAAACCAAATTCAGAACTAAATGGGGCACATATGCATATCAGAAGATGCCATTTGGTTTGATTAATGTTGGTGCTACATTTCAGGGAGCCATGGACATCGCATTCAAAGGTTTAGTCAATAAATCTGTAGTAATTTATTTGGATGATACAACAGTGTACTCCAAGAAGCGAAGCGACCATCTCAAAGACCTGAAACAAATCTTTCAACAGTGTTTAAGGTATGGAATTTCACTTAACCCAAAGAAATATTTTTTCGCATTAAGTGAAGGGAAACTTCTAGGATTCATAGTGTCAAAATCCAGTATTCACATTGATCCCGACAGAATCAAAGAAATTTCTGAAATATCCCTACCTCATAACAAAAAAGCCATGCAATCTTTCCTTGGTCAAATCAATTTTGTAAAGAGATTCGTTCCAGATTTTCCGTGAATCGTGTCTCCTTTGCAAACCATGATTAAAAAGAATTCAAATTTTAAATGGGGTCAAGATGAACATGAAGCATTCAACCTGATCAAGAAAGCTATTTTTAATGCTCCATCTTTAGCAACCCCTAATTTTTCATAATCTTTTATTTTATACACATTTGCCTCAGATAAGTCATATGCCGCGATACTAACTCAAGAGAATCAAGAAAAAGCGGAAGCTCCAATTGTGTTTTTTAGCTCAAATTTACAAGGTGCTGAACTCAATTATTCAGATGTGGAGAAACAGGCTTATTCTGTTTTCTAAGCGGTCAAATACTTCAGACCTTTCCTACTTAAAACCCATACTAAGATCATAGTACCGTTTCCAGTGGTAAGGAATATTCTAGTACAGAAGGATGTGGGTGAGAAAAGGGCCAATTGGGTCACTGCTTTATAGGAATACGACCTTGAGATCAAACCAACAAACATTGTAAGAGGTCAAGGCTTCTGCAAAATGCTGGCCGTAGCATCGCAAATTTCTGAAATTTCATCTAAAGAGGTACAAATGTGTGAGATAAGCCTAAACGATGCAGAATCATTATATGCTGATATCATTTATTATCTTAAGAGCGGGTATGCTCCTTCACACCTTTATCATACTAAGAAAAGAGCTCTAAGATTAAAATCTAAACAATATCAGCTCATAAATGATATTCTTTTCAGAAAAAATTATGATTTTGTTCTTCTTAGGTGTCTTGAGAAAACTGAAGCTGAAAAAGTTTTGCAGGAACTCCACGATGGGCCAGCAGGCGAACACTATGTTGGAGATGCTACTGCACATAAAATCTTATGCGCAGGATATTACTGGCCCACGTTGTTCAAAGACTCGCACAGTTACGTGAGGAGATGTCAAGTATGCCAAACTACTGCTGGAAGATAGAAGAATCCGTCCCTACCACTACAGCCGGTAAACATCGAGCAACCTTTCAATCAATGGGGATTGGACATAATAGGTGAGATTGTTCCTCACTCTTCTAAGCAGCATAGATACATCCTCACGGCAACAGATTATTTCACAAAATGGGTAGAAGCAGTTCCGCTCAAGACAACCAATTCTGAAAATATTATTGAGTTCATAGATCAATTCATAATCACTAGGTTTGGATTTCCATCCACTTTAATGTTTGATAATGCATCATACTTTTCTGGAAATGCAATGACTGAATTTGCACATAAAAGAGGATTCAAACTTAGATATTCGGCCAATTACTATCCACAAGGTAATGGGTTAGCTGAGTCAACAAATAAAAACCTAATCAGGATTATTAAAAGAACAGTTGACCAGAATCAAAAGAATTGGCACAAAGCTTTGGTATATGCTTTATGGGCAGATAAGATAACGCAAAAAGCTTCAATCGGCACTTCTCCCTTTAATTTAGTTTATGGGAAAGAAGTAGTTCTTCCAACTCACTTAGCCATTCCCTCTTTGTCTTTAATACAATACATTGATGAAGTACCCACTTCCTCCTTACAGCTAAGACAAATGGAAATAATTAAATTATAAGAACAACGAGAACAAGCTAAGAAAACCCATGCTCATCATCAAGCGCTAGTAAAATCCTCTTTTGATTCAAACATAGTGACCATAAAAGATTTTCAGATGGGAGATTTAGTTTTAAAGTGGGATAAGGCGCATGAAGAAAAGGGAAAACACACAAAATTTCAAAGGATGTGGCTTGGCCCTTTTCAGATTGTTGAAGTCATAGGTCCATCAACATTTGTGTTACAGGATTTAGCAGGTAAGAGGGATCCTTTGCCTGTTAATGGACAAATTCTCAAGAAATATTTTCCATAGAAGATTATTCTTATATTTTTGTAGAATAGTTTGTCTTTTCACAATAAAACCAGTTGTGAGTGGTTACATTAGGTATTTACGAAAAAGACACCAATTCTCTTTCAGATTTTGAGCTTTTTGCTTGTATAAATAACAAATCTTTTGGAAAATTGATCTTTATTGTTGACAGATATAGTTAAAAACTTTAGCCTAGATATGATATGAGTTTCAACTTCAAAGAATTTGATGAAAGCAACCTTTAGTGAGGAAATTGTTTTATATCAGCACAATTAAAGGTATCAATAACAAAATGAAGATTCTTTGTAGAACAGTTGTTTCCAAAAACTCTATTATTGTCATCCAGAGCTATCTTAAGGAAACAATGACTTCCTCCCTGCTAAGGAAAATCACAGCTTTCATAGGGATAATCCATGGATACACTATATCTTGAAGAATAAGAGGTCTCATCATGAGCCAGCTTATCATGATCACATATATTATAATTTGCTGACTTTGCCAATACTGTCTACCACAACAGGGCAATGACTCAAGATTGTTGCAATAAAAAGACAAGGGGTCTCATCACGAGCCAGCTTGTTCAGCAAAGTTATGAATCAAGTGAGTGACTGTGTCATAATTTGGCTACCAAACCAAGACATTGTTCTTTAAGAATAAAAAGAAAATCAAAGCAATAAGTGTGAATATGGATTTTTCTTTGAAAGTTGTAGGTCACCTTAAGTAGGATACAAGATCATTTCTGGGTAACAGGTAGCCCTGTCGAGGCTATAAATGCCTGCTGGTAGCAGAGGCTCTACCTATGACAAATGAGCATATTTAAAACTGGTTTACAGAGGAGACTTTATTTTATCTTTACAAGACCAAGTAATGACTAATGTAAATACAAGGACTAGCCTAAGGAAGCAAATAATTAGAATAGAAAGAGGTTGAAACAAAATATCATTGATAGTTTAAGGCATAATGTACTCTATCTGTCCATAACAAAGTTTAATTTTCTGGAAAAAATTTTGGTTTTGGAAGATTGAAAAATTCAATAGAAAAACATAGATAACTGGTTCTTCCAAGTGAATCGCCAATTGTTGTGGCCACCAACAACCCCCCTCCTTATTTAGTATTAGAAATAAGACTAGGTAAGTGGGGACCCTTAGTAAAAAATTCAAAAAATTCAATTAAAACTCATGTATTATAATCCTTAAGAAAACATCGCATCGCGCGAAGAAGATAGGGCATTTCCTTGTGAGTAGAATGATAAACTGCGAGAGTGCGACGCGAAATCCATCGCATCGCATGCATTAAGAAATGCTCATAAATGAAAACCTTAAGAAATCGCCAATGGACAATATGTGACATTGCATATCGCAACATTGCATAAACAACACGTAACCATTTAACGAATTGTAACAATTTGTGATCTTACGATAATGCGATACTACGATCGGAGATCTCGCGATCGCGTGATACAGCAATCTGCGATCTTGCGATAAACGTGATCGGGTAACCCTGCGATAACACATCTTAATGAAAATGAGATAATGCGATACTGCGATGATGCGATGCGAGTCGCAAAAATTTTCCATCGCAAATTTTCCCCCGGCTCAACATTCAAGAAAAGTTGTCTATAAAACAAAAATTGGATACGCGCCTTAATGAAAATTAATTAATGTATGCCAAATGTTAATGAAAGACAATTTTGTGTTTTTCGAAGAGTTAGTTCACGTCAGGTGGCATGTTTTTGTACATCCGTAGAGCTCAGAGCTTTCTTGTCAATTTTTATTATCATTACTCTCTCCTTATGTGTGAACTGCAGGAATGAAAAACAAAAACAATATGAAGCAATGTGCAGGGAGCGATTAAGGAAAAAGGTAAAGCTCCAATGCTCGGAAGCAGAGAAGAAATGCCCTCATGAACGGATACCGCATGCAACAGAGCCGCAAATTCCAGAGCACTGCTGAGCTATCCATTACAGATCTATCAGTCAGAGCCATGGTTCAATGAGTAGTTGAACAATGCTGATATCAATAGGCGATTTAACACTCAAGGTTAGAAGCTCATGAAAGCAGTATGTTTGCAAAATTTTAAAGCTTATACTCGGTGAAGGAAAAGGCGCTAAAGGCGAAAAATGCACCAGAAAGGCCCGGATCAAAGAACAAAGGCAGTTTTTGATGCACAATTAGCACCCCGCATCGCTGAGAAAATTGCTCAAAAAGCAAAGTCCCTAACTGCTTAGTCACTCGTAAGCCGAGAAAACATAACAAAGCAAAGGCAGAGGCAATTTGAGGGTTAACCAAGTGGAATTTGGGTTATTACTGACCATACACAGTAAATCCACATAGCCAAGATGATTCCCAAGTATATCTGCTATTTTGCTGGAAAAAATGGTGCCAGCGCTTGCCATTTCTATTTGCTTAGCTCAACCAAAAGCGGAAGACAGTCAACCGACTCTACCTAGGCAAATATTGAATGCTCGCAACATTAAGGAGCAAATGCATAAATAGTTAGATATTAGATTTAATTTTTAGAAATAATTTTTCTTAGAAAAAGGGCGGTCATTTGAACCGTATCGTGAATATGTGTAATTAAGTTATTTAGTTAGTAGTATTTAAACCCTTCTCATGCATTTAGAGAGGGGTCCAGAAATTTATCAAAAACTTGTCCTCGGAACATGAACTTTTGCACCCTCAGAGGAGGTTTTGGTGAATGAATGGATCAAGATTTATTGATGTTTGCATTTGATATTTGCTACTGATGTTGCACTTCTGTACTCTTAGTAGATGTTAGAGCAAGGAGAGATAAATCATTGTTGCTTGAAGCTTATGAGTAGGACCAGTCATAAATGGTACTTTTATCTCTTGACCATTTCTGCTTATATGTTAAAGTGATATACAGATTTTAGTTGTTTATATGTTATTACATGAATGCTTGAGTTACCATTTGGCACTTTTGTATGGTGGTAGCTATTAATTTATGTTTAATGTATGAATAGCTTATTATGCGATATGTTGTTCACAACTGTTTTGCCTAACTTTTTATGTGAAATAGTTCATCTTAATTTATTTCCTTTCTTATAATCACTGAATGATATTTATTACCAGTTGTTATTTGAAATCTATTTAGATCGCATAATAGAAGAGTTACATCTCGGGTTAGCATAGATTAGATGTGTTGTTTTTATTAAGTTACAATAGCATAGAATTAGATTAAATTTTGAATTAGAATAGATTAGATAGGAACTGTTAGATCAGCAACATCCAATTCTACACACACACACCCATAGATTGGGAAACTGGTCCCATTATCCCTAGTCGGACCCACTATACCAAACGGATAAGGAGCTGCCAACCAAGGTTTGGACTGGGCGGGTATCCCCCTTGTTGTCGACCTGATTTTCGGGGCTTCAACAGGAGGTCGGGATCCAATAAGTTAATTAAACAAGAGTTTAATTAAATTTTATCCAGGATTTATGTAATCAACACAGATTCACTTCATCAAAGTGGTATCAGAGCAGAATAAGATTTTGCATGAAGTATGAGTATATTTGTCAATGTTAATATTTATAATTTATGTGAAGAGTAACACCAAAGAAAGGAGGAAGATTTGTAGCAGCCTAGAGTAAGGAGTGCTCATATGGTTCTAGAGAAGAGAACGAGAGAGATGCTGAAAGACTAAGCTCAGAGAAGAGAAGCTTGGTGGGGCCTGTGTTGCAAGGAGGATACTTGTTATTGCATAGGCTAATTGCAACTCACAAGTTAAAGTTGTTAGAAAGACAAGAAAGCATATGACAAGGAAAATCAGAGGCGCGACGGAAGAAAAGGGAAAAACAAAGGAGTCAATTTTAGAATTTGATTGAGGTAAATATTTTCTTTATTGGTTTGAGTTTGAAGAATTAGTGAAAATGAACATGGAAAAACTTATGAAAGGTTCAAATAAAAGTCAGATGAGTCATGAAGACCATAGGATAAGTATTGCAAAGATGAAAGCAGAGTTGAATATACTACAAGAATGGTTTCAAGATAAAGAGAATGAAGACCAAAGATATGGATGGAGAATAAGAAAATGGGTTAAGTGGAATCTATTGCAACAGAGATGGAATGCTATGCTGATGAACAAACTTGAACAAATAAATATTTCTTTGTTGGAGAAGGATAGACTCATAGGAATTGAGTCACAACAAAGAGGATTCGCTGAAACCCAGAAATTCCATCATGGGAATTTGTTGGCTGAAGCATCAAAAGGGACCGAAAGGTCTAGTATTTTTAAAACTGATAGTTTGTCTATGAATGTAGGTATGGTACTAAATAAAGAATTTGTTGCTATAGAGACAACTAATGACGAATATTATGATCAAGAAGTCTTTTGTGAATATGAAGGAAACTAGGATGATTGTTTTTCATTCCATGAAGTTGACTTTGTAGCTCAATTGGAGAAAGAAGCAGCAGACAAAGAGCCAGAGGCCAAAGAATTTGAAACTAGAGAAACTGTAACAAAAGAAGGAAAGGACACCATAGAAAACATCAACTGTGTTGATGTGATTAACAAAGAGGAATTACTCCTAAAGCATGATGGATAAAATTGCTTTATAGATATACAGAATTTGGTTGATAGTTCGAGTGGTGATGACGGTGAACTTTCAGATTTAATTCTTACTAATCTCAGCACAACAGAGTTACCTAGCAAAGATATAGGTGCATACAGTGAACCAGCTCGAGACTCATTCAAAATTTGGAGACCAGGAGAAAGAAAGATGACAGGAACAAAAACACAACAACGTGAAGAAGAAAGACTGAAGGACCAGTAGAAAAACAAAGTTTGGAATCCTAGAGGTAGCAACTCATTCAGACTTATAGCTATCACATTACTACAGAAAAGTGACAAACCTCATAGACAGGAGTCTATGATTTTTTTCTACATCGGGAGTCTGATGCGGGAGCATCCTGCTCAAAATATTATTGTACATTTGGTTTATTTAGGGGGTGATGTTTTTAATTAGTTTTAGGAATATTGTATAGATTGAGAGAAAAATCTATGTGTGAGGTTTTCAGTTATGAAACATTCTCAGCTATGTGAGAATATCATGGATAATTAACATGTGTAGATCTCGTAGAGATCTTAGGGATACGAGATCCTCGAATAGGAATTAGTTAAGTGAATTATGGAGAAAATCATGGATTTAGGATAATCCACAATTATGTAATTATGCTATAAATGTAAGCCTACGAGGAGAGTGAAAAACAGAGTGTTAGAAAGTGTAAAGAGTGTTAGGGAGAGCGAAGTGGTTGTGAGAATAAATCAGAGCACAAGGTGTTCTGTATATTTATTTAAATAGTGATATTAACAAAAGGAGTTTGTGTGTAATAACGTTTTTTTGTATGATCTCTTATTATGTGATTTTCTTCTGTTGAATCTTTAATTATAGGTTCAATTCTTTGTTAAATACAAGAATTTGTATGTGGAGTTTGATGTTTGAGGCTCGCCTGAACAATGGTTTTAATTTGTTGATCGTCAGTTGAAGGCGAACAAAGACCGAATGCACTAACAAATCATCATTGATCACAAAATGGATCAATGATGATCTATAAGTAGGAGATCGATGGTGTTCACGTGGTGAATGTGCACGCAACTTAACACAAGAAATGGACCAAAAACATTATAAGATCGAGTTGATTGATCGCGAAGAAACCCAACAGAAGATTAGCATCGTTTGATCGATAGATCCAATAGATCTATGGTTATTGCATGCCAACAAGCAAAGTCATTAATTCTAGAAACAGACACGATGGTTTATAAAATTTAGTTAATAGCTTAGTTAATCTAAACCATCCATTTGAAGGGACCAGATCAGACAGTAATCGCGTCAAGAGATGCACGGGATTTAATTTAAAAAATGGACATGATATTTTATGGAATGTGTTTTTATCTAGTTGGATTTTGGATCAATCATAGCCATTCATTGTGAAGGTACAAGATCTGATGGATATCGCGTCAAGAGATGCACGTGATTTAATTTCAATCACAGACCCAAGAAGGTTATGAGCTACGGTTTTATTTCCTTTTGGTTATGTGGGTAAACGTAGAGGTTTTCATATTTTTGGTAATTTAAATAGTTCTTCTATTGGAGCAAAATAACTTAATTTAGAGTTCTGATAGGGAGGTCAGGATCTGATAAGTTAATTAAGAAGGAGTTTAATTAAGTTCAATCCCATATTTATGTAATCAACACAACTTCGCTTCATCAAAGTGGTACTAGAGAAGAATAATATTCTGCATGAAGTATGAGTATATTTGTCAATTTTAATCTTTATAATTTATGTGAAGAGTAACAACAGGGGAAGGAGGAAGATTTGTAGCAGCCTAAAGCAAGGAGTGCTCATATGGTTCTAAAGAAGGGAACCAGAGAGATGCTGAAAGACTAAGCTTAGAGGAGAGAAGCTTGGTGAGTCATGTGCAGTAAGGAGGATACTTTTTACTATAGAGGCTGATTGCAACTCACAAGTTAAATCTATTAGAAAGACAAGAAAGCATATGAGAAGGAAAATCAGAGGCGCAGCAAAGCAA
This sequence comes from Pinus tabuliformis, assembly GCA_031772625.1. Lineage (NCBI taxonomy): Eukaryota > Viridiplantae > Streptophyta > Pinopsida > Pinales > Pinaceae > Pinus > Pinus tabuliformis. The sequence goes on along the minus strand of CM062811.1, from coordinate 114,159,352 downwards.
AGGGAAAAACAGAGGAGTCATTTTTAGAATTTGTTTGAGGTAAATACTTTCTTTAGTGATTTGAGTTTGAAGAATTAGTGAAAATGAACATGGAGAAACTTAGGAAAGGTTCAAATAAAAGTCATATGAGTCATGAAGAGTGTAGGATAAGTATTACACAAATGAAAGCAGAGTTTAATATACTACAGGAATGGTTTCTAGAGAAGAGAATGAAGACCAAAGTCATGCATGGAGAATAAGAGAACGGGTCAAGTGGAATCTATTGAAATAGAGATGGAATGCTATGCTAATGAACAAACTTGAACAAATAAATATTTCTTTTTTGGAAAAGGAGGGACTCATAGGAATTGAGTCACAACAAATAGGATTTGCTGAAACCTAGAAATTCCATGGTGGGAATTTGGTGCCTGAAGCATCAAAAGAGATCGAAAGGTATGATATTTTTAAAATGGATAGTTTGTCTGTGAATGTAGGTATGGTACGAAATAAAGAATTTGTTTCTATAGAGAGAGCAAATGACCATTGTTATGATCAGGAAGTCTTTTGTGAACCTGAAGGAGATTGGGATGATTTTTTATCATTCCATGAAGTTGAGTTTGTAGCTCAATTGGAGAAAGAAGAAACAGACAAAGAGCCAAAGGCCGAAGAAGTTGAAACCGGAGAAACTGTAACAAAACAAGGAAAGGACACCATAGAAAACATCAATTGTGTTGATGTGATTAACAAAGAGGAATTACTCCTAGAGCAAGATGGAGAAAATTGCTTTACAGATATACATAATTTGGTTGATAGTTCGAGTGATGATGATGGTGAAATTTCAAATTTATTTCTTGCTAATCTTAGCATTACAAACTTACCTGGAAAAGTTATAGGTGTAGATAGTGAACTAGTTCGAGACTCATTCAAAATTTGGAGACCAGGAGAAAGAAAGATGACAGGAATAAAAACACTGCAGCATGAAGAAGAAATACTGAAGGACCAACAACAAAACAAATTTTGGAATCCTGGAGGTAGCAAGTCAATCAGACTTGTAGCTGTCACATTACCATAGAAAAGTGATAGACCTCATAGACAGGAGTCTATGAATTTTTCTACATCGGGAAGTTTGATGCAGGAGCATCCTGCTTAGATTATTATTGTACATTTGGTTGATTTAGGGGGTGATACTTTTAATTATTCTTAGGAATATTGTATAGATTGAGTGAGAAATCTATGTGTGAGGTTTTCAGTTGTGAAATATTCTCAACTATGTGAGAATATTATGGATAATTAATACGTGTAGATCTCGTAGAGATCATAGTGATACGAGATCCTTGAATAGGAATTAGTTAAGTGAGTTATGGAGAAAATCAGGGATTTAGGATAATCCACAATTACGTAATTATGCTATAAATGTAAGCCTGCAAGGGGAGTGAAAATTAGAGTGTTAAACAATGTAGGGAGTGTTATAGAGGGTTGGGGAGAGCTAAGTGGTAGTGAGAATAAATCATAGCATGAGGTGTTATGTATATTTATGTAAATACTGATATTAACGAAAGGAGATTGTGTGTAAAAACGTGTTTTTGTATGATATTTTATTATGTGATTTTATTTCGTTGACTCTTTAATTATAGGCTGAATTATCTTTTAAATACAAGAATTTGCGTGCGGATTTTGATGTTTGAGGCTTGCCTGAATAAAGGCGTTAATTCGTTGATCGCTAGTTGAAAGCGGACAAAGACCGAATGCAGTAGCAAATCATCATTGATCACAGAATGGATCAATGATGATCTATAAGCGAGAGATCGATGGTGTTCGCGTGGTGAATATGCATGCACATTTACACAGGAAACAGACCAGAAACATTATAAGATCAAGTTGATTGATAAGTTCGTGATGAAACCTGGGAGAAGATTAGGATCATCTGATCGACAGATCCAACAGATCTATGGTTATCACATGCCAACAAGCAGAGTCGTTAATTCCATAAATGGATGCAATGGTTTATAGAATTGAGTTAATAGCTCAGTTAATTTAAACCGTACGTTTGAAGGGACCAGATCAGACGGTAATCGCATCAAGAGATGCATAGGATTTAATTTAAAAAACAAACGCTATATTTTATGGATTGTGGTTTAATCCGGTTGGATTCTGGATCGATCGTAGTTGTTCCTTATGAATATACGAGATCCTAATGATATTTCATCAAGAGATGCACGTGATTTAATTTCAATCATGGACCCAAGAAAGTTATGAGCTACGATTTTATTTCATTTCGATTATGTTGGTAAAATTAGAGGTTTGTGTATTTCGGGTAATTTAAATAGTTCTACTATTGGAGCAGAATAGCTTAATTTGGAGTTCCACTAGGGAGGTCGGGATATGATAAGATAATTAAACAGGAGTTTAATTAAGTTTAATCCCGTATTTATGTAATCGACGCAGCTTCGCTTCAACAAAAGACACCAGGGTAGGGAACTAGTATTTGTTTGAAAACCACATAGAGTTTAGAATTTATGGTTATGATCTCCCCCCCTATCACCTACCTGTTTTCATGCCTATGAGGATATTTTATTTAGAATTCATTAGGCAAATTCTATCCACATATCAACTCCATTTTGTCCCTGCAAAGAAGGGACATCTGTTCAAACTGGGAATGCCTATGGGGCCTTTCATTGTTAACGTCAGGAAGGATTTCAAGGCAGTCAAGGTCTTGCTCGAAGAGATGAAATTTGGCCTAGGAGAGATCTAGCACTATGACCCTCATGGTGTCATTTCCCAAAGGAGAGAAAAGATAAAGGCTTCGACTTATTTACATGAGTCTAAACTTGAAGTGGAATGGAAATCTAATAGTGAATCGTGGCCTCTTGATATAGAGATGGATATTGAGACTCTGACACCTAAATCTAAAGCCCAAAACATGCATGTGAGCCAGATTGAAGATATCGAGATGGTAGATACACCCTCATCTAAAAAGGATATGACTCAAGAAACAGAGGAAGAAAAATTGGAAACTAGGCTAGTGGAGATAAGCCCAGGCCAACTAGGTTTTCATGTCTCATTAGAAGATCTGTCATAGTCCAATACCTCATCTTATTCACAAATAATTGCTTTAGGTACAACAGCTAGTACATCAGTCACGGGATCAAGCTAAATTGCTGGAAAGGCCATCGAAGAAAGAAAAACGAATGTGAGGGAGGAGATGCAGCAGAAAATGAAATCTCATTTAGCCCCATAGGAAACCAAGTTGCTGACTGAAATGGATTTGAATAGGAACCAAATGAAATTCTCCTTGCATCATCCTCGAGCCCAATATTTGCCTTTAGGTTCACAATTCAAAACCCTAGATGTGTTTTTGGATTTGGCAAGTGTTCCCCTCTTGGACAAAATCATTTTCCATAATAAGGTTGAGGAAATGTTGTAGTATGAGTTAAATAGGAACTTGACCATTAGCAAGGAAAAAACATTATTGGGGAAAGGTACAAATAGGTTGAAGCAAGATAAATCCAATTCCCATGCCCTTCACATACAAAATGAGAGCTTCAAAGAGCTGGTGGTAAGGCTTGTTGTGAATCCAGAGGATAGGTAAGCTATTGAGACTCTTCTCAAGGGTTCTCAAAAATATATTCAGGAGCTAAGGTATAAGCTGAAGATGCCAGGTAGTGAGTATGTCCAATCCATCAAGATATCCCAGGTTGAAGCCAGAAAAGAGATCCTAGACAATGAGATCGTTGACATCAACAATGAGGTTGTATCCCTCAAGAAACAAATATCTAAGTTGCAATAGATAATCAACTCACATATATGTGCACTCATCATTCCTAAGGATCCCAAAAACCTACTAAACAACTTACTGAGACCCTTATTGGACTTTCGATTTCAGAAGGGGAACTGAAAAAGTTACAAAGGCATCTAGAAAATTACCTTAAAAACTTAGCCCAGGAGGAGAAACAAGTAGTGGTCAATAGGACGAATGTTGAGACCCTCAGTAAGGATATTTAGGAAGCTAAACAATAGATCTAAGAGCTAAAGGGTAAGTTGAAACAGAACATGTCATTGTTGAAGGATAAAATTTGGTGTGGGATGAAATCATTGAAGAAATAGGGAGGAATGGGGAATTTATAACCATGATGCATGAGAATAAAGTGGTGGTCAAAGAATTTGATTACTCCATCTTATCAGCTAAGGAGGATAAAGTAAATAATTCCCAGATTTCTCAAAATTTCATCATATTTGTGAATGAGAGGTCACTCAGTGAACTAAGGGCTATTTATGTGGTAGATAGAGTGGAGCTTGTCATGGAGATCACTAAGATGATCCAAAGGGAGGAAGACAGATTCAAAGTTGAAGAATGTTTGGGGGTAGTGGCAACAATATATATGCTTTCAATGAGGAATTTTAATCACTGATAAGGGTAGGATTGCCTAGTTATTGTGAATTTGGCAAGCTAAACAGTTGGTATCAATACAAAAAATTAATGGTAGATGACAAAAAGTAGAGCAAACTCCTACCATGATAAGACCACCACTTTCAAGGGAAAAACAATGGTAAATTATCCCAAGAAGGACTTCCAGTTGCTTGGCTTGGTAAAAATGCTATTCAAGGCTAGGTTGGACTATTCAGACTTAAAAAATATGAAGATATCACATAATTTTTTCTTCCAGTCTCCTAACCCAAATCCAGTCTTGTGGTAGAGATGTCAGTAGTTCATTGATCTTCCTGTGCTCCAGATCATCTACCCCATGATGCAAGCTCCACCTCCTGCTAGGAAAAACTGAAGATATTGAAGTTTGTGTCAATCATGACACTGTTATTCTTACTTCTATGTAAATATTTTATTTCTCAGTCAGTTATGTTTTATGTTACAAAGAGTTGTGTTGTAGAGCATGCTTAATTTTTACATGATAACTCTCTATAATAGAATCTAGAAAGAATATTTGTAATGGGTTCTCCCTTAGAGGCCTTATAAATATAGTGAGATAATATTTTAAGAGGGTTCAAAAAGTTTGTGAATTTTTTTCATTCCAATAGAGGAGAACTGTGAATTTTTTATCTCTTATTGCTATGTTGAAGATAAATACAATTTTTTTTGTGATTTCAGCTCACCTAAGCTTGTAGTATGTGTTCTTTATTTGTTACTTTCATATGTTTCATTTTCCTCTCATATTATATCATAAATAGCTTCTGGATGTTATTCTTGTGAATGCATGGATTTGTTGAAGTAAAATATTGATGTATAATGCATGTATGGACATGGAAATTAAATACTTAAAGTTCACACTATGCATCATTGCATCTCATCCTCCATTTCTACTTAACCCATTTCACGTTGATTTTTTATACATAGGACTTTCAGAGATAAGGCCTCTATATTGAATTTCTTTCTTGTTTAATTATTATGTCCCATATACTACAACGACTTATTAAGCTGTAGACTCATGTGATGAAGGTCATTGTATATTTGGATTTATGTTTGTGTGAGCTGATTTTTCATCCAATTGTTATGCATTTCCTCTAGAGGAGAGCTCTGAATCACCTCTATTTGATGACATGTTAAATATTGAGTGTGTGTGATAGCTTTTGCAAACCTGCAAGCACTCAACAAGGATTTTCTAGGCACTAGTCTTTTTTCCAACCCCAGGGTTGTTTCTAGGAGGTTGATTCTAGCCAAAACACAAGACATGGTTGCACCTAAAATGATTTTAACCAATTAGCTTGTGAGCAGTGTAGAAATTTTAAATTTTTTCCCAAAGTTGAAATTTCATCTCACTTCAATGAAGTCATTGATATTCCACATAGGAATTTCATCCTTGGGGTTTCACTCAAATATTCAAAAATACACTTACAAATATCTAAAATATGTCCGCCGCTAGTCTAAGAAAGTTCAAGTATATAATACTACAAAATTCTTCAATATTATATCAATGTAACCCTCAAAGAATGATTTGAGAAAGAATTTTGATATGAATAATACATTAATTAACGTTAAAAATATAACAAAACATTTAACATGTGAAGTTTCATCTAAGGAATTCTAATTCACTCATTTTTTCATCCTTGTTGTCATAGTGCATCAATATCAAAAGAACCATGAAACTTCTTCAATAGACATGAAAACTAGATTTGGAAATTGTATCTACAATTTAGGATAATAATGGTACAACTCCTTACTTATCACAATAATCAAGATAAATTATGATACCTTAGCTCATCCCAAGATGACATAAGAAGGTATTTTAGCTCACCCCAAGAAAATACTCCTCCAAATAATTCTAAACCTTAGCTAGGGCATCAACAATCACTGCAAACCTTAATCATCAACAACACGACCTGGATAAGCATCTCACAAAACTATAATAGCCTCTCTAAGGGGCTCAACAAAAAGCTAGCATCACACTAATCATCCAACACCAAGTACTTGCATAACATAACATCACACATGTTCAACTATCATTTCATCAAATTTGGTCTTAGAAACTAGAATATAGACTTCAAATTTGTAAATTTGTTTTCCAAAGTTATGAATATTGGCGTTCGTAATGTGAAAATTTTAATTACAAATGTGTGATTATTAATATTTCCAAACCATAAATTTTCTTCTCTAAGTTAGAAGTTTATTTTGGAAGTGCCGATTTCAATTCCATTAGAATAATTCTGATGTCAAGAATGCATCTGAAAACAAACAATGTACTAACAAAATCAATTTTAAAAGATACAATAGGATTCATTATGATGATTTCATCCCCAAGGGTCAATACTTTTAATTGTATTTTTTGCTTATATCCTTATTGGTTAATATAAATGTCATGTGTATGCACTTATTGGATGCAAAATTAAATTTTGCAACTAACGAGTATTCGCTCTGCATAATTTTGAGTTGATCCACACCAAAAAGATTTACAATTCAAGGTAAATACATGTTTTCTTTCTAGGAACATATTTTTTAATGTATTTTCAATTTATTTTATTGTGGCTTACCTTAAAAGTACATATAGTGTGTACTTGTTGGATGTAGAGTTAAAATGTGGAATTTAACTCTGCATCTAATGAGTGCCTACACTTGATGTTTGAGAAAATGTATAAGGAGATAAGTAGAAAATACAACATCAAAAATATTGTTTTCTCTTTTTTCTTTAAAATTTAATCTCTTATGTTGTTATTTAAACTATTATTTAAGCCCATTTTAAACCTTTAAGTTTTCCTAGTGCAAAATTGTAAATTTGAATTCAAAAATAGTTAGCATTGAATTATAAAAATGTATGTTTGGATATTAATATTGTGAAGTTATTATTTCAATGTATATATATTGAATTCCAATATTAATTTATGACAATTTATTTATGTTTATATACATTTACCACTAATTTGACACACATCAACGCTAAAGAGAAGAAAAATAGAAAAGTATTGTCATTGCATTGAGTAATTATACATTTTCACAAATAGTTAACGTAATGCACAATAAGGATGGTTGTTGTCACCAACAATGTGAACACATATGAACCATACATACAAAATCATTATGGTCCATGAGTTTGTCCTCCCTACGAACTTGTTCTAGTGGCTACAACACACGCCCCCCCCCCCCAATTCAATGAGTAATTATACATTTTCACAAATAGTTAACGTAATGTACAATAAGGATGGTTGTTGTCACCAACAATGTGAACACATATGAACCATACATACAAAATCATTATGGTCCATGAGTTTGTCCTGCCTACCAACTTGTTCTAGTGGCTACAACACACCCCCCCCCCCCCCCCAATTCAAATTGCTACTTCATTACCTGGAGGATTAAGAGGGGCCCATTTAATCAAATAACTCATAAGTCAACTTATAAATCCTCACTAACCTTGTCTAGCTATGATAGCTCTCTGAGAGCCTTGAGACACTAGAGGAATACTTAAAAGATTAAATAAGAATTCTTAGCTAGTCCACCAGTACAAAGGTGTACTAAGCATTATTCTAGCTATTAGTTCACCTTAGAAACTCCTCATCCTAGTGAACTGACACTTAGGTAAAATATTTAACTTTAGTTTTATTGCAAATTTTCCCTTTCAAGATAATGTTTCACTTCAATAAGACTTGGTGGAGAACTACAACACCCCACTAAGCCTTGATATAGAAACACAATTTCAAGAAATGCTATAATTTGAGTTTTTGCCTTTAAATCCTACCTTTCCAAGCTAGCATAGTTCCCTATTGCGTATTAGTCTAGTGCTATAGGACTCCTTTTGGGCCTCAAGGAAGAAACATAGTACTAGATAATGGCCTTCAAGGCAATGCTTCCTCACTCTTGGACACCCTTATTACTCCATTGAGCCTCAACAAAGTGCTACATCTCCTTATTATGACTTAAGCCAATGCTATAATGTTCCTCTAGCCATCAACTCAAGAACATACTCCAACTTGGTGATCTTGCACTTATCATGTGGATTCGTTACCTCACTAAAACACTCCATTGGGAACTAGTGTAGTGATATATCACTCCACTAGTCCCTAAGGCCATGATACACCAACCTCATCTTGATATTTAGCTTGTAAACTAGTCTTGTCACCTTGCCATAGTACTTCAATAATGAATAGCAAAGCAACACAACACTTCATTGGACATGAACACAATGTTATAACATTACCTTGAGCCTTAGCCTAGTGACATGATCGCACTATCAAGTTTTTCTCTCCCTCATGATACTTCACTCTTAGATTTTCTCTGTAGCGTTGAATCAATTGCTAAGAAATGTGAAGGTAAAAAAGTAATTACTAGAGTAATTAATACAAAAAAGATCACGGTAAATACTTAGAAATACCATGTCACTCCTTATTTTACCATATCACTTGGTCGTCGAGGGTAAAACACTTTTTTGAGAATGGAATAAAACTCAAATATCCTTGTTAGAAATCGATTAATCCGTCTTAGATCATTTAAGATATTGTTCATTCCCATTCATCCTCAATTAGACTATCCTATATGATTATTATGAACATTTACTTTCCCAAGAAATGTGTTATTAAACTGAAATTGGTTTCTTGCTTCTCTACTTGGTTAATTAAATAATTTGATGTATTTTTTCGGGATTGGACTATGCGGGGCATTTTTCCTTCAACCATTTCCCTCAGTGGCTGAGCACACACTAGTATTACCTCATACAACTCTGAGACAAGAAAACAAATCTTGACTCAACCCCATCAATGTTATAAGGGAAAAAGGAAGAGACTCACAACCCACTAACTCATTTTCTTCTTAGTTTTCCTTCCAAGTTTGACTCCAGAGCAAGGATAATTTTAGGGGTGAATGTTCGCCCTTTGGCGAAATTAAGGGGTTTTAAATTTTTAGTGGGCGAATATTTTGTATCATAGTACATTTTTACAAATCACCTCAAATAGCCCACCTTATTTTAAGGGAGAGGGTAAAAAAGGTAAATTTAGCCCTTGAAATTACGACTTACAACCTTCCATTTGCCCATTTTCAAGAATAGGTTTTATTTAAGTGAATCCATTCGCCTATTTTCAAGAATAGGTTTTATTTAAGTGAATCCATTCGCCCATTTTCATGAATAGGTTTTATTTAAGTGAATCCATTCGCCTATTTTCATGAATAGGTTTTATTTAAGTGAATCCTAAAGTGGAGGTATGGTAAATAAATAAAACGTCTTTTTATACTTACTCAAATGGTATGGTAAATAAATAAAAATATAAATAAACTAGACGTATCGTAAATAAATAAAACCTCTTTTTATATTTAGTCCATAACCCTCGTTCTATTTATGAAGGCTCAAGAAAGAGGTTTTATTTAAGTGAATCCTATGGGCCAAATACCATATTTGTAAAAGAGGTATGGTAAATTAATAAAATATAAATAAACGAGAGGTATGGTAAACAAATAAAACATTTTTTTATATTTACTCCATAAGTCACCTTATATTTATGAACAGTCAAAAAATGTGTTATATTTAGGTGAAACCTATGGCCAAAATACTATGGGACAAATACCATGGACTAGATTGTTATTAATACCATGCAAAAAACCATTATTAACCCTAATATTAGAATTAATAAAAATAAAAATGGCACATGGTATTGACCCATGGTATTCACCAAAATGGAACATGGTATTGACCCATGGTATTCACCTGGAATGTAGCCTATTTAAATGGGGGAATTAAACCAACATGTAGCCTATGCTAAGATTCACTAGGACTTTACAAAGTTTTATTATTTAGTGAAAGACTCGCCAAGATCTTACAAGATTTTATAATTGAGTAAAATATTCGCCTGGTGAGAGATTCGCCAAAAAATTATATATGCATATTATATTATTGATAAAATCGCCTTCCATTTTTCCTATATACCATGGAGATTCGCCCATTTATTATATTTATAAATTTAGGGGGGTTCTTAAAATTTTCCCTGCTCCAGAGGTGTGCCCAAGGAAGCCACAAGGTCATTTTTGGCACCTAGAGCACTTTTCCATAGAAACAAATCTTAGAAAACTCTTTTATCCTATCTTAGTATCCCTTATCTTTTATTTTCCTTAACTACCTAGGATTATTCTTACCATATAGCCTAGCATTTCATGCTCAGGGCTATAAAATCAACATTCTAGATTAAATCTTGACCATTTCTTCTATATTCAAGGTTGGGTAGATGGACACATGTTTATCTAACCTAGAAACCCTATTTATTCTCCCACTAGCATATATAAATTTCCTCATGGATAGATACATAGCCATCTTGGTCAAGATTGTGAATACTATCAACTTTGATGGTTAAGAGTGCTTCCCAAGTCAAATTTTCCATCTGCTATAATAGATTGTTTGGATTCATCCCATCCATATTGATTTGAAGATTGACATTTTTAACCCTCAATTGAGGCTCATCATTAGGATAAAAGTGTAGAAAATTGGTCAATATTTGGTGTTTAATAAATAGGGAGATGGTGTTAAGGTTTTAGAGAAAATGGATGACAATGAAATTATTTAGAAAGGAATTATGTAATTATTAAATAAATAAAATAAGTAAAATGTTTTTATTTTTTCAAAGATCAATAAATGTTATTTATATATTATGTTTGAATATTATACTATCAAATAATAGGAATAATTATTGTATTCTTAAAATTAATAATTTATTAAAATATTTTAATGAGGGATAAGGGGTCTAATCTTTAAAGGAATAATATTAAAAATGTATAGATTAAAAATATATTAAAAATGTAAATAAACTAGAGGGAGAGTTAATAATGAGTTTAAGGGATTACAAATTAAAAGGTTTGGATTTTAATGTTGGGATCCAGTTTTTCCTTATGGCCCATCCTTCATCCTTGTTTAGGTTTTTAGGATGTTTACTAATTTCAATGGCTTCTCTAAATTTTTTGTGGAAATAGTGGTCGATTTTGGGGAGGATGCGAGTTTTTTCAAGGTATATATGGTGCTTTGTATTATTGGAATTCTCTACTAGTGCAGAGTTTTTTTATCGATTATTTTTAATTTAAGCAGAATGTTCAAGGATGCGAGTATTAATGTATCATCATGTCTCACCAACATATGGAATTCCACAAGAAGAAGGGATCAGATAAACTCCTTTTTGGCATTTAGGGTCAATAAGATTGTTGCACTATAAATTGTCACCTTGACATTATACTATCTGTGTGAGTTCCTTATCACTCATACTTACCTCCTTTGCAAGTCTAAACCATCAGTTCCTCATATCAAGTCTTGAAATTAAGAGAAGATCTCTCAAAAGTTCTTAAAACTCTAGTTCCGCACTTTCTCTTTGTCTTACCTGCGGTCCCGCACCTAATGGTCATGTCTCCTGTACACCTAACTGCACTGTCTTTGTGTTATGGGTGCGGACCCCTGTAAAAGTTAAAAAGGCACGAGTATACTCTAAAAAATTCATTTTCAGTCATTTCTAGAAGCTTCTGGAAGGAATCTTGAGATGGCAAGTTCGCTCTTTTAAGGTTCATGTATCCCATACCTTAAGGAGCTAACCCCTTGATGTGAGGAGCTTACCGCTTTGAAGGAGGATTCTATCCCTTCATAGGTGGACCTGTAACCCCCTCCTCTGCACTATAAAAAGAAGCATTGGGCTAGTTACTTTGGAGGTTGAAAGCTGAATATTTTTAAGGTGAAATGCTACTGGAACTTAGTCTTCCTTAGTTGAGTTTTTATGAGGAGAGATTACATACCTCTAAGATCTCATTTGGAAGAGTGCAAGGCTTGTCAAGGTAAAGGAAATTCCTATTTTGGACCCCAGGAAGAGCTTGTTCAACATCAAGTCTAAAAGGTTGTAAGGTACTTCTACTTCAAAGTTAATAAAAATAAGTTTGTTTTTCTCAATAAGTTGTTGATTCATGGCTTATTTTATGGATTCCTTAATCACCAGAATAGACATGATTTATGATATTTGCTATGTAGGTGCTATTTAGTGTTTGCTTGCTTGTGATTGTAGGTCCTCAAAGGTAACTCTTTCGAACAACCAGGGGATGACTACTACAAACAAGCATTGGATCTAAGGTAGGATCTTAACACCTTTGTAGTATTTACTTATAAATCGCATATGTCTAGAGAAAGATAGGTTTGTTTGTCAGTTTGTTGCTAGACTATCTTTTGATACTGGGGAGATTGGCCCTATTCGCAAGATTGATTTATCTGACCAACAAAGGTCTTTAACGAATTTGAGACAATTGTGTATGGTATTTATAGGTTTGGTGGTCACAATTTTATGTTTTCTTAGGATATGGGAGATATTATTTGTGGTAACATGAATGTACGGAAGGCTTACTTTGTTAATGAAGTTGTCAAATTTGTTGCTTTTATTATTTTTATTATTAAGACAAGTGTCTTTGCTAGCTTTATGCATGGCTTTGATGGTTTGATGCTTATTATATCCATATTTTAAAAATACATTTATTAGATGCGATTTATCATTATCCAAGTGTTCTTTATCAAAGATTTGGATTTCTTTTTTTGCAAGGGTGTTTAAAATGCCTAATTCTTGTTTGGGATGATGATGAGAAGTGGCATGGAGATATTGTTCGGTGTGAGTCTTTTTCTAGTCGACTTAGTGACATATGGAGACATCAGAATTCTGAGTGATGAGGATGTCAAGGAAAGGAAGGTTGTCACTAACTTCTAATTCCATGGTAAATTTTATTGGAGGAAAATATTATTTAGATATTATTTGAATGTTTCTAATGGTTCGTGCCCATGAAGCCATATGATGAAAGTGTCATCCACAAATACTTCCCATAATCTATGTTTTAAGGGTGCACTTTCAAGGGTTTTGGATTCAAAATATTCGATTAATAAATTGGATATAATTGGAGAAATAGGAGAAACCATAGCTACTCCACATGTTTTTTCATAAACTTTGTCCATGAAACTAAAAAAGGTGTATTTGAGACAAATTTCAACAAGTTTTGAAGGTATTCAGATCAATGATTTTTCGAACAACCTCCATGGCTCCATCAATAGGAAAGTTTGTGTATAGAGAAGTGACATTAAAGCTAACCAATATATCGTTTTTTTCCAGATTAATATTCTTGATTCCATTGATGAAGTGGGTAGAATATTTGACAAATGATTCAGTGTTGCCAACTGAGGGTTTTAGCTTCTTGACAAGGTATTTGGTGAGATGATATGTGGGACCTCCAATAGTATTTACAATAGGTCTATAGAAATCCCTTCTCTATGTATCTTAGGAGAACCATAAATTCTAGGGGTATAAGGGAAACAGTCAATGAGGGTCTTGTTATCATGTATTTTGTTGCCTTTGATTAACGTGAAAAACTTCTTTTGTATTGTTTTTAAAGGATTTTTATCAAACTTATTGTAACACCCACTATTATTAAGATGTTCTATCATTTTGTCATTGTAGTCATTTCTATTCATTACGATGGTAGCTCCTCCCTCGTCTTATTTTAATACTACAATAATAAAATATTCATCTTAGAATTTAGGTATTTGAGAGAAAAATATGCATCTTTTGTGATGTTTCTTTTGGGGGGTTTAGATTTTTGAAGAATGATAGAGAAATATTGTCTAATTTTCTCTTTGGTATTATTAGGGATGTCTTTTATGCCATATTCAATGTGACTAATTATATATTCTATGGGAATTTTCTTTGGCATCATGGAAAAATTTAACCCTTTATTTAAAAGATTAATAATTGATTCATTTAAACTAAGATCAGACAAATTAATAATTCGGTTCTTTAAAGAAGGTTTTATATTAGTGAAGAAGGACATTTTAGAATCCAAAGAGGATTTATTTGCAGGATGGGGTGAGAATGTTTGGTTAGAGAGTGAATTATCCAAATTGTTCTTGGGATGGCACATCCTTTATGTGCTTGATCAATAGTGTGTTGTGTCCATATTTGCACAAGTTTGTTATTGTGTTCATTGATGATTATTGGTATATTCTAAAATTGAAGAAGAGCATGTCGAGCATTTAGTAGCAGTGTTGAGATTGTTGAGAGAGCATCAGTTGTATGGTAAGCTTAGCAAGTACAGTTTATTTCAGACTGATGTGCACTACCTGGGGCATGTTCTCTCCAAGGAGGGTATAGTAGTGGACCCAGAAAAGGTAAGAGATATCATAGAGTGAGCAGCTCCCAAGAATGTAGATGAGGTGAGATCATTCATGCGGTTAACAAATTATTATAGGAGCTTTGTCAAGAAAGTCTCACAAATTTCTTATCTTATCACATCATTATAGAGAGAAGGTAAAAAGTTTGAATGGACAGAGGAGTGTGCAGCTAGTTTTGCGTAGCTCAAGCAGTTATTGACACATGCGCCAGTGTTAAAGATTACACATCCAAAGAAATAGTTTGTAGTATGTACAGATTGTTACAAGAGAGGACTTGGTGGACTCCTTATGCAGGACGAACAGGTGGTATGTTAGGTCTCATGACACTCTATGAGCACAAGGAGAACTACCTGATACATGATCTTGAGTTGGTAGTGATTATACATGGATTGAAGATGTGGAGGCACTATCTTGTTGACTAGAGGTTTGTATTGATAAGTGATCACAATGGTTTGCGGTATCTATTTGACCAACCAAATCTGAATGGAAGGAAGGCTCTATGGTTGGCCACAGTTAGTGAATTTGATTTTGAGATCAGGTATATCAAAGGTAAAGAGAACAGGGTGCATATTCTCTTAGCAGTCCAATACAAGTAAATCACATAGCAGCTATGAGCTCCCATGGGACATATTTACAAGATAGTATCTTACAGGCAGGTCAACAAGATGTTAGGTATATGGAGATTCTGCGTAGGTTGCAATGGAGTATAGGTAGTGCTACATGTAGTAGTACATGTACAAGTACAGGTAGTTGTACATGTACAAGTACATGTAGTAGTATAGGTATAGGTATAGGTAGTGGCACAGGTACAAGTAGTAGTACATGTATAGGTAAAGGTAGAGGTACATGTATAGGTAGATATGTAGGTGCATAGGATATGGACTATCATCTCACAGAAGATGGATTGCTTAGATTTAGGGACATGATATATGTGCCAGATAACATTGAGCTCAAGAAGGTGATCTTGAGGGATTTTCATGTGAAACCATATTCAGTTCACCTGGGTTATCGAAAAACCCGACAACAGTGAAGAAATTCTATTATTGGCCGAATTTGAAGAGAGACGTAGTACCGTTTTGTGGCTAGATGCTTGGACTCTCAGCAGCTGAAGGCAGAGTGTAAGAATCCAGGTGGATTGTGTTATGCAACCAGCTCACAAAATAGAAGAAAATATAGATCAACGACTTCAAAATGAGCCTTTTCAAGGGGAAACCTCCTTTACATTACACAAATGAATAATTCTTGGATGATTCAAATGAAAAAGCCTCCTTTATATATATAGGAGTCTAAGGGGTCATAATATAATCAAATATGACACAACAATAATAATATAAGGGCACAACAATAAAAATAGTGGGCTTCTATCGGGCACAATAATAATAATATGGGGACAATAAGGGCACACCAATAATAATAAGGGCAATAGTGAAAATAGTAATGGGGGAATCACTACTGTTATAGAGACCTAACATGACCCTCTCCTTCAAGAAAGTGTTTTCCTCAATGCTTGAGTAGTTATGGATGCTTCTGCATAAAACTCTCATTCTACCATGTGGAATCTTCAATGGGTAGGTTCTTCCACTTGATGAGATACTCTAAAATTGATCGATTTCATAGCTGTCGATTTCTTGTTTCTGTGACTGCTTCAGGTTCCAATATTATTTTTCCTTCCTCGTCAAGTTCTGGAAATATTGTTTGAACTAGGAGCTTGTCACCTATAACCTTCTTTAAGCATGAAACATGGGAAACTATGTGCACTCGGGAAACTGCAGGAAGCTCCAATTTGTATTCCATTGTACCAATCTTTTGCAACACCTTGTATGGACCATAATACTTTGGTGATAATTTATTATCCTTCTTAGCTTTCTTGAGGGACATTTTTTTATATGGTTATATCCGTAGAAATACCCAGTCACCTACATCAAAACTTCTTCCATTGTGATGTTGATCTGCTTGTTGTTTCATTGCATTCTGTGCCAAAGTAAGGTTATTCTTTAAGAGTTGGAGAACTTTTTGTTGATGCTCAATGTGATCTTACACTACTTGAACTGATAAGCCTCATAAATGGGTAATTATATGGGCTCATTTTACCTCCTAACTAGTCAAATCAACCATTCTCTTAGCATATTGTATGATTTTCTGATTATATTTATGCTTATAGGGTGAGTTGAGTTAGTTATTATGCCATGTGGTATAACGTGTATTTAATGCACATTATTGATGGATTTCGAGGTCAAAGTCAAGGATCCAGTGGTAAAATTACAGCAATAACTTGAAGTAGATAGAGGAGAGGACTTATAGGAGGGAATCCCCCTCATTTATTACTCCTCACTTCGAATTCCCGTTCATTCATATCAGAGTACAAGTCGCTAAATCATGCACCAGAAGGCAGCCGAGCAAGTGGAAGATGATTGATAGTTATCTCTTTGGGAGCCAAGACTCCCTGATTTTAAGGAAGTTGTTGGTAGCTTCAAATGTATAAGTAGAAAGGCCTAGGGCCTCACTAGGGTTAGTTTTTTTCTCGTGTAAACTCTGTTCAAATTTCGGGCATATTATTTTGTGAGAATTTCATGTAATCTTGTTATTTTTTTATAATGAAGATGGAATCCTTTTTGAGCTAGCACTGAGTTACCTCAGAGGGATGAAGCTCTTGGTTTAGGACCCAATCCAAGTATCAAAGATTCTCTTTACTTGTATTTTTATGCTTTACTTTAGTTTGTATATTAGTTTGTTGTTAGATGTATTTCCTTTATGGTTAAGAATAGGTTGCTTTTGATGATTTAGTAGCCTGCTTCCATTTATGCCTTTTGTAACAGGTTAAGCAGTGATCAGAGAAGATTCAAAAGGCTAGCAATAGTGCCTTGGCCTCTCTTCCTCCCTCTGGGACCATGATTTGAGGCAAAGACTCTCTTGCTACCCCAAAAACACAGATTTTCCTCATTCCTATGACTTCTAATGTTTGCAGCTCTCTAGTAGGTTGATAGTCCAGTTTTGCTTTACCTTAGATCTTCTTTATCATGTTCACTTCCTGATTTGCAATATTCCTTTTGCATACTTTTCTTCATTACAACAATTCCTAGTATTTCCTTCTCTACATCATAGTTTAGGCCATTTTAATGCAAAACTCTATTTTTCCTAGGATGCACTCATTTCATTTGTTGCTTGATTTTCTTGGTTGACTGTTAGTTTCTATGCAGTAGATCTCTTCCAGTAGTAGTCCTGCTTACCAGAAATCACACCCTCCATCTGATCCATGCCCTATAGGTCTCCCAAACCTCACCTCAATTCTACCCTAGTTTCCTTCATTTTTCATAGAACTTCTTCCTCTCTTCTTGAGCAAAGCCAATCATCTTTCTCTCTCCTGGTGATTCATGGTAGACCTTAGGCATCCTAACACCTCATTCCAACCTTCATCCACCTCTTCCACCGACTTTCACACCCTCAAAACAATGGAAATTTCTCTCGGCCTCCTCCTGTAGGCCTCCTATAGTTTCTCTATTTTCCTCTTGTAGTTTTCCTATGTCCTCCTGTAGTTTTTCCTGTAGGCTTTCCTTTGAAGGCCGAGTGTGAGAAAATCCTCCAGAAGGCCACCTAAGACCTCCTAGGACCAATCCACACCATCCTATCTCCTCCCAAGCTCCAAAACCGCCCTCCAACGCCACTTATTCACTGCCACACTCACACACAATAAATTAGATGCATGTTAAATTCACATAAAAACACATAAAAATCCAAAAACATGTTTTTGCTTATTTACTTCTAGAAATAGAATGGTTATATGTTGTTTACTTCCTTGAGTAGGCAATGGAATTTATTTCATGGGTTTTTATAGTGTTTTCATCAAAAGTAGAATTAGCTTGTTAATTAGGGTTTACTAAGTTTTTCTTTACATTCCAGTCTTTCTCCTTTCTTCAATTAGAATAACATCTATAGAGTATTCTTTCCTTCCTTTCTTCATACATAGAGCTTCTTCTAGAATCTATAGAAGTTGGCTTGAGCTCCTAGTGATCTCACGCCGGCTAGCCAAGTGACAATCTACAGTGAGAACTAGTATTTGTGCATATAGCTTCCAAGTTTGTTATGAACTACCAGGTTGATAAAAGTAATGCTCGAAGCCCAGGAGTTGTAGAATTCTTGCTACAATACTGGCGCTCACCACTTTTTGGCACCATTGCCAAGGACGCATCAGAGTATTCTATGATTACTGCTTTCTTCTATTTCCTATTACAACATTCTGGTAATAGTTTATTTAAGCAAAAGTAGACTAGTCATTTCTTTTCTTTCTGTTCTGAATTTCCTTGCTTTCCTTTTCAATTCTGCAAATTTCCATTTGGAAAGTTCATCTCAGCTAGTTGTAATTTGTTTTGTTCAATCATAATTTTAGTTTTTGCAGGTTCCTTCAGTGTGGGGAAAAAGAAACAAATAAAAAACCAACCAAAAATATTTCCTTTCATGGCTCATAGGAGTAGAGATAACTCAGGAAAATTTTTTCCCAACACCCCCACTGCTTCACTCAGCCAACCATCTCTCTTCTTCGATGGCTACAATCAAGAAGAACCCTTAGGTGAACAACCGGACATATTTGAAGAACCTATAGTGGAAGAAGAAGAAGAAAACATTCCTCTAGAGCCAATGGCTAAAAACAAAAATGCTAGGGGAAATGGAGAGAGAATAGAGGGTACCTTCCCCATTCGGGAGACCAATGGAGACACCAAAATGAAGAATATAAGTCCTTCAACCCTACCTCACTTCCATGTTCTGCCTACAGAAGATCTTGACACCTTCTTGTTCAAGTTTGCTGTCATCTGTCGAACTTATGACTATGCAGAAGATGAGCAAAAATTGAAATTGTTCCCTTGTACTCTCAAGGACGCAACGCTACTCTGGTTCATGGGATTACCTGGCAATAGCATCACAACTTGGGCTCAGATGAAACAGGCCTTTAACAACAAGTATCGATACTATTGTAGGTCAAAAGATACTAATGAGGAAATCTTCCGAATGACCATGGGAAGTGATGAGTCCCTGGAAGACTATGAAGAGAGGTTCCAACTCAATTACAAAAGGGACGGGTGTGCACTTGACCCTAAGTCTCTAAATTTGTTCCTGCTCAGGGGAATTCGGGAAGACCTTTTAGACACCCTCCATCTACTGGTCGGGGGAGACATTAACCAACTATCCTATGAGGACATAAAGACTATTTTTAGAAACCATTCTAGAGCAACCAGAAAGAAAGGTATGGGGATTCAACCCATAGCCAGTACCTCTTCTTCCAATTCATCCATTAAATGTGAAATTGGAAGCATGCTGGAAGACTTCAAGAGTGAGATGCTGCAGACTCTTGCCATGCAAATGGATACCTTACATATCAAAAGAAAACAAGAGGAAGCAGAGAGAGCTTTGGCCATTTTTTTCCCTAGATGCACCAGGAGGCATCCTAGTAATGAATGCCCATTGAGCTCTATAAATGTTTATTCAGTCCATGAAGAAGATCATGCTACTGATAAGTGCCCTTCCTTGCGCAGACTTAAAGCTGTATACCGAGGGGCCGAAGGAATCACTAACATATCTATTACATAAACCAAAGGAGGTCGCAGGGACCTAAACCAAACTAGCAGGGGATGCAAGGTACATCTTAGGCCTACTACAACCCCAACCAAGTCACCTCCATACCTTCTTGGGCCCCCCCTGCTCATCCTTCCTGGTCCACGCCTCCTCCTTGGTCCTTGTGTGTGAGTGTGGCAGCAAATAGGTGGTGTTGGAGGGCGGTTTTGGACCTTGGGAGGAGATGGGATTGTGTGAATTGGTCCTAGGAGGTCTTAGCTGGCCTTCTGGAGGCTTTTCCACACTCAGTCTTCAAAAGAAATCCTATAGGAAAAACTACAGGAGGACACAAGAAAACTACAGGAGGAAAACAAGGAAACTATAGGAGGCCTACAGGAGGAGGCCGAGAGGAATTTTCACTGTTTTGAGGGTGTGAGAGTGGGTGGAAAAGGTGGATGAAGGTTGAAATGAGGTTTTAGGGTGCGTAAGGTCTACCATGAGTCACCAGGAGAGAGAAAGATGATTGGGTTTTCTTAAGGAGAGAGGAAGAAGTTCTATGAAAAATGAAGGAAACTAGGGCAGAATTGAGGTGAGGTTTGGGATACCTATAGGGCATGGATCAGATGGAGGGTGTGATTGCTGGTAATTTGGCCTACTCCTAGAAGATATCTGCTGTATAGAAACTGAAAGTCAACCAAGAAAATCAAGAAACAAATGAAATGAGTACATCCTAGGAAAAATAGAGTTTTGCATTAAAATGACCTAAACTATGATGTATAGCAGGAAATGATGGGAATTTTTGTAAGAAAGGAAAGCATGAAAAGGAATATTGTAAATCAAGAAGTGAAAATGATAAAGAAGATATAAAGCAAAGCAAAACTATACTATCAACCTACTAGAGAGTTGCAAACACTAGAAGTCCTAGGAATGAGGAAAATCTGTGTTTTTGGGGTAGCAAGAGAGTCTTTACCTCTAATCGTGGTCCCAGAGGGAGGAAGAGAGGCCAAGGCACTGTTTCTATCCTTTTGAATCTTCTCTAATCACTCCTTAACCTATTATAGAAAGCATAAATGGAAACAAGCTACTAAATCATCAAAAGCAACCTATTCGTAACCATAAAGGAAATACATCTAACAACAAACTAATCTACAAACTGAAGTAAAGCATACAAATACAAGTAAGGAGAAGCTTGGCTACTTGGATTGGGCCCTGAACCAAGAGCTTCAGCCCTCTGAGGTAACTCAGTGCTAGCTCAAAAAGGATTCCATCTTCATTATCAAAAAATAACATGATTACATGAAACTGTCACCAAATAATAAGCTTGAAATTTGAGCAGAGTTTACACAAGCAAAAAATCCAACCCTTGTGAGGCCCTAGTCCTCTCTACTTATACATCTGAAGCTACCAACAACATCCTTAAAATGGGGGAGGCTTGGCTCCCAAAAATCGATATAACTATCAATCATCCTCCACTTGCTCGGTTGCCTTCTAGTGCATGATTCGACTGTTTGTACTCTGAGCTGAATGAAGGGGAATTCAAAGTGAGGAGTAATAAATGAGGGGGATTACCTCCTATAAGTGTTGGAAATAATACTGAGAGTGGGGGGGGGTGAATCAGTATTAGCAATTCAATAATATTTCATTTCCATAATTAGATTCATATATGCTACTTCAGTTAATGGAACTTGCGTGTATACGCAACTATATTTAAGGCAAATAGCGTATATCCTGCAAACTTATAATTTAATTAATTATCATATGTTGATCTTTACATAGTGCATTAGAACCATATAAATAGTAACCAAGTGCAGTAAAATAGAACAGACAATCACACACACATGAACACAAGATATAATGTGGAAACCCAATGTGGGTGAAAACCACCTGCTACAATCCTCTCTATCTTCTTTTAATAAGAAACTTTTTTTTACAACTTTTTTACTAGTGTAGTCTTATACCAGTATGTAGGCTTCTACCTGTAGAAGGCTATAACCTTCCCTCATTCTCTAGCTTCCCTTGGAAGGGAGCTACAACCTGCTAGCTCTTCTACTAGTTGATATGTTTACTAGTACATAGGTGCCAACCTACAGAAGGCTACAACCTTCTCTTTTCTTCCAGGGACCATGTTTCACAAATTTTGACACTAGATACATCAATAACATCATTCGAACATCAACTACATCTGCATCAATCAATCTCCTTTGCACGAACCACAACTGAATCAATCAATCACTTTTCAAATGTTGTAACCAGAATACAGTAACCAGAACCCAAAACACTGTAACAACAACCACAAGTAGCTAAAGCATATTTTAAGAGGTATACGCTACCTCAATGTGTTGAACCTATGTGCATACACACTTTTCTCAAGGCGAACCTGCGTATAGATACAAATCAATTTTAAGATGTATACGTTGTTTTGATATGCAGAAGCATCGTGTATACATGCCTTTTCTAAGGTGAACATGTGTACAGATCTATAAATAATGATTTAAACTTTACAACAATTCTAGACTTCAGTTATACTCAGATCATCATATTTATATCTACAACATGCGCCAGTTATTCAGATAAAAGATCAAAACACACAAAGATACTTCAATTCAAGCTTTAAGATATTGACCCATCATTAGATCTTATCCTTCCTAAAGCGCTAAGGTTCATCCTTGATTTAGATCCAGCTGTGCAACATAACACAATAACCTGAATTCTAGATCTTTCTCTTCATTAGATATTCAATCCATGAGTGCCTTTGCCTAATAAAATTCTCCTCCTTTTATAATCTTAGGCCTTACTCAATACCATGGACCAAAACCACTTAGAACAAATACCTTGGAAGAAATACCTGGGGTCAACACTTCGGACAGGATACCTTGGACCAATACCATGGATCAAAATACCATGGACCAAATACCACAAACCAAAACTAAGTTTTCCAACATGTACGTGCCTTTCCTTCAGTGAAAGTGCGTGTGTACACCATATGCGCCTTTTGGTATGTGAACCCACATGTACACACGCCTTGGTCAATGAGGAACCTGCGTGTACCTCTATTTCTTCATTCTGAGAGTCTGAACTGTGATCTGTCATCTGAGTGAGTTGCCATCAAGGACAACACCTCTGTCATAGTGCGAAATCTGAGTCATAATGCCAACAATCTCCCCGTTTGGAGTTGATGGCAACCCTAAGTCACTCTCCCCCTTTGTCATCAAGGGAAAAGGGTTATGCTCCCCCTGAGTACATGCTGAATGCTTTGAAATGTTGAAGAGTGTTGATTGAGCTCCACGCTCCCCCTGGAAATAAGTAAGGTCTTCAAAAAGATGTTCTACATCATAAATGACCTTCCTATCGGCACTGACTCAGACATACATCCATCTCCCAACCGAGTGGGGATATACTAAGTTTGACTCATCCACCCAACCAAGTGGGGATATACCAAATGTTTATACATGTCAAAACAAGAACATTACATCATCCATCCCATGCATAGTGGGGAACCAAAATAGGTCATTTCATGACCTTGACATTAAAATATATACATGATATAGAGACCACATATCTAAAACAAGACCATGATAGTTATCAGAAACTATCATCAGTAGCATCTGTCAATCACCATCCAGACCAGCAACCATGATCTCCCCCTGAACATGTTTCATCTGCATCAAAAACAATTGTGAATTTGTACCAAGATCTTCTAAGATAATGCCAACAATGAATTATTAGAAGTATATGCTCCCCCTGTGCCACATGATCACTATCAGACCCATATTAGACTCCTTTCATCCTGACTCTGTCCCACTATTTTTCTTCAAACCAACATCTACGTGACTGTATCCACAGAAACCTGGGTATGTACGTAGATACGCTTCATGGAACTCATGTATAACCGCTTTTGTTTGAAACAAATAAGTTTTAACCATAAGATGATGCATCAACTATTCCCAGCTTCTGTCTGAGATATTCGAATGTCTCTCTGGGCAATGGTTTGGTGAATATATCAGCAACCTCTTCTTTGGAGGGAACATACTCCAATTTGACCTTTTGCTCAAGCATTTGTTCACGTAGAAAATAATATTTGATGGGTATGTGCTTGGTCTTGGAATGCATGACTAGATTCTTTGAAATACTGATTGCACTTGTATTATCACATATAATGGAGATGGTTGGAGTACATGTTATCTGAATGTCTTGCAATGTTTGCATCGTCCAAAGGAGTTGTGTGCAGCAAGATGCAGCAGCCACATATTCTGCTTCAGCTGTAGATAATGCAATTGAAATTTGCTTCTTGCTGAACCAAGATACTAATCGGGAACACATATAGAATGCACCACTACTAGTGCTTTTTCTGTCATCAACGCTTCCTGCCCAATCTGCATCTATATATGCATCAAGTGTAAGATATGTATCTCTAGGATACCATAAACCAAAATTCTGTGTTCCTTGAAGATATTTGAAACTCCTTTTGACTGTCTGAAGGTGTGATTCCTTTGGATTGGCTTGGAATTTTCCAACTATTCCCACTGCATGCATGATGTCTGCTTCGGTACCTGTTAGATAAAGAAGACCACCAATCATGGATTTGTAGGTTGGTTGATGCACTGCTGTTGATTCATCATTTGAGCTGAGACTGCATCCTATTACGATGGGGGTACATACTAGTTTAGAATCTTCCATGCCATATTTTTTCAAGCTCTGCTTGAGATACTTGGTTTGTGAAAGAAAAATACCATCTTTCTTTTGTTGAACTTGTAGACCAAGAAAATATGTGAGCTCACCAATCAGGGACATTTCAAATTCTTGCTGCATTAACAAAGCAAAGTTTTTGCTCATGGCTTCTTCATTTCTACCAAAAATGATATCATCAACATACACAACAAGTATTAGCAATTTATTATTGTCAATCTTTGTATATAGATTGCTATCAGCTGATCCTTTAGAAAAACCTTGTTGATGGAGATATTTGTCAAGAAGATAATACCAGGCCCTTGGAGCTTGTTTTAGACCATAGATAGCCTTTTTGAGTCTGCATACAAGTTTTGGATCATTTCCAAGAATGAATCCGTCTGGTTTCTCAATATATACTTCTTCTTCTAAGTCCCCATTAAGAAAAGAAGATTTACATCCACTTGGTATACTTTGAATTTCTGAAAACTAGAAAGAGCAAGGAACATTCTTATGGCTTCAAGTCTTGCAACAAGTGCAAAAGTTTCTTCAAAATCTATACCTTCTTGTTGAGAATACCCTTTACAAACAAGCCTGGCCTTGTTTCTAATAACTTCTCCTTTTTCATTCAGCTTGTTTTTGAATATCCATTTGGTTCCTATGATATTCTTATCATGAGGTCTAGGAACTAATTCCTAAGTATTATTCTTTTCAATCTACTCAAGCTCTTCATTCATGTCCTTGACCCAACATTCATCTTTGCATGCTTCATTTACATTTTGAGGTTCGATGGAGGGAAGAAATGCTAGATAGCTTGAAGCTTCTGTAATAGTTCTTCTTGTCTGCACACCTGCCTCTTTTTGTCCCAAAATTTGAGTCTTTGGATGATTTTTCTGAACATACCTGGATGGAGTATTTTCTTTTGCCGTTATCTATTCTTCTGGTGTTTCATTGGATTCTTCTTTAGAATTAGTCTGATTTGATGTGGAAGGATAATCCTCATCTTCTCCACAACGTTCAGTTTTTACCTGATCTGGATTTTTGCATGCTTCATCAACCACAACATCAATACTTTCAAAAATTTTCCCAAGTCTTTTATTATAACACTTATATCCTTTACTTCAAGAAGAGTAACCAAGGAGAATGCCTTCATCTACTCTGGATTCAAACTTGCCAAGTTTTTCATCAATCCTTTTGATGTAACATTTTCTTCCAAAACCTTTGAAGTATTTTACAGTAGGAGTCTTACCATACCAAAGTTCATGTGGAGTTTGAGTGCTGTTTACCTGAACATTTTCTTTGTTAAGAATAGCGACGATAGCGAATGCAGCTTCACCCCATAAGGTTGTAGGAGTTCCAGACTCATCTAGCACAGCATGAGCCATTTTTTGAATAGTTTTGTTCATCCTTTCTACCACTTCATTTTGTTGAGGAGTCCTTGTAGTGGAGAATCACCTTTTTATTCCATGTTCTTCACAAAAGTCAAAGAATTCATCCGAGGTAAATTCCCCTCCTTGATCAGATCTGAGACATTTGATTTTGCAATCTGATTCATTTTCAACCAGGGTTTTGAAGGCTTTGAATTTTTCAAATGCTTCATCTTTATGCTTTAGTAGCCCTGTCCAACACATTCTGGAAAAATATTCAAAGAAAAATATAAAGTATTCCTCTCCACACGGTGACATTTTCCTTAATGGACCACATAAATCAGTATGAACAAGTTCAAAAGGCTTACTAGTTGATCCTTCCTTTTCAGGGAATTGTGGCCTCATTTGCTTACCAAATTGACATGATTTGCATATTGTACTTTCTAGAATGCTGATATCAAGAAGATCACAAACAACCTAGAATTTGCTTTCTTTACTTATTTGAGAGAAGCTTAGATGCCCCAATCTTTTGTGCCATAGCCAGTGTTCATCATTTTTTCTTAGATAGCACTGTTATTGTCCTCCCTTGAGTATATATAAGTTGTTTGGAGTTCTTATACCTTTGATCATGGTTTCTCCTGTATCAAGCTCATGAACAACACATCCATTTGATCGAAATACTACTTCGTTTCCTTGATCACACATTTGACTGACACTCAACAAGTTATGATTTAGACCATCAACATACATAACATTCCTAGCTTAAAATTTTTCTTTTAAAATAATAGAGCCTTTACCTTTATGACAGCAGGAGTGTCATTTCCAAATGAGACCTTCTTTTCATTTTCTAAGGCATTATATGACTGAAGTTTTTCTTTATCACCTGTCATGTGTTTCAAGCATCCACTGTCAATGTACCACTAATTTTCTTATCCTTCTGCATACAGATCTATACCACATCTTTCTGTTTGTGGTTCTTTCTTTCTCCATATTTTGGGATTTAATGTAGTTTTCTCCTTCTGAGATGTTTTCCGAAATTTACTCATGCATTCAGATTCTTCGTGACCAAAGTTGTTGCAGATAAGTCATTCTATTTCATTTTCAAGAAGAGAAAAGTTATTGTAGGTCCATTTCATGATCCTCATCACATTCCTTTGATTTCGTGCTTCTCTAGTCATGATGGTCTTGTAAGCAACACATTGAGCAGCTTTGTGTCCAAAGTTATGAGATGAAAAACATTGGCGATTAAAGAAGTTCATGTGATCATCAAATCTACTAACCTGGTGATTGTAGTTGCGATCGATATTCATTCTTGAAGCAAATTGAGTATGATTTATCTGAGGTTTGTAGCTTCTATTCATCCTTGAAGTAAATTGAGCTTGATTTACTTGGTGATCTGCTTTATGGCTTTTTTGTCGATTGTCAAACTGTTCACTGCTCTTTGCTGCATCAAGATAGCTTTTATTGGAGGTTGACAACTTCTGTGCTTGGGATGCTTCTTTAGTATATCCAAGACCTGTATTTATCAGAGGAGAACACTGCACTTTAATAATGTCATTTAATGTTTCTGATCCTTTAGCAAATCTATGATTGAGAGTTTTTGTTTTCTCAATATCCTTTCTTAAACCCACAATTTCACATTCTAGATTTTCATTGTGTTTTCCTCTTTCAGCAAGTTGGAATGTCAGAGTATCTATAATCATATTCTTTTCCTATAAACAGACTTTTAGTTTAGATACTTCTTCATAAAGGTCATCTTCATCTAAAGCATCTAAGAAATCATCATCTTCAAAAGCCATTAGAAGTCTATAGTCATTACTATTTTCATCTTCATCACTATTTGATAAACCATCACTATCTTCATGACTATAGTAGCTCTTCTTACTTACACTTGGTTTTCTATTCCATTTTGCTGATTCCTTAACTTTATGAAGCTTATCTTTATGAGGAAATTTGGCAACATAATGACTGACTCTTCCACGAGCAAGAGATTTGGAAGGCAGTTTACCTCTGAATCTCCCAGAACCCCATTGAAGGTTCTTGACAATGTTTGCTTCTTCTTCTCCTTCTGAAATATATCCTAATTCGTGGAATTCTTCTCTTCCTGAAGCTTTGAATGCAGCTTCAATCATATTTTATGGTCCTCCTTTTCTCATTTGAAAAGAAGTTAATGTTCCATGCAGCTGTGTCATAGCAATAGTTTGAAGATCCTGCTTTTCTTCTATGGCAAATACTTTTGATTCAAACTTAGTCGACAAGGATCTTAAAACCTTTTCAACTAAAGTAACTTCTTTTATCTCTTCACCCAAGTTCTTCATGCATTTAACTATCTCATTTATGTGTAAGAAGAAACTAGCAATACTTTCATCATTGTGCATTTTGAGAGTTTCATATTGAATTCTGAGAGATTGCAGATATTCACGTTTTACTTGATTGTCTCCTTCATAGCTTAGAACGTAATTGTCCCATATTTCTTTGGCAGTTTTGAGCTGCATAACTTTGACAAATTTTGATTGTGATAGACTCCCTAATAATGTATTGATAGCCTTGGCATTGGTTTCATATTGCTTATTACCAGCCGTATCTGTAGGAATTGCTGATGGAAATGTATATCCTCCTTCCACGATTTCCCAAACTTCTATTCCAAGAGATTGAAGATAGGTTGTAGTCCTTACCTTCCAATAAATGAAGTTGCTCCCATCAACGATTGGTGGTCTACTGGATCCCTCTCTTTCGTAGTTACTCATGATGATAGATCTTCCTTCAAGCGATCAAGCTTCTTCTGAAGGACCTGCTTTGATACCAATTGCTGGAAATAATACCCGCGGGGGGGGGGGGGGGGGTGAATCAGTATTAGCAAGTCAATAATATTTCATTTCCATAATCAGATTCATATATGCTACTTTAGTTAATGGAACTTGCGTGTATATGCAACTGTATTTAAGGAAACTAGAATATATCCTACAAACTTATGATTCAGTTAATTTATCATATGTTGATCTTTACTCAGTGCATTAGAACCATATAAAAAGTAACCAGGTGTAGTAAAACAAAACATACAATCACACACACATGAACACAAGATATAAGGTGGAAACCCAATGTGGGTGAAAACCACTTGCTACAATTGTCTCTATCTTACTTTAATAAGAAACTTCTTTTTACAATTTTTGTACTGGTGTAGTCTTATACCAGTATGTAGGCTTCTACCCGCAAAAGGCTACAACCTTCTCTTGTTCTCCAGCTTCTCCTGGAAGGGAGCTACAACCCCCTAGCTCTTGTATTAGCTGATATGTTTACTATTATGTAGGTGCCGACCTACATAAGGCTACAACCTTCTCTTTTCTTCCATGGACCACGCTTCATAAATTTTCATACTAAATCCATCAATAACATCATTCAAACATCAAATACATCTGCATCAATCAATCTCCTTTGCACCAACCACAACTGAATCAATCAATCACTTTTCAGAATGTTGTAACCAGAACCCAGAACACTGTAACAGCAACCAAAAGTAGCTAAAGCATATTTTATGAGGTATACGCTACTTCAATGTGTCAAACCTGCATGCATACACACTTTTCTCGAGGCAAACCTGCGTACATATCTACAAATCAATTTTAAGATGTATACGATGTTTTGATATGCAGAACTAGCATGTATACGCGCTTTTTCTAAGGTGAACCTACGCACAGATTTATAAATGATGATTTAAACTTTACAAAAATTCCAGACTTCAGTTATACCCAGATCATCATATTTATAGTCTACAACATGTGCACGTTATTCAGATAAAAGATCAAAACACACAAAGATACTTCACTTCAAGCTTCAAGATCTTGACCCATCATTAGGTCTTATGCTTCCTCAAGTGCTAAGGTTTATCCTTGATTTAGATCCAACTGTGCAACATAACCCAATAACCTGAATTCTAGATCTTGCTCTTCATTAGATATTCAATCCATGAGTGCCTTTGCCTAATGAACTTCTCCTCCTTTTATAGTCTTAGGCCTTACTCAATACCATGGACCAAAACCACTTAGAACGAATACCTTGGACCAAATACCTAGGGTCAACACTTCAGACAAGATACCTTGGACCAATACCATGGATCAAAATACCATGGACCAAATTCCACGGACCAAAAACTAAGTTTTCCAACATGTACGTGCCTTTCCTTCTGTTAAAGTGCGTGTGTACGCCATACACGCCTTTTGGCATGCGAACATGCGTGTACACACACCTTGGTCAATGAGGAACCTGCGTATACCTCTCTTTCTTCATTCTAAGAGTTTGAACTGTGATCTGTCATCTAAGTGAGTTGCCATCAAGGACAACACCTATTTCATAGTGCCAAATCTGACTCATAATGCCAATATTAAGTCCTCTCCTCTGTCTACTTTGAGTTATTTCTACAATTTGACCACTGGATCCTTGACTTTGACCTCGAAATCCATCAATAATCTGCATTAAATACATGTTAGACCACATGGCATAATAACTAACTCAACTCACCCTATAAGCATAAATATAATCAGAAAATCATACAATAAGCTAAGAGAATGGTTGATTTGACTAGGTTAGGAGGTAAAATGAGCCCATATAATTACCCATTTATGAGGCTCATCATCAATATCATGCCCAACCAGACACTCATTCATTTCAACCCTATGTTCAACTGTAACCTTAGTGGAATGCATCTCATCAGGAGTGGAGGCCCCAATATAACTCTTTCCCCACTCTTCTGCCTCCACCACCTGCCCAACCACAACCATTACCTTCTGCTCCACCAAGGCAACCCCAAATGCCTGCCTAGCCAAATCTGAACCTAAACACCAGACAAGCTCATCAAGTGTATAGTGGGGAACCATCATAGCCAAATTATGCTATGGAGATTCTAGAAATTAACTTGTGATACGGGAAAGTTATCCCAGATAGCCAGCCTCCACCCAGGGAGGTTGAGGAGGATAAATAGAAAAACGAACCTAAAGAAAATCCACCCTTTCCAAAGATACTATCCATGACAATCTAGCCTACCCCAAAAGAGATTGAACTCTGGGGAGAATTGAAACATTTATGTCCAAGCCATAAAAGATGTGCCTATCTACATTAGGTTGATCAAAGAGATGTGATTTAGGCATCCAGGAAGGCGCAAGAGAGATGCCTCAACCATCAATGTCATAGGACAACTGTCGAACTTGATGTTGGGGCAGATAATCTGTCTAAAATATCTGGACCCTGGAAGCCTAGTAGTTGATGTCCACATCAATGGCACAATGGTACCACATACCTTGATTGATCTAGGAGCTGCCATTAATGTGATGATAAAGGATGCAATGCTCAAACTTAACCTCCAAGGTTCCTTGAGGAAGACCACGATAGTGCTGCAGCTAGTAGACCGATCCACAGTGACCCATGAGGGGATTTTGGAAGATGTGATTGTATCCATTGATTCTTGAGAGTAACCTACTGATTTATCAATTCTCCAGCCAAAGGCAAAGCTCACGGGGTATCGTCTCATTCTGGGAAGACCCTGGTGGGCTACAGCCGATGCCTACATCAGCTTTCGAGCTAGGAACATGACTGTAAAGAACGGGCACATGTCGAAGCAGTTAACTCTATATCCTCCTGCCCAACCCTTGCTAGAACATGATCTACCTCTCTGGCTAGAGCAGGAGGATGAGGAGGAAGTTTATTGTGCACCACTTTGTATATTAGAAATCACTATGGGGGGAGAACCGCAAGATGAGGATGATACGATTGAAAATTTGATTCAAAATCCATGTCCTAGTGCATCACCATTAGAAGACATAGTAAGAGAGACCGAAAACAACCCTCAACTCATCTCTGTGTGGCCGACCCCACTCCTCTCCATGTTAAAAATATAGAGTTCGGCCCAGGAAGTACATTGAAAATCAATCCATCCCTATCTACTTCCCAGGAGAAGGAGCTATGCAGCATACTGAGAAAACATCTAGATGCCTTCGCCTAGAATTATAAGGAGATGAAGGGAGTGCACCCTTCAGTATGTACTTGTCATATATACATCAAGGAATATTGAAAGAAAATCAGGCAGCCTCAAAGGAGGACGAACCCAGCACTTAAAGATATTGTTAAGGAAGAACTGCAGAAATTGCTTGATGCAGGATTCATCTATCCCATTTTTGACAGTGAATGGGTCTCTCCTTTTGTGCTAGTGCCAAAGAAAACTAGTAAGTGGAGAATCTATGTCGACTATCGGGAAATTGAACAAAGCCACTAAAAAGGACCATTTTCATTTACCTTTCATCGATCAAGTGTTAGACGGTCTGGCAAGGAAAAAGTTTTTCTCCTTCCTAGATGGGTTTAGCGGGTACAATCAAATTCAAATCAGCCCAGAAGACCAAGATAAGACCACTTTCACTTTTCCTTGGGGTACCTTTACATACCAGGTCCTTCCTTTTGGTTTGTACAACACTCCAGCCACTTTCCAAACAGCGGTATTGAGTATATTTTCTAAACTGGTTCATGATGTAGTAGAAATATAAATGGATGATTTTACTCCTTATGGCTCTGACTTTCAGGAAGCTTTATCTAACCTAGGAAAAGTTATAGATAAGTGTATTTAGATGAACCTGTCCCTTAGTCCAAAAAAATATGAATTTTTGATGACTAAAGGGATTGTGCTAGGTCATGCAATATCTCAACAAGGACTGCAGGTGGACCCCAACAAAATTGCCATCATCCAAAGGGTCCCACCTCCTCAAAAGGTGAGAGATGTCAGAAGTTTCCTAGACTTAGCTGGATATTACAGGAGATTCATTAAAGGCTTCAGCAAGTTAGTCTCTCCTTTGTTTGGCCTCCCAGGCAAAGATGTTGAGTTCATATGGTCGAAAAACTGTCAGGAAGCCCTAGATACCTTGAAGAGCAAGTTAGTGACTGACCCAATTCTGAGAGACCAAAACTGGGCCCTACCCTTTGACATTCACACAGATGCCTCAAACAAAGTGATAGGAATAGCCTTAGTACAAATTGATGGAAAGTTACCTTATGCAATATACTTTATAATAAAAAGCTTGTCAAAGGCAGAGTTAAACTATATAGTGACCGAGAAGGAACTCTTAGCTGTCATGCATTCCTGCAAAAAATTTAGACATTATATCACAGGCTATCAAACCTTTGTGCAAACTGATCATGCTATAATTAGATATTTACTGAAAAAAACTAGATGTAAATGCTCGCATTATTATATGGTTGCTTTTACTACAACAGTTTGATTTGACCATTATTGATGAGCCTGGTAAAGAGATTTTTGTTGCTAACTTTTTGTCTAGAGTAAATTTGCCTGCAGGGGAAGAAGGAATGGTGGATGACCAAATTCCAGATGAAAACCTATTTGCTATATCAATACCCTCTCCATGGTTCACTGATAGAGCAAACTACTTAGTTTCAGCGCAGTTCCCACCACACCTATCCTCAAAAAAAAAAACAAGATAGTAAGGAAAAGCACCCCATTCACCTGGGTTGGAGGCAATCTCTTCAAACTTGTCCCAGATTAGATCTTAAGAATATGTGTCAGGGAGGAGGAAGTCTTTGACATCCTCCTGACCTATCATGACGGGCCTTGTGGAGGCCATTTTGTAGCAAAAAGAACTACCTTCAAGATATTTCAAGCAAGCTACTACTGGCCCACTCTTCATCAGGATGTGAGGAGTTACACGAGCCAGTGTGATCGGTGTCAGAGGATAAGGAAACCCACTCCAAAGGATGGAATTTCCATGCAACCTCAAGTGACCTTTGAGCCATTCGAGAAGTGGGGCATGGACTTTGTGGGGCCTATCAACCCCCCTTCAAAGTAGAAGCAATACATCATTGTGTTCACCGACTACCTAACAAAATGGGCAGAGACAAAAGCAATCAAAATAGTGACAGAGGAAAAGGTAGTTGAATTTTTGAGAGAAAACATATTCTACAAGTTCGGGTATTCGAGAGATTCGGTCACAAACCAAGGCAGTCAGTTCACTTCCAGCCTGATTGAAGACTTGCTCACACATCATAAGATCAAGCACAGGACTTCAACCCCTTACCATCCACAAGACAATGGCCAAGTGGAGGTCACCAACACAGCATTAGAAGGGATCCTAAGCAAGGTAGTGAGCAAAAACAGAAAAGATTGGGTGGACAGATTATTTGAGGCCACATGGGCCTACAACACAACATGGAAGACCAGCACCGGGTTCACACCCTATGAACTGGTCTATTGGAAGAAAGCTTTGTTGTCAATAGAGCTTGAATTCAATACCCTAAGGATGGAAGCTCAGCTAGACCTGAACCTCAACCATGCACAGAAGGAGATATTACTTCAGCTCAATGGATTGGATGAATACATATTGCAAGCCCTTCTCCATACAGAGGTAGTTCAGCTTTAGAGAAAGATATGGCATCACAGAAATATTAGGCAGAAGCAATTCCAAGAGGGATATTGGGCACTAATCTATGATTCAAGATACAAGGATTTAAAAGGAAAGCTAAGGACAAGATGGGTGGGACCCTACACTGTGGAGAAATGAAATGAAAATGGTTCAGTTCTGATCAGAACCATTGATGATGAAGCCATTCCCATGCTTGTCAATGGACATCAGTTGAATTTCTACAAGAAACCCCTCTCCAAGCGAGAGTTTATTGAAGATTTGAATAAAACAGTGATGGTAGTGGAGCATGTCTTAGCTTCCACTTCACCCACTCACTAAAGAAAAAAGAGAAAATAAGGACTCAAGTGAAAACCTCCATGAGGCGCTTGAGTCCCATGATTGGGTTAAAAACCTCTTCTAAGGTGGCCCAGTGATGTCAGAAAAAAAGAAAAAAAAGAAAAAGGGAAATAATAAGATCCCTAGGTTAAAACCTCCCTTGGAGGTGCCTAGGGTAGGAAATTAGGGTGAAAACCTCTCTTAGGCGCCCTAGTTGTTTTCAAAAAAAAATATGAGAAAGAAAAATGAATTTTTATTGCATTGCAGGTTTGCAGGAGGACTGCAGGGAGCAGAAGAAGGTGCCAAGGGAACCTTGGCATTCATACTAGCATCCATCTCATCTTCTCCATACCTTCCTCCATCATTTTTGGCATCTATTTCACCCCACTATACCATTTTCTTTTAAAACTGTGTTTTCTACAGGAGGCTCCTGTAGGAATTACAGAGAGCCAAAGATTTCTATAGGAGGCAGTTTGAGGGATAAGGAAAGCTTCATGAGGAACCTCTCAAACCTATTATGATCTTCAAACCTCGTTGCCATCATTTACAAGCCTGCATCACACTCCAAGCATCCTTATTATTTTTTTCTTCCTAAGAAAAAACATAGAAAAAAGTTATGTTTTTTTTTTTTTTTTTTTTTTTTTTTTTTTTTTTTTTTTTTTTTTTTACAGTTTTGAAAAAAATAAATAAATAAGAGGAAAAGGCACCATCAAATTTACCTAAAGCTTACCTACTACCCCTCCATCATTCATCTCCACCTCTGGCATCATTCTCGAGCTCCAAGAACAGGGAAAAGCTGAAGTTTCAAGGGGAGAAGCAGCTACAGGAGCTCCTGTAGGAATTCCTGTAGCAGTTGATCCCATAGAAGTCCAGCACCAGCAACAAAAGTGTGCACATTTGTAGGTTGAAAAGGCACATGCAACTCAAATCTAGCAAAAGAAGAACCTACAAAAGCACACAGCAACACATCATCAAGCAGAGACAACATGCATAAAGGAAAATGAAGCCATGCAGCAGAGAAAGCCACAACACCTCACAACACATACACTCGGATCATAGGTAAGTAGCTAAGTCACTCCTCTATCTGCATTTGTGTAATTAGAAATCATACAAAGGAAATGAGATAGTTGAAATCGAAAGGTGGCTAGCTAACTTGGCCACCTTCATTTAGTTGACTCCACTTAACTAAGATGTCACCCACACGTGCTCACAGTCAACTCAAGCAAAAGATGCAGAGGACAAGTAGTGGGAGGAAGAGTTAACTCTGGCACAGTCATGAGGGGATGATTACGAGGTGGGTCATGATAACCAAGTAGATGGGGACCAACGGTCCTAATCGGGGCAACATATACCTTGCCAGCTCAGCACTCATAACCGAAAATAGCCATAAAAAGTAATGAGCACTCCTCCCCGCGAATTCTCACCACCTTTTCCTTAGTTTCTCCTCATAGCTCAGCCACATAGCAGTATTATTATGCCCCCAGAGCCTCGTATTCACCATCCTCCATTGATTTCCTCCATATTCTTGCTCTAGGCATTTTCTACAGGAGCTCTTATAGGAAATCTACAGGAGGGACAGCGGGCTCCTACAGGAGGGGCAATGAGTCATTTTGAAGGGAGGAAACATGATTTTTGGCATGAATTTCAGTCTGAAGAGGTAGGGTTCATGAATTCCCTCTGTTGAATATTAAATTGTGAAATAATTGGTCTCAAATTGAAGATGAAATGAGTCTTTGAGTGGGTAGAGATACATAATAAAATAAAATAAATCTATTTTTTGTTTTAAAACACAGTCCCCTCTATTTTTCTATTTCACTCAAAATCCCTTGTCTCCACCTCCATATTTGGTTTTTTCAAAATAAGTACAGGTAGTATGACAGGGGGTATATGAGAAAAGAGCCCACTAACTCCGCTAGACTCCATGCACATCCTCAAGTGGTGGAAATATTTACAAGGGAAAACTGGATGAATTTCTTTGAGAAATTTAGAGGGTTTGATGAGGAAATTGCCCATGAATTTTCTCTCTCTCTGGTCTCTCACACAAGAACTCATGCTACTGTAACCATTAAAGGCCTCTCCATTGAAATAACCCCTGAATTCATCAGTAGGGTCACTATCCTTCCTCTTGGGCTGCCTTGGAGTAAAGATGAGAAACCAATTGGCCAGGATGCCAAGAAGAAATTTCCAAGATAATGAAACCCCTGTTGAAGGAAAAAATGGAATTAGGAGGGCTAGTATATGATATCCCTGGGATGAGGTTAGCTACCAAGTGATCAAATACATTTCTTGTGAGGGGAGGCATAACATTGTTTATGGATATCATTTTAGAATCCTCCAAGATTTGAGATATGGCATGAATACCCCAGCACATCAAAAGCTCAATATCCCTTACTTTCTCCTTCAGTCCCTCACTGACTCCAGCACCAAGGTATAAGCAAGAAATTCACAACAGCTAGCTCAACATGGCCTAATCAAGATCCTAGTAGAAGAATCCCTCCATACCCTTACACTCCCTATAACATGGGAAGTTTTCAGAAATATGACAGCTGAGGATGACATCAAGACATTAACCTATGTTGTCAGTCTACTATGAGTGAGGAGGGAGAACAGCAATGAGAAGAAGATGAAGCCAGTGGTGGCCTAGCAGAGCAAGAGAGGGGGGAGGAAAGAAAAGAAATAGAAGAGGAGAGAGTTGAAGGGACAGAGAAGAAGGAAGGAAAAGAGATAGAAGAGGGAGAAAAGGAGGCAGAGGGGGCAGAGCAAAGAGAAGAGTCCCCTTTAACTTGGGAAAGAGAAACAGCATCTACCCTCACTGCCCTCAGTACACCATTCAAGCAGAAGCAGAAGAGGAAAAGAAAAACCTCCATGTATTTTAGGGCAAGGAAGAGTACAAGAATTAAAATAGGAAAACCTCAGCTCTCCTCAAAGACTCCCATTAGCATTGAAGATTCACCATCTGCCAAGGTGAAAGAATATTCTTCCAAGATGCCTATAACCTATGAAAGGGGGAATCCAAGATCTTCTACATGGAAAGGAAAGGAAATTCTACAGGACCCCAAACCAGACCTACAAGAGGCTAAAACAGTCCTACAGGAGACATTTTCTAAACTACAGGAGACACAAAAACTTGAGGAGAAGATAGGAGGAAAACTAAAGGTGAAGGATGAAACACAAGAGATACAAGAACCTAACCCCCAACCTAATCTTGACTCCTATTACAGACTACTTGAGGGAGAAGATAATCCCATAGAAATATGTAATTCCACTATTTTTTGAATTAGAGAAAGAGAGAGTGAGAACACATAGGTGGATGCAGATAGCCAAGTCCAAAGGAGTTGAAGATATTGGCCACATGGAAAACAAAATTAGGGAAATGGGCAGGGAATTGAGTGCTCTTAGAGACAACACAAGAAGCCACCTTGAAAGTGAGAATGAATTACTAAGGAGGTAGCTATAGGAGAAAGAGACTCATTTAGCATACATGGCCAGCTTATCCATTGAAGCATTAAAATGCAAAACACCAGCCAAATCTTATGGCCTCTATCTGAAGGATCAATGGCTTCAATTCCAAATAAAAAAATTGGCCCAAAGAGGCACAATGCCTTTCCAAGACTACAGGGAGTTCATGGATTTGTGCGACCAAAGAAACTCAGAGGATAAAGCAAAGATGGCAGAGTTCTACCTACACAAAATGGCCCTCATAGACATGAATGTGTGGGACCCTAATGCCAAGCTAGGGGATTTGCAATTAATGGCCATGGCCTCATGGATGAGCCATGAAGAATTGAGGGCAGCGGAAATGAAAATATTGTTAATAAAATAGCATAATGAACCATTGATGATAAGAGTTGAGCCATCGGATCCTATGGCACTCATCCACACACACAACCTACTTACCAATGACCCTTAGATTTCCCCTAAATATCTAGCCAATCAAGAACAAGCCATTGCACATTTTGAAGATATGTTTAGGTTACTTGGGGTGGACTGTGTGCATGCATGCATGATAAGATGGAATACCCTACCCCATAGTTTGCATATTCGGGAATACCATTCCCCTTTGAGGCTGAAGGAGGCATTGAAAAGAGTGCTAATGTACAAGCGCTCCATGCAAAGGCTAAAGATCAACTGGATTGGCTTCAAACTGAGTCCTCCACTCATATTAGGCATGCTGGAAGGTAGAAGAGAAGAAGAAGAGGAAGAGCAGTGGAAGGACATAGACAGAAAGGTAGGATTTTATGGGGAACATGAGTAGACCACATCAGAAGCTTGGAATGCTAGGGAGGCCACCAGGGCCATAAAAGACGAAGAGATTGACTAGGTTTCTCAAAGGATGAGCAACACCTTCAGTAGGGGATGATGATGAGCCTCATAAATGGGTAATTATATGGGCTCATTTTACCTCCTAACCTATTCAAATCAACCATTCTCTTAGCTTATTGTATGATTTTCTTATTATATTTAAGTTTATAGGGTGAGTTGAGTTAGTTATTATGCCATGTGGTCTAACATGTATTTAATGCAGATTATTGATGGATTTCGAGGTCAAAGTCAAGGATCCAGTGGTCAAATTGAAGCAATAACTCAAAGTAGACAGAGAAGAGGACTTATAGGAGGGAATTCCCCTCATTTATTACTCCTCACCTCAAATTCCCCTTCATTCAACTCAGAGTACAAGCAGCCGAATCATGCAATAGAAGGCAATAGAGCAAGTCGAAGATGATTGATAGTTATCTTGATTTTTGGGAGCCAAGCCTCCCTAATTTTAAGGAAGATGTTGGTAGCTTCAGATGTATAAGTAGAGAGGCCTAGGGCCTCACTAGAGTTGGATTTTTTTCTTGTGTAAACTCTGCTCAAATTTTGAGCATATTATTTTGTGACAGTTTCATGTAATCTTGCTATTTTTTGATAATGAAGATGCAATCCTTTTTGAGCTAGCAATGAGTTACCTTAGAGGGCTAAAGATCTTGGGTTAGGGCCCAATCCAAGTAGGCAAGATTCTCTTTACTTATATTTGTATGCTTTACTTCAGTTTGTAAATTAGTTTGCTATTAGATGTATTTCCCTTATGGTTAAGAATAGGTTGCTTTTGATGATTTAGTAGCTTGCTTCCATTTATGCTTTCTATAACAAGTTAAGCGGTGATCGAAGAATATTCAAAAGGCTAGCAACAGTTCCTTGGCCTCTCTTCCTCCCTCCGTGACCATGATTTGAGGCAAAGACTCTCTTGCTACCTCAAAAACACAAATTTTCCTCATTCCAAGGACTTCTAATGTTTGCAGCTCTCTAGTAGGTTGATAGTCCAGTGTTGCTTTGCCTTAGATCTTCTTTATCATGTTCACTTCCTGATTTTTCAATAGTTCTTTGGCATACTTTCCTTTCTTACAGCAATTCCCAACATTTCCTTCTCTACATCATAGTTTAGGCCATTTTAATGCAAAACTTTGTTTTTCCTAGGATGCACTCACTTCATTTGTTGCTTGATTATTTTCGTTGACTATCAGTTTCTATGTAGAATATCTCTTCTAGTAGTAGGCCATCTTACTAGAAACCACACCCTCCATCTGATCCATACCCTATAGGTCTCCCAAACCTCACCTCAATTCTGCCCTAGTTTCCTTCATTTTTCACAGAACTTCTTCCTCTCTCCTTGAGCAAACCCAATCATCTTTCTCTCTCCTGGTGATTCATGGTATACCTTAGGTTCCCTAACACCTCATTCCAACCTTCATCCACCTTTTCCACCCACTCTCACACCCTCAAAACAACAGAAATTTCTCTCAACCTCCTTCTGTAAGCCTCTTGTAGTTTCCCTGTTTTCCTTCTGTAGTTTTCCTGTGTCCTCCTATAATTTTTCGTGTAGGCTTTCTTTTGAAGGCCGAGTGTGGGAAAAGCCTCCATAAGGCCACCTAATACCTCCTAGGACCAATACACACCACCTTGTCTCCCCCCAAGCTCCAAAACTGCCCTCCAATGCCACTTGTTCGCTTCCACACTCACACACAATAAATTAGATGCATGTTAAATTCACATAAAAACACATAAAAATCCAAAAATATGATTTTTATTATTTACTTCCAGAAATAGCATGGTTATATGTTTTTTACTTCCTTGAGTAGGTTATGGCATTTCTTTCATGGTTTTTATAGTGTTTTTGGCAAAAGTAGAATTAGCTTGTTAATTAGGGTTTACTAGGTTTTGCTTTACATTCTAGTCTTTCTATTTTCTGCAATTAGAATAGAATATGTAGAGTAATCTTTCTTTTCCTTCATCATACATAGGGCTTCTCCTGAAATATATAGAAGTTGGCTTGAACTCCTAGTGATCTCGCGTCGGCTGACCAAGTGACAACCTGCAGTGAGAATTAGTACTTGTGCATATAGCATTGAGGCTTCCAAGTTTGTTACGAA
This sequence comes from Pinus tabuliformis, assembly GCA_031772625.1. NCBI lineage: Eukaryota > Viridiplantae > Streptophyta > Pinopsida > Pinales > Pinaceae > Pinus > Pinus tabuliformis. The sequence continues at coordinate 114,118,064 of CM062811.1, read as the reverse complement.
CTACCAGGTTGATAAAAGTAAAGTCGGCAGCCTAGGAGTTGCAGCATTCTTGTTGCAATACTGGTGTTCACAATGAACCTTAGAATTTTCTCTTAAATATGATGTGATGGAAGATGGATGATATCCATAAAGTGCCATAAATGGGGTAATTTTTACTGCAATATGGAAGGAAGTGTTATACCACAATTTAGCCAGAGGAAACAATTTGACTTATTGTGCCCATTTATCAGATACAAAGCAATGAACATATCTTTCCAAACATTTGTTACTATATCAATTTTCCCATCAGATTCAGAATGATAAGATGAGCTATGAGCTAACTGAGTACCAACACCAGAAAATAATTCTATCCAAATATTTCTAGTGAAAATGGGATTTTGTCGCTTACAATAATCTTTGAGTTTCCATGTATCTTTTGAATTGTTTCCATAAATGCATTAGCAATTGTATTGGCTTTACATGGATGAGATAATGTACAAAAGTGTGCATACTTGGTAAGTCTCCAACTACCACCATCATGAGACTCATTCCTTCACACTTGGGTAAACCTATGATAAAATCCATTGAAATCTCATCCCAACATTGACTTGGAATGGATAAAGTTTGTAATAGACCTTGGGTCTTAATTGTTTCAACTTTATTTTGTTGGAAAACCAAACATTCCGCCATAAACTTTTGAATATTAGATTTAAGGCCATCCAAAAAAAATGCCTTCTTAACCCTGTGGTAAGTTTTTCAAAATCTTGAGTGCCCTCCTAAGGGAGAGGTGTGCAATTCCATAAGAATATTTTGTTTGAGTTTGGAATTATTACAGAGGTATAAGTGACCTTTGTACCTTAACGAATAACTTTTCTAGCTAGATGAATCAAATGTACTGAGATCTTGTTGTAACTTTTGAATGAGTGCCCACACTTATTCGTGATTCTTCCACTCACCCCTTTCTTCATTTATCCAATCTAGTTGGATAATAGAAATGGTGCAAATGAATGATTCCACATCCTCATCGTTTCTTGAGAGTGCATATGCAACAAAAATTTTCTTCCCTTTTTTGTAGATGATTTCAAAGTCAAAGCCCAACATCTTTGTGACCCATTCTTACTACTCTTCTGAAGATAATCTTTTTTCTAAAAAACATTTAAGACTATCATGATCCGTTTTTACCTTGAAGTGTCTTCCCATTAGGTAGGGTCGCCATTTCCTAAGTGCATGTATTATTCCCAACATTTCCTTCTCATAAATGGTTGTGTAAATACTTTCCTTTGATTGGACAAATTTCAAAAGAAATGGGTCTTTCTTCTTGCATTAAAATGACACTAATTCCATTTCCCGAGGCATCACATTCCACAATAAAGGTTTTGTGAAGTCTGGCATAAATAAGATTGTTGCTTGGCGCATTTCCTCTTTAAAATGTTCAAATGCCTTATTTGCTTCTTGAGTCCATTAAAATGCATCTTTATTCAATAATGTTGTTAGAGGTGATGTTATTCTCCCGTAATTCTTAACAAACTCGTGATAATACCCTTTCAACCCAAGAAATCCTCACAGATGCTTTATGCATGTGGGGATTTTCCATTCCTTAATGGCTTTAATTTTTCGAGAGTCTACCTTAACATCTTCATGAGATATAATATGACCCAAATATTCCACCTCTTGTACTCCAAAGAAACATTTGGAGCTTTTTGCATATAATTGTTTCTCCTCCAATAGTTTGAGCACCCTATCAACATGTTGAACATGATCCTTCCAAGACTTGTTATAGATTGGTATATCATCAAAAAATACTAACTCAAGTTTTCTAAGGAAGGGTTTGAAAATGGAATTCATCAAACCTTAAAATGTATAAGGTTCATTGGTAAGGACAAAAGGCATGACAACAAATTCATAATGACCCTCATGAGTTCTAAATGTTGTTTTCATAATGTCTTCAGTCCTCATTCTAATTTGTTGATATCCTGAACGAAGATCCAACTTGGTGAAGTAAATTGATCCATGCAATTCATCCAATAATTCATCAATTATAGGAATGGGAAACTTATCTTTAATAGTGAGTTTTTTGAGCTCCCTATAATCTAGACACATGCACCATGATCCATCCTTCTTGTGCACCAATAGTACTGGAGTAGAGAAAGAATGCTAACTAGTTTGAATTATACAAGCCTCTAACATTTCTGCAACCATACATTCAATTTCACTCTTTTGGGCATAGGGATATCCGTAAGGCCTGATGTTTGTAGGAACACTTCTTGGAATCAAATTAATAACATGATCATGATCACAAATAGGTGGGAGGCCTTTGGGAGTCTCAAATAACTTGGACTGATTATCCAAGACGTTTTGGAGATCTAAAGAAATAGATGATTTCGATGTGGGAACCTCTAGCGAACATAATTGTGCAATTATGCTTCGTTGCTATTTATTTAGAAGCTTTGTCATGCCGTTATAGTTGATTATATTTCCTAGTTTCCCTGTGATACCCCTTTAATTCAACTTCCTTTCCTTTTGAAAAACGTTTCAAGAAAATTTCTTGAAAATTAAAATATATCATACCCAGAGATTGTAGCCATTGGACTCCTAGTACAACATCAACACCACCCATTGGAATGGAAAGAATTTGGCTATTCAATACATATTATCGCATGGATAGCTTGATATTATGGCACTTTCCAGATAAATTTATGGTTCCTCCATTCGCAACCATCACTTGACATTCTGGTGCTAGATATAGGAAGCTATTCAATTCCTTGGCTATCTTACAATGAATAAAATTATGGGTATTGTATGAATCAATAAACACTATTACCTTTTTCCTCTTGATATGTCCTTCTATCTTCAGAGTTTGAGGAGTGGTAATTCCAACCAATGCATTACAAGATATGGTAAGATTCATTTATTCTTTCTCTAGGGTTTGTTCCTAGTGTATATCCTCTTATTGTGATGTTTCTTGTTCTTTTTCTTCCTCCTCTTCAGAATCTATGTAAAATAATTTCTTCTCAGCACACTTATGACCTTTAGTGTATTGTCTATCACAACTGTAACAAAGCCCTTTTCCTCTTTTTTCTTCCAATTTTTGTGGTGTCAACCTTGTAGGTTGTGGAAGGCTAGGGGAAACAACACTTCCATATTTATAGTTGTGAGTGGTAGGCTTCCTTGTTGCCATAATTTTTCTTTCAATTTTTCTTGCCAACCACAATGCCTTCTCCAATGAATCAGGGTCCCAAAGATGAACCTCATGTTGGATGTTATCCTTTAAATTCCCTATGAACACATCAATCTTATGCTCCTTTGGAATAATTTTTACCCTTATATTCAATTTTTGGATGTCCTTAATGTGCTCCATCATTGAACCCTTTTATTTGAGATTTATCAATTAGCTAAAAAAGGTGTTGCTTTTTGTATCCTCATAATGTGCTATCATTTCTTCTGTAAAAATTGCCGAAGTGACAATTTGTTTACGAGAGCAAAGCCATCAATACCATACAAAATGATTTGGTTCTAAATATAAAGTTGTAATGCTTACCTTTTGTAATGCCCTATTTAATCTTATCCTGCAAATTTTACTAAGTGTTTACATTTGCTTATAATATGGACTTATAATTATCAAGAAATATTGGTACATACCTACATTGGTGAAACTGTAAATATTGTATTGATATAAATTTTGTTATTTACCTCCCCAAATTTTTAAATTTTGAGAAGACATAGTCCTCTCCAATTCATTACCAAATTATATATATATTCTTACCTCATTCCCAAAATGTCCTCTCAGATTTACTTGGGAGAAGACATGGTCCTCTTCAATTAATTACCAATTTATATATTCATCTCTCATCTCCAAAATGTCCTCTCACATTTACTTGGGAGAATACATGGTCCTCTCCAATTAATTACCCAATTTTATATTCATATCACATTCCCAAATGTCCTTTTAGATTTACTTTGGAGAAGACATGGTCTTCTCCAATTAATTATCAATTTATATATTCATCTCTCATCCCAAAAATGTCCTCTCACATTTACTAGGGAGAAGACATGGTCCTCTCCAACTAATGACCAATTTATATATTCATCTCTCATCTCCAAAATATTTACTTGGGAGAACACATGGTCCTCTCCAATTAATTATCCAATTTTATATTCATATCACATTCCCAAATGTCGTCTCATGTTACCTGGGAGAAGATCAGTCAAACATAAGGATGACGGAGAAGTTATGACGTTAATGAGAGGTGGTTGAGGTGGATAAGAGAAGGGGGCATAAAAGGGGAAGGATGAGGGGAGGAAGGGGGTGCTTGGTCTTGCTTTTGATTTTGGTTTGGCTATGGTTTTGGAGGAATTGTTTGAGAGAGAGGAGGGGAGTATTATTCATCTTGGACATACTACATCTGGTTGGACTTGGGCTCGGAGGGCTAGGGAACCTATGGAGGTTTCTTGGGCTACGAATCACTTCCTAGTTGGTTGGGAGGTAAATCCAGTCGATAGTTAAGAGCAGTGATCCAGCAGGAGCATCAGCTCAAGGGCATCTCCACTGGGCTATCGGTACAGGTATTCCTCTATGCATAGATTACTCAGGTAAGTGATTGAAATGAAATGTTCACTATTTAAATTGTAGGAATTAGATTTTAAATGGTAAATTATCATTGTTTAAATGTCTTGTCAAAAAATAAATTATTTCCCTTTTATTGCATTTAAAATTAGAGAATATAGATCTAGTAGAGGACCCTAGGAAGGAGTCTTACATGTGATTTATATCAATACCAAATTTACAGTTTCACTAATGTAGGTATGCACCAATATTTCTTGATAATTATAAGTCCATATTTTAAGGAAATTTAAACACTTAGTAAAATTTCCAGGATAAGATTAAATAGTGCATTACATACACTCCTTCTTCAGAAAACTTTGTTCCGAAGTTAGAGTGTAAAAGATACAACACTTTGAAGTAGTTTGGCAATAAGGAATAACAAATGGAGAGGGAGTTATAGTAGTAAAATTTGCTAAGTCATACAATGACATTCATTCCATCAAGAGTCTCCAACTGATCTATATCCTCCTATCCCTCCTGACCTACTTCTGTTCCCACCCTATCCATCCTCTGCTGCTACATACGGTGGCATTAGCTATACCAATCTAACCACTGATAAAACCAACATGGCAGAAGCGTCGACTATATCGACCTAACTTCCCCAATAGGAAACTGGAAATTATCATCACATGTCTAGGGGAGTGTGTCCGCTAGTCCCCTCCCACGATTCTAGGTTAAGAGGTTACATGGTGGGAAATACCTCCACCCCTCCTCACAACTAGGGTCAATGCCCTAATATGGACCATACTACAACATTGGTTGGACTTGTCATCGAATAATCCAATCAGGTCGTCTTGCCACCTGTCATTTAAATTTTACTCATGTCATAAGATTGCATATCAACTAGATACCAAATGTAATAGAAAAATGTAAATTGTACCTTTCCCCATGAGATGTCTCGACCTTCCTTCAATGGAAGAGTAGATCTTGGCTATCATAGAGTTCTTTCCAACCTGTGGGTTAGCTATCATTCATGCATTTATATAACAAGATATATAAGTGATATTTAATCATCATGTTATTAAGTCTAGTATCCATGTGTCAATATTGTAGTTCATACTGGAAATAAATCATAAATTGACTAAGTCATTCATTTAAAAAAATCATATCCACTTGATCGATATATGAAACAAAATAATTCTGATAAGTCACACACTAGATAATTCATCACTAAGTGAGTCATCATTTAGGCCATACATCAACCATTTCCATCATCAATACCACATCCATCAATTGATTTATATAAGTAGTTTCACGTGTCCAACCAAATGCATCAATATTACATAATGTTCATAAATAAATAACATGGAACTGCAAAATAGAACCTTAACATAGGTAGCTGTCTAAGTTAAAAAAAAAATGGGCATCATAGATGCTCAAAAAGTGAGGGTATTTCCGACGTATAGTCTCTGCATCCTCCCAGGTAGCAGATACTAGGCTATACTTGTCCCATTGGACCTTAACTTTGTCCACCATGCAATGTCTGAGCTGTCAAACCCTACGGTCCAATATGTGTAATGGTTTGACCACTATGGTTCCCATGTCCGAGACCTACAATTCCCTCCAATCCAGTTTGTGAGATTCATCAAAAACATAATGTTGTAAAATAGATACATGAAAAACATCATGATTTTTATGTAAATGGGGCGACAGTACAAGACGATAGGAAACTGGTCCAATCTTCTCCTTAATCCTAAAAGGTCCTATGAACCGAGGTGACAGTTTCATCCCGTTCGCAAGTCTAATGGTGCTTCTGTTGGGACGGATACGAATAAAAACTTGGTCCCCTACTTCATAACTACAATCAATCCTATGTGAATCAACATAACTCTTCTGTCTATCTTGTGCTTCCTTTAACCTTTGTTGAATCTTCTTTACCTGTTCCTCCATTTCTTGAACAAATTCTGGGCCAACTATTACTCAGTCCTCCAGCTTCTCCAAACTCAATGGCATCCTACATGGCCTTCAATAGAGCTTGATAAGGAGGCATCCCAATTGAACTGTGGTAATTGTTATTATAGGAAAACTCTACCAATGGTAAGTACCTTTCCCACTGAGTCCGATTATCAACGACATACATCCTAAGCATGTCTTCTAGAACCTGATTTACTCTTTCAGTCTGACCATTTGTTTCTGGATGATATGCAGTGCTCAAGTTCAATTGAGTCCCTAGTGTTGATTGCAAACTTGTCCAAAACCTAGATGCAAATCAAGATTCTATATCAGAAATTATCTTTGTGGGTAACCCATGTATTCAAATAACATCACTTATAAACACTCATGCCACATCAGTAACATCATAAGTGTCTCTTACTGGAATGAAATGGGCACTTTTGGTCAATTTATCAACTATAACCAATATAGCATTGTGCCTCTGTGAAGTGAGTTGAAAACCCACAACAAAATCCATGGAAATTACCTCCCATTTAGATTTAGGGATGTCATGTGGTTGAAGGAGTCCTGCTGGATGGTGATGATCAGCCTTCACTTGTTGACATTCAAGACATTTGGCAACAAACTAGACTATGTCCTGCTTCATGCCTGCCCAAAAGAAGAGTTTCTTCGTGTCTGCATACATTCTTTTTACTCCAGGATGTGCACAATAGAGTGCTCTATGTGACTCTTTGAGGATGGTTCTTCTTATACCCCCCTCAGGTATGTACATTCTCCCTTGAAATCTCGATAGCCCATTTGGTTCAAGGACATATCCCTCAAACTTTGGTTCTATCTACTTCCCACTCTAGAGTGCGGAGATGACCTCTAGATACCAACTATCTTCAAATAGTTTCTCCAACACACGTTCCCTTAAATTTACCTTTAAGGCTACTAGGGAGATGGTTTGTGGTCTCATTCTTAGTGCATCCGCCACCACATTCTCCTTTCCTTTGATGTATGAGATCTCAAAATCATACTCACTCATGAATTCGCTCCATTGCCTTTATCTGGAATTCAAATCCCTTTGAGTGAAGAGATGCTTCAGGCTTTGATGATCTGTTCTTAATTCAAATCTTCTCCCAATGAGGTAGTGTCTCCACAGTTTCAAGGCTAACATCACTGCTATTAATTCTAAATCATGGGTGGCATACAACTCTTATGTCTCTTCAATTTTCTAGATGCATAAGCTATTACTCCGCCTTCTTTTATCAATAGTACACCCAATCATTGTGCCGAAGCATCGGTGCAGACAATGAAGTCTTTTTCCGTGTTTGGTACTCGAAGGATCGGTGCACTAGTTAGTAACCTCTTTAGTTCTGTGAATGCAGTGTCACATTCATATGCCCATTCATACCTGACCCCATTTCACTGTAATGTGGTGATGGGTTTTGCAATCCTTGAAAACCCTTCCACAAACCTGCGATAATACCCTGCTAGTCCCATAAAACTACGTACCTCATGGGAATTTTTGGTACTGGCCAATCCATTATGGCCTTCACCTTTTCTGGGTCAATTGAAATCCATTCTCCTGAAATGATGTGCCCAAGGTAATGAAATTTCTTCTGAAAGAAGGAACATTTTGACAATTTTCCATACAATTTATTTTCCCTTAAACAAGTCAAGACAACCCTTAGGTGCTTTTCATGCTCCTTTTCATTCTTGGAATACACAAAAATATTTTCGAGAAAGACTTGCACAAATTGGTCCAAATACTTCCTGAACACACCATTCATGAGGCTCATAAATAATGTTGGTGCATTGGTTAAACCAAATGGAACAACTACGAACTCATAGTGCCCAAACCAAGTTCAAAATGCATTTTTTGAGATGTCCTCTTCCTTAATCCTCAATTGGTGGTATCTAGATCATAGATCAATCTTTGAGAAAATTGTTGCTTCCTTCATTTGATCAAATAACTCATCTATTCGAGGTATCAGGTACCTATTCTTATTTGTGGCTCTCTTTAAGTCCCTATAATCTATGCATAGCCGCACGAACCATCCTTCTTCTTGACAAAAATCACTGGAGCACCCCAGGGTGAAATACTAGGTCTGATAAATCCCAAGTCTAAGAGCTCTTTTAACTACATCTGCAACTCACAAAGTTCTGGACTTGTCATCCTATAGGGTGTCTTAGATATTGGTTCGGCACCAAGTTTTAGGTCGATTGTGAAATTAATCTCTCTTACAGGAGGTAATCCTGGCAATTCCTTAGGAAAACATCCTTCAATTCTGACAAAATTAAATGTTGATCTAGTGAGGGTCCTTTCTGGTCACTTACAGCCTCGACCACATATATCTTGCAACCTTGTCGGAGACAACATTTTACTTTCATCATGGATATGAATCGTAGCGACACTCCTCTCTTGATTCCAAAAATCTCAATTGGCCTACATTCATCATTTAAACAAATCACCTTCTTCTTGAAACAGTCTACCAAAGCTCGATGAGCTTCTAGCTAGTCCATTCCAATAATTACATCATACGTCCCCAATGCTGTGACGTATGCCTTTAACTTAGTGAGACACACCGCGAGGTTTACCTGACAATGGTCAACACTAGGTCCTACTAATTGTTTTATCCTAGAAGCCATCTCAACTTGTTTAAAGTCATCGTGCTCATAGGCTGCCAACCCACATTTTTCTAATGCAACTGGTGAAATGAAACTATCTGTAGCACTAGAATCAAACAAAATTTTAACTTTTACTTTGTTTATCATACCTCAGGTTTCTACCATGGCAGGCTAGTGTTCAACTTGCTGGTTATCAACTACTGCATAGATTCGATGGTGGCTAATTGCCCCCCTCATTGGTGCTTTTCCCTCTCTATAGTTCTTACCAACTTGAAACTCAGGGCAGTCATGCTAGTAATGACGTCCCCCGCATCCCCAACAAGTGTTGCATGGTAGACCTTGAACCGAATGTTGTGGAGTTCCTTGGAAAGAGTTCCTTCCCTCGGGACCCCTACCCCTACTTGTTTCTCCTCATATATGGCCTTAGTTTGAACGTACCCTTGAAGCTGCAAGTGAAGCTGAACTATCAACCATTGAAATCCCCATTGTCCATGCTCTGTGTACCACCCTGTTTCCATATGGTGGTGGCCTCAAACTTCCTCCCCTTTGTAAGGTACGAGGGGCCTTCCCCATAAACCTTGGTTGGCGTGGAAAAATGGTTTTGTTTTCACCCTTTAATTCTAAGCGTTCTTCGACATAATGAGCCTATTTCACAGCTTTTGCAACTAAGGATGGTTTCCACATTTGAACCATTGCCCTAATCTTAGGGTTCAACCCATAAATAAAATGATCTGCTTGGCGATGTTTAGTATCCATGTAGCAGATATACTTGACCAATTCCATGAATCTAATTTCATATTCTACCACCGTACGATTTCCCTGTACCAGGGCATGGAAGCCTCCTACCTATTGTTCTTCATAATATGCTGGAAGTACTTTGTCCTAATTCTCTCCTCAAATAATTCCGAGGTAACTATGTCTAGAGTGAGGTGTAGTTGACGCTCCAAGTTACCCCACCAATTTGGAGCACTATCTCTGAGTTGGAATATTGCTATTTTAGCTTTTGAATTGGAATTGTAATCCCTTAGTGCGAAGCACCTTCTCATTCCTTCTAACCAGGCTTTTGCACGTTCGCTGGCACGACCTCCTGCAAACTTTAGGAGTTTAATCTTCTGGAGCTCCCTAGTAATGTCCTCGATTGAAGGTCTTCTATTAGATTCTCTTGATCCCTCAAGATTTCCTAACCCCAAGGGAGGGTGCTCCACTACTACTTCATTTGTTTGGCACCCTTTTAATGTCTCATTAATTGCCTCTAAGGATTGCAAGATAAGAGTCAACTCCAGTGAAGGCAATGGGTTATTTGTAGGAGGTCCTTGTGATGACCCTCCTTGACCTTGATTTCTTCGCGTCCTCACCATTTGTTCAAATATATGTATGATACGTAAGACTTATTAGCACTTCTTAGGGTCTGGTCAATTCTTACTTGGCTCACAATGTTTAACATGGAAGGGATTATATGACACACCATTAAAATGCTTCAACCAAGATCCATCTTAACTTTAAATATATCATGCACCAAGAGGGATTAAATGTTTGGAGGTGCAATTTTTTTTAAACTATACAATTTGAGAAAATGTTTGCATTTCAAGGATTTGATCCCTCTTAAAGCATGATATATTTGCAATAAAATAGTTATATATATATATATACTAAATATCAATTCCATATTTCACATGGAAGAAATTACATGAAACACCATTGAACAATTTTTATAATAAGAATTGGACATCCCTCTTCCTAGGGAGTTGTTGTAGTTGAACACCAACCTCATTTCTTTTTAGAGTTTTTGGTAAAACATTGAGTCCTCTTCGAATTGTTTTTAATTTTAATTTTTTAAATATGTTTACTTGATTTGTTGATTAGGATTTATATAAACTTAAAACGAGTTGTTGAATAGGGAATCCATATAGGTGAAGATGGTTTTAGATAGAGGAGGAATGACCTGTTGAAGAGTTTTGTGAACCCTTCCAAGGTATCACTTAATTTTTTGAAACTGGATAGATTTCTGAACCGGAGAGGATGTTTACAGTTGGCAAATTTAGGGATGACCTTGTTATCTCTGCACCTTGACCTTGTTAATAATATTATCCATGATTGTTAGTGTGTTCATGATTATTAGCCAACTATAAATAAAACAATCATGAACAAGTACTTGTGAATATTTCTCATCAAATCTAAACCTCACTCATCAATATTGAAATAATTGTAATATATTTTCAATTTGATTATTTAATGTTTAGTTTTATTTAACAATCTTAATATATTTTTTATCATTATTATATATTTATCATATAATATCATACATTATTGATGGTTTCTTTCTTAAATAATTAATATGTATCTCACATATAATATAATACATGGTTTAAGTTTAAATTTTTTTTTTAACAGTCTGTTTTATGTTTGTATTTAATTTATATTTAATTGGTTTAGAGTAATAAAACCTTGATTGGTATTTTTGTTTTAATTAGCTTTACAAATAGGAGACATATTTTTTTTTCTTTTTCATTTATTTTTTAATTTTATAATTATCTTAATTTTTAGAAGTTTTTATATTTTTTATTTTATTTGAAACACTAGTATAACTAGGTTTTTTTTTTTTTTTTGAAACTAGTATAACAATATAAATTGAATAATGTTCATAGGAAACAATTTACAATAAATATCAAAACACTTATTCCATGGTACATCAATCATTATGCCATAAAACCCAAAATATACACGGAAACCTTTTTAGGGAAAACAGAAAAAGCTATTTAAATAATTGTTTTTTTGTAAAAAATATTATACTATTACAATAGTTTATCTTCACCAACTTATAAGAAACACCAAGCCCCTAAATTTCACCAATTTGTAGGAACCCATCTAAAAGAAAAGTCAATCCTATTTGTTAATTTGTAGGGTGTTAACCAATAGAGACATCAATCTCTTCTTAACTCTACACTCTAATATTCTATTTTCTAATCCACTCTGCTCTTTTGAATTTTTGGAACACTTCATACTCTCTTTCTTTTAAATACTCTTTCTTTTAAATATGAACTTCCTTAGTACTTGCCATGTATTAGATTACATTAGGACTACGCAATTTTTTTTGAAAATCCATGTGTTTAGTGAATTTACCTGTTCCATGAATGCATAAGTAATTGCACATTTTTTTTAATTCGAATTATAATACCTTTGTGTACCATTTTGACCACGCACGTCTCCCATCATGGACTCCACCAACTTCTTAATCCATTCATGGATTTCTTGTGCTAAAGTTATTATCGCTAAGTTATCGTTGATACCAAGATCGTTTTATACACTCACATGTTCGAATTGAATCCATGTTCTACTATAAATTGCCTTGGATCTTAACCCTATCCTTCTTTTTATACTCCACAAAAGGCATGGCAGTCTACTTATGCTCAACCTTTTGTTAATGGTAATTATACCACTCTGGTGATACATCAAGGTTACAAGCGTTTGTGCATGACCCACTAGGACTTAATCAATATATTGATGGTCTCATTGGCGACGCCCCTCAATGAACAACCAGTTGGCACGTTCCTCCTACCCATGTGAGGTTCACATGGATGGTCAGTACTGCATACTTCAATGCTGAGGATTCACTCCTCCAGATCGAACTGTCAAACCATGTTTACCCATACCCTAATCTTATCATTCCATCAGGTTTCTCTTTCATCCACTCTTTTACCCGAGTGAATTGTCCAATCTGTCAACTGCCACGGGGAAGCATCAGAGATTCGACAGCTGGTATTTGGCACTCTTCTCCCACTGCAGTGAGGTAACCGTCTTATAAAAATGCTGGAGATGCTTCATAACTTCTCTAGGGTCTGTAGGTTTATCAATTTTGGGATGGTCTACTCCTTCCCAAAAAATGAAATTAATTCATAACCCTGGCGCACGGTCGTCAACAATGATATGCAAGCAACACTATTTTCATCACCCGTTAATATAATGATTAAGAAAAAACTAAAGGCATAAAAAAGTGGATGTCAAATAAACCACACAAAATTTGCATTTGAAATAAAATGAAAGTACATGGTGTGGCCTCTCATAGCCCAACTGCCATCATATTGGGCACTTCTGGCAGCATGATATTTCATTGTCTGGGTTTTACACTAACACTATGCACGACGCTCCTTTTAAAACTAACCGAAAACACCCTAAGAGAGATGGGAATCTCGTCCTCTTGCCACATTGGAGCTTCCAGAGTTTTACAGTTTAATCAAATTTCATATACAAAGAAAAAGTTCATGTTCCTTTCCCTAGGCTCACACAACGCTCCTCTTTGAAGCGTCTGAGAATAAAATTATATTAGAGGTGGGGTTGATGGTACTGCATCTAACACTTATGAATTTTTGCAATTATCTTATAAGTCATTTTTTTTAATTGGGAATTTTTTTTCCAGTAAGAACTCTTGAAGTCACATGCTTTATTATATGTCTTAACATTTATTTCTAAGAACTCTAGTATCTACTTTACTAATATAAAAAAGAGATGATTTTTAGATGTGGCATGTTTGAGGATACAGCCGCATTTTATAGTGAGTGTACAGGTGATATGTAATTTTGTCCATGCTCAATGTGCAGTTAAGATGTGTCCTTTTTAAAATAAAAACAAAATATTCTTGAAGTTTAAAAGTAATGCAGGGTATATCCAAAATACAAAAAATATATACATATTTCATTAGTTTTACTTAAAAGTATTATAAAAACATAGTCTCACTCTAACTATGCTTTGTTTATTAGTTGTTTAAAAAAAAATTAAACCACTTTAAAAATAACAAATAAAGTTGATATTGTTTATAATTTTATATTTAAGATACATATATCAATAAATCATTTTAATATTTATGTTAACTAATTTATTTTAATATCAACTTTAGAAAAAACACACACATATATATGAACCAAAATCAAATATTTCAATGTCAAAAGAGAATAAGTAATTGAAAGTAATATTGAAATATATTTCAAAAAGTATTAATTAAAAAATATTTAATGTGGACAATATAATCCATAAATATCTCAATGATCATGTTAATTAAACTATTTCAATATCAAAAAATTTCATAGTAGGTACAATTTTAATAATAATAATAATAATAATAAAATATGTGTATATAATATAAAGTAATTGAAAAATTAAATTCTTATTTTTATATCATTTCAAGTGTATCATTATTTTATATTTTGACACTTTTATTAAGGTTAATTTTTAATTCGAAATGGAGAGAGAATCATCTATCAAGTTATTAGAGGGATGCAACCTTTAGAGGTGCAATTTTTTTAAGTATTGCATATAAAAAGGATTTGCACATCAAGAGATTTGATCCCTCCAGGATCTTTCTAGATACATGGTTATGATAGATCTATACTAGTTATAATTCAATTATTACTTCATATTAGAATCACATAATACATTAAATCTAACCTTTTGAAAGCTTAAAACGTATATACCATGCCCATATAAATATATCAAAGAAAATAACAATTTATTTTTTATATGAGTATATCACATAATGCAACAATTCTATTAACACTAACAAATATTGCAAAAAAAAACATTTTTAACCTTTTAGATGATCCATAAGAAAACTTTGAATTTTACATATAGTTGGCTTATAAAGAGATGAATATTTCTCTATTAGATATGAAATATTGATACAATAAAAATATACAATATGTAAAGTTTCGATTGTATCAACTTTAGTTAATTCCAAAATTAACATCAACCACCATTATGGGTGGAATTTTGAATTACAAACGAAGAAAAATGTTTTTTTTTTTAAATATCATAAAACTATTATTCACTTGACATAGTCTAGGCATTTGTATATGATAATAAAAGACGATCTCTCTCTCTCTCTCTCTCTCTCTCTATATATATATATATATATATATATATATATATATATAAGAATATATATATATATTCTTTATCAATTCTCATCATAATAAATATTCCAAGGACTCTCTCTCTCTCTCTATATATATATATATATATATATATTCTTTATCAATTCTCATCACAATAAATATTCCAAGGACTCTGAAAACCTTATTCTAGAGGTGCTATATCCATAGAATTATGCAATGAGCTCATGGAGATCATCTCAGGGCCTTGAATTAGGAAAAGGTCGCGCCTTTGGTCGGAGCAAAGAGAACCAGCTAGCCCATGTTGGCCTGAATCGCATAGAGGGACCTGCATGAGTGTTGGACGATTTTATACATTAATATTACTACTACTAGAAAGTGGAGCCAACCACCAAATTTGTGATAAGAGGTTTGGCCCTTCATGTAATTTTAGCTTCTAAGGAAATAAAGTTAAGTTGTGAGAATGAACTATTGAAGAAGATGATATCCTTGTTTTACTATTGATGGAAAAATCCAGTGTGTTAGGTAACAATCATAGAGTCATTTTTATTCTTAAATATGGAAAAAATCGATGTATATTGATTGATTCTCTTTGTCACATTCACAATTTCATGCTATAGACTTAGAATAATCTTTTGGGAAAATATGGGAATAGTTAAGGAAGATATTTTTGGAAAAAACAGTCAATGAAAAATTCTCTTTAAAAATACAATTATTCAAACCTAGAATGCATGAGAAGTTGTCATTCTCTACACAGATAAATGAAATGATCTGAAACCTTTCATATTGATGTTCATATGTAGGAAATATTCTTATTCGGGATCAAATCCATTACATCAAAGCATATCATGTTATTTGCATGTATCTAACCTGATGAGTTGGATACCCAATCAACATATGAGAGGGAGAGATCTTGGGAGATATTTTACATAACAAAAATATTAAAATATTTTATGTATAGATGGCATAGACACATGCTTTGTTATTAATATGTCTCTCAAATTTCATGTGTAAATTTTATTTACATTGTTAAATTCTATCTTTTTATATCTAACATTGAAATACTTACTTTTATATATATATATATATATATATATATATATATATATATATATATATATAATTAATGTAACCTATATCTTGAGCACATCACATAACACATTTATATATTCAAAATTGTTGCATGAAGTGTATTATAATATTTCATTAAGAAATCACACATGTTTTTTTAAATGTTCAAAACACTTTTAGAGATAAGAAGCTAGCATAGACTTACTATATTTGGTGAATAACATAGTATACCATATCATATATTTATCTTTCAAATATTTTGTAGTTATAATAAATATCAAAGCTATATAAATATAGATGGGTTAACTTATAATATTAGTTTAAAGTGAGAAAGATTGTTTTAATATATTATTATCTTGTTTTAACAATTTATTTTTTAATGCTTGAAATTACTAT
Organism: Pinus tabuliformis; assembly: GCA_031772625.1. NCBI lineage: Eukaryota > Viridiplantae > Streptophyta > Pinopsida > Pinales > Pinaceae > Pinus > Pinus tabuliformis. The sequence continues at coordinate 114,101,627 of CM062811.1, read as the reverse complement.
TATAGTCATTATAATCATAATAAAAAAATAATACCTAAACCATATGGAGAATTGAATAAACTATTTAATATTTAAGAGTGTATTAACAATATAGTTAATCACATTTTATTCAAATTATTTTAACAAATTAATAATTAGATTTATATAAAATGATATATATAATTCATTTTCAACGATTCAAATAATTGAGAACTTGAATCATATATATAATTCATTTTCAATGATTCAAATAATTGCGAACTTGTTAATCTAAATTTAAAAAAAAATTGTAAGTATCAATATAAGATTATGATTTGGTGCTAAAGCATGTGTATATATATTTCAGTGAATATATATATATATATATATATGAGTGCTGATAAAAGGGGAAAGAAACCTACATTGGTTTGGGTATTTCAGAAAACAGTTACAGAACATATAATATAATATATATATATATAAGAGTGTTGAGAAAAGGGAAAAGACATAAATTGGTTTGGGTATTTCAGCTGAGGCCAGCGATTATGAATACAAAATGCAAGGAGGATAAAAGGGGGTTTTTGATTGTAAGCTGGTGTTGTTGGGATTTTTCCCACTTACATATTTCTTTTCTTACCGTTTCAAGTTTTACAAGAATCAGGCAGAAATTTCGCGGCAGATTGGGAATAAGGTAGGAATAATATATGGAAAATTTCAAATAATTTTATAATTATGTATGGATATCCATGGGTTCCAATATGAAATAAGCAATATCATTAATTCCATATAGTTGCTGTGAGATATAAATTTTCGTTGAAATATAGACATGTTCTGAGAGCATTCCTCAAAATTCCATATAGTTAGCTAACCGCAAGGGATGCTAAAAGAGCATCTAATTGTGCACAGGAGGGACACTGTGGATCACACATGTCTCCCGGAGAAGTAATTCGTTCCAGGCAATCTGCATGGTATAAATGACCACAACTAAGAACCGCAATGGTAGGATTACGCTGACATTGAAAGTTATTATCAGCATCCATAATATTATAGTAATAATCTTCTGCCCCCACTGAAGCATACATCATACAATTGGCGCTACTGAAATTCGGAGGTGGGAACAAAAACATTTTGCACAATGCGCAAATCGTTCCGTCTGTACATGCAGAAAAAGAATTATTACTTCCATCAAAATCCATGATCCGTATTTTTTCTTATCTACTCAGATTGCGAATCTGATGACTTGAAATAAATCAAAGCCAATATTATTCGAATTGCAATTTCGTTCTTTGGATTTTTGCTGCCGTGTAGCGAAAGACCAGAGTTTTGTATTGGGAAGGCTTCAACCTTTCTAATTCTGTACTTTCAAATCTTTTTCCACTATATTAATAATATTGTAGGAGATTATTTCCATGTTTGTTATTATTACCCAGCCGACTATAACTAAACAAACATGAACAAATTAGTTACGAATCTTAAAATAAGCGTGACTCCATGAACACAAGAATCATCATAACATATTTTTGATTTGCAGTATGTGTTGTGTTTGACATTCTCAATAGATTTTTAATTTAATATGTATGTGCACGTTGTCTATTCTTTACTTTGTTTCATTAGTCTACCATTAACCATTACTATATATGTGCATATAGTATTGTGTCTTAATCTTTTTTATTCATGATAGAGTACGCTTTACTTTTCAGGTTCAATATATTTAATTCATAATTTAATTAAAGTATTAAAATATGACTAAATGTTTGTTTTTCATTAGTTTTTAGGGCACTGAAATTTGTTTTCCAATTATTAATCAATATTTATTTAAATTTTATAATATTTTTTTTGATATATTTGTTGGAAGATAAATTTAATCAATGCCCCATTACAAAAAATAAATCCTATTTATGTATTCATTTATAGAAAAACATCAAAACTTGGCATATGTCAAATGATTGAAATTAAAAAAATCTCTTTTTATATCATTGTTATTACTGAAGTAATAGGAAAAGGATATGGACAAAACATAGTATGCATATTTGAGAGAAATATTTACTCTTTATTACCAAGTGTAATGTGTAGAAAAAAGGGAGGGTGTTGACGTGAAAGTTGTCACCCTCTAGGTATTTCTTTCTAAATAGTGAGAAATATTATCTCTTGGTCAGGTCAAGGAAGAATTTAATGGGATGATTTGATAGTGTTTTCAATAATCATTTAGGAACACTTTCAAAGTTTATAGTTATCTCACTAGCATCTTTCAGCTCTGAAGGAGTTAGATGGGCTCAAAAATGTCGAAAGCCACTCGTGTGAAAGTCCCATGTGGGCACTTCACCTCTTCTATAACGTAAACTCTCCCATACAATAAGAAAAATTGTCCCATGTGGGCACTTCACTTCTTCTATAACGTAAACTCTCCCATACAATAAGAAAAATTAAATGAGGTACTATGACCAGAAATGAGATTATTAAACCCAATGCAAGGTGGCATAGTAGGGTAGGAAACCATAACATAGAATTACAAAAGAAAAAAAAAAGATTACAATATCACCTTTGAGCTCACTGAGTAAAGGGGCAAGTCACAACACCAAGGCAAGAGATCTAGTACAAGAGCGGATAAGTTTAGGGCATGCCATGCCAACTGAGAGTAAGAACCGGTGGCGAGGGTAAAGATACTAACTGAACCCTCAAATCTAAATGAGAGTAAATCTAACTAGAATGCATGACCAAGACTCTAACTCTAATGGAGAAAAGGTGGCGATGTGATACAAACAATAAGTTAGGATAAGGACTATTTTAATACCAACCCAACAATAATCCCCAACAAAAAATTAACAAAACCCACCATGATAAACACTCTAAAATTCAAGAGTGTGAATGCTTAAGTGTGTTATACACATCACATCAAAAACGCCATACCTTTAAAGCATCATAAATATAAGCCACAATACATAATTGTGAAAGTCCCACAAATCTTTCATATTTGAAGTTTATACACCATTCATAGAATTCCATAATAAAAATTCACAAAATCATGGGTTTATTATTTAATAACCATACCTTATCAGACCAAAAATTTTACAAAAGATGAAGAAACCATAAATTAAATAACTAAAAAGATATTAAATTTTAATGTCATACATTAAACACCCAAGAGAATCTATCTAATTAATGTAAAGTCCTATAGTGTTAACTAACACCCAAATATTACAATCATGAAGTCCAATGCACTATCATTTATCATAAGAGAACTAGAGACTAGATGATGGGGCCAGCCCACGTGGTCACCACTTGCCTCCGCTTAGGTGGACTTACGCTATTGAACTGGTTGGTATATATGGTAATTGAAAATTGATTTTGGTTTAATTAACAATCAACTCTGCTGTACTTGGTGTTGATCCTCCATTGGACACCTGTTCTCCTCGAACTTGGCAAACCCTAGATCGCTTTTTGTTACCTAGTTTGCGCCTCTGTGGTCATTCTTGCCTTCGACGCTTGGTTGCAAAGTTCTCTGTATTGTTTTGGCTCCGCCTCTGAGTCGTTTCGGTCTGTGATGAAACCCCTTTGGATTTCCGCCGGTTCTGTGGTGCTATGAAGTTGCTCAGCTATGCCTTGTCGTTACTGTGTGGGTCTATTCGGCTTCTGGTTTTGTTGGTAAGCTGCTATGGTTTCACCGTGCGTTCATTTCGTTTTCATGCCCGTAAGAACTGTCCCTCGTTTGCTTTTGTGGTTACTGTCTGGTCTGGCCTTCTTGACAAATCTGTGGTTGACGGCTATGGTGAAATAATGCTTGGTCCGCTCAGTTCGGCAGTCGCACAGTTCAATGGAAACTCCAGCTTAGTTCTTCTTCGGCGCTCGGCTCTCTGAACAAGGTATGTCACAGTTCCATGCTATAGTTTCTTTTCCTCTATTTGCACCGTGACTAATGATCTGCAGCCCCTCTGTGGACAGGGGTCTCTGTTTCGGGGTTCTGTTGGCCTACTGCTCGGCACGCTGTCAGGTATGCTCATTCTCCTTTCTACACACTCAGGTTTTACGTTTGCAGTCTTATAGCACCAATTTCTTGTGCGAGGGTTTTTTTTTTTTGTGGGAAAGTAACCCTGACCTCCCACCTTCTCTGTCTTGTATAGGTGTGGCCGGCTCCCGTATCTTCACAGTGGCTTCCGTCGATTTCCTCCGGGTAGTCCTACTCTCGTTTTACTTTCTTGTAATGGTTCTTGGTCCTGGTCACGATTACAGTCGCTTGTTATGTGAAATGTCTATATTTTCGTTGAGTCTGGACTTTCTGGGTTTGTCAAACCCTTGGTCGCAATGTAGGAGGGTTTGTGGGTCGGTTGCAACTCTGTTCGGCTACACCTCGATGCACAGTCTATGTAATTTCTATGCAGAAGAATACAATGTAATATTTAAATGATAGTTAAACTCGTTCACTGATAATTCTGGTTGCTTACCCGGTTAGTGTGGTTGTCTGGTTTGACCCTTTGTGGGTGCTAGTTCTTTCCGGCTTTTGTTCAATTTCTTCTCTGCCAGTTCATAGCTTCTTGAATACTGTAAAACACTGTTGATATAAAAAATGAAATAGTTACACAGCACTGTATATACAGGCTTTTGTTACTGAGGACATATGTATATGAACAATTTGTTTGCTTGTGCACTGAATAAGATGAAGGAAAAAATGTGTATTCTTTTATTCTCATGTAAATGCTCCGTCGCTAAACCCCCCTGGGTTATCTTGCTTGTTTCTTTATACAATGTTTTTAGGCAGTTTGTTAACTGCTGGTAGTTATTCAGTTACAGTTTGTTTTGCAGTTACTATAGGCATGATTTTCTTGACTATCAACTAGTTTACTTTGTCTGCCTTTTTACCATAAGGATTCGTTGTCAATCACCTACTGACACTAATCTACTATTATCATCTCTAACTAGAACCTATTACAATATTTTGAATATAATGAACAGAAATTTAAAATAACAGAAAGTTAATAATGTAGTTGACCATGGAAGAAATAAAACAAAAACATAGGAACTTGACAGACTTGTTGTCCGTTCAGTGAACTGTGTCTCACTCCCAATCTTCTTCAGAAACTTTGTTCGCCCTCTCTCGGTCTTCACCCTGTCGACCAGATGCTCCTGCATCAGGCTGCCGGGGTAAAAGAGAACTCATGGCTCCATCCCATGAGCTCCTCCACCGAGTAACCAGCCTTCTGAACCTGTGCCTCGTCGAGCCAGGAGTTGTCCTCTATTGGACGGTCCTTCCACTTGACGAGGTAACACAGATACTCTTTCCTACGCGTCTTCTTGGCTACCTGTGTGCTGAGGATTCCTTCGATTTCATGGGTCTGGACTGAAGGCAACTGTTTCTTCCAAAGACTGCTCTCGAACTGGGTGTCTCATTGTGGCTGTACCATCCTATCATCTTCCGCCTGGGCATGATATGGGAATAGGTCTGCCACGTTGAATATAGGTGATATACCTATATCAGGTGGCAACTGAATTTCATATGCATTAGCTGAAAATTTTCGCAGAATTTTGCATGGACCGATTTTCTTGAATTTCAATTTGTTATATGTTCCCTTAGGAAACCGTTCCCGGCGCAGATGCGCAAGGACTTCGTCTCCAATCTCAAAATGTACCTCTCGCCGCTTTACGTCTGCATGCTGTTTGTATTTTTGCGTGCTGTCCTGCAATCTTAATTTGACCTTTTCATGCAGTTCGCTCATTGCTTCAGCAAAATCCTCCCCATCTGCACTTCTCCGTTCTAGCTGTCCCAAATCTCGTAGTTCATGTACCCCTCGAGGATGCATACCATACAAAATCTGAAATGGGCTAAATCCGGTGCTCCGATTGGGCGAATCGTTATAAGCGAATTCTGCCTGGGCAAGAGCTCGATCCCATAATCGCGAGTTTTCTCCTGTCAAACTTCGTAACAAGTTGCCCAAACTCCTGTTCACCACCTCTGTCTGTCCATCAGTCTGCGGGTGATACGCAGAACTGAAATTTAACTGCGTGCCCAACTTTTTCCACAGGGTGCGCCAAAAATGTCCTGTGAACTTCACATCCCTGTCTGATACGATAGTTCTAGGTAAGCCATGTAATCGAACTACTTCTGTAAAGAAGAGGTGTGCCACGTTTGTGGCGTCGCTGGTTTTCCGGCAAGGAATGAAATGATCCATTTTCGAGAACCTATCCACCACCACCATCACTAAATCATATCCCCGCTGTCTTCTAGGCAATCCTAGGACAAAGTCAATGCTGACCGAATCCCACGGCCTGCTCGGAACATGTAGGGGTGTGTACAGTCCAGTGTTCTGGCTGTGCCCTTTCGCCAGTTGGCAGATTTTACACCTGGTCACATACCTCTGCACGTCCCGGCTCATCTTTGGCCAATAATAAAAATGCCCGAGCTGCTCCAACGTTTTATCGATGCCAAAATGTCCCGCTAGTCCGCCACTGTGTTTCTCTCTTACTAAATTTTCCCTCATCGAACAGTCTGGAACACATAGCTGTCCTCCTCGAAACAATAATCCTTCCTGTAAATTGAAATCTAGCCATGGGCTCGTATTCCTTAATACGGGATTTTGGCATGCTTCAAAAGCTTCCTTGAAATCCACGTCCATCTGGTACAAATCCTTCAAGTACTCAAATCCCATCACCTGTATGCCACTTTCTTGTAAGAGCAAGGCTCTTCTGCTTAAAGCATCCGCCACTTTGTTGGCTTGCCCACTTATGTTCTTCAACACAAAAGTAAAACTCTGCAAGTATTCCACCCACTTGGCATGTTTATGGTTCAATTTGTGCTGTTGCGTTACATATTGTAATGCTGAATTATCAGAGAACAAGATGAACTCATTGCCCAGTAAGTAGTGCCTCCAATGTTTCAAAGCTTGAACCACTGCATAGAACTCTTTGTCATATGACAAATACTTCTGCCGACTCTCATTTAGTTTTTCACTAAAAAATGCCACCAGTCTGTCCTCTTGACTGAGCACAGCGCCAATAGCTATCTCGCTTGCATCACAACGAACCTGAAAAGGTTTGCTAAAATCGGGCAGTCTCAAGATCGGTCTCTCCGTTATTTTCCGCTTCAGAAGTTGGAAACTGTTTTCTGCCGTCTTGGTCCAACAAAAAGGTTGGCTGGCCTTTTTGATGGTCTCTAGCATTGGTGCGCAGATCTCACTAAAATTATTAATGAATTTTCGATAAAAACTTGCTAAACCGTGAAAGCTATGTACCTCAAACAAATTCTGAGGTGACGGCCAACTTATGATCGCTGCAATCTTTTCTGGGGCCATCTTTAACTCATTCTCTGCAACTACAAATCCCAGATAGATTAACTCCTTCTGCAAGAAAGTGCATTTCTTCAAATTTATGAGCAGTTTGTTCTGCTGCAACTTCTCGAATACCCTTCGAATATGCTGAAGGTGCTCTCTTTTCATCCTGCTGAAAATTAAAATATCGTCCAGATAGACTATCACAAATTTTCCAATAAATTCCTTTAACATTTCATTCATCAGTCTCATAAAAGTACTCGGAGCGTTACTCAACCCAAATGGCATGACCAACCATTCGTACAGTCCTTCGTTGGTCTTGAAGGCTGTCTTCCATTCGTCTCCCTCTCTAATTCTGATCTGATGGTACCCACTCTTCAGATCTATTTTTGTAAAGTAAGCTGCCCCACTAAGACAGTCCATCATGTCATCCATTCTAGGCAAGGGAAACCTGTATCGAATCGTAATTTTGTTTATAGCCCGCGAATCTGTGCACATTCGCCATTCTCCACCTTTCTTGGGTGCAAGGACTGTTGGCACTGCACAGGGGCTCAGACTTTCCCTGATCAGTCCCTTATCCAACAACTCCTGCACTTGTTTGCGTACTTCCTCATTGTCCTTTGGACTCATCCTATACGCTGCCTTGTTCGGCAAGCTTGCTGCTGGTATAAAATCAATGTGATGGCTGATACTCCTTTTGGGAGGCAATTTATCAGGTAACTCATCAGCCGCAATATCTTGAAATTCCTCCAACAGCTCCTGTATTTCCTTGGGCAACTCTGATTTTTCCAAGTTCAACAAGACTGGCTTCATCCTCCTCACAACTGCAAAATTAACTTCTTTTTCCTCAATCTGTTTTATAAACTGTTTTCCTCCAATCAACAGTGCCTTTGTTCCGCTTGATTCTGCCGTATCTTCCTCTTTGATGGGTACAAGTGTGTGTTTTACCCCATCCTTGGTAAATTTATAACAGTTGGTCTTCCCATCGTGTGTCACCTTCCTATCATTCTGCCATGGTCTTCCAAGCAGTTTATGGCACACGTCCATTGGCATAATATCACAACCATGGTATCATGGTACTTGCCAATGTGAAACTCTACCTCACATTGTTCATCAACCAACAGCTGGTGGCCTTTCTGTAGCCACGACACCTTGTAAGGTGTGGGGTGCTTCAGCCGCTTCAACCCCAGTTTTTCCACCATCTCAGTGGCAACCAAGTTATCCGTACTCCCGCTGTCTATTATTACTTTGCAGCACTTTCCATGCGATTTACAGACTGTCCGGAACAGTGCTTTCCGCTGTGTTGGTTCAGCCACCTCCTTGGATGGTTTTAACAGCACTTTATTCAAAATCAAAGCTTCTCCCGTTTCCGCCATGTCTTCCACCTCCCGGGGTTGTGCTTCAGCTTCTTCAGGCTGTGCCATAAGTGTTCCCCTCTGACCTGCCTATTCAACTTCTGGACATTCAAAGGATCTATGCCCCCATTTATGGCACCTGTAGCACTGGACACCAGTCCCTCTTCCGTGGCCATTTCCTCGTTCTCGCTGATATGACCGACCTCCTCTGGTGCTATCTCCTTTTTCTGTTGTCCCTGAAGTTTTTGAACTGCTGCCTTCTTCGCTGTTCGCAGCATTCCTTCCTCTGCCGTAGGACTGTCCCCATCCTCTACCATTTCCTCTCCCCCTCCGGTTGTTCTGTTTTCTGTTGATTTTTTCCTCAGCCTTTACAGCACTCTGAAAGGCTTCTTCAATATTCCGGGGAGAAAGAATACTGATTTCATCCAATATCTCCATCCTCAATCCATTTACGTACCTTGTTGTTTTTTCTGGGTTATCATCAATATAACCAGCCCGTAAATTCACTCGGTAAAACTCTTTCGTGTACTCCTTGACAGTCATTCCCTTCTGTCTTAAATTCTGCACTCGCCGATATAATTCCACCTGGTAGTCTTTTGGCAGAAATCTGCCTTTCAATTTCGCCACCATCCTTGACCATTGTCGTATCGGCAACTTATTCATTCGTTTTCTGTCCGCTTGGACACTGTCCCACCACAAGAGTGCGTGCCCCTTTAACTTAGTGGCAGCGAACCTAACTCTTTTATCCTCACTGACTTCTTCATTCTCAAAATATTTGTCGAGTTCGCTTATCCAGTCCAACAGGACATCTGCGGACAGACTGCCATCGTAATTAGAAATCTCTGTTTTGGGTTTGCTACTGGCCAATAAAACTGAACGCAGCAGTCTCAATTCCGGAGCTTCTTTGTCTGACCCTTCTGTAGCAGTTACTACTTCCTCCTCACTGTTATCTCCAAGTTCCGGGTCTCTTCACCTACCCGCCTCCACTGCTTCCAAACGAGTTGTAAGAACTCTAATCTGTTCCCTCAATCCTTCATCTACTCCCCTACGTGCACCTCTTTCACGTCCTCGTCTTGGTGCTTCCATCTTTTCTTATTTCAAAAAAAAAAAAAACTGCTCTGATACCACTTGATGGGGCCAGCCCACGTGGTCACCACTTGCCTCAGCTTAGGTGGACTTACGCTATTGAACTGGTTTGTATATATGGTAATTGAAAATTGATTTTGGTTTAATTAACAATCAACTCTGCTGTACTTGGTGTTGATCCTCCGTTGGACACCTGTTCTCCCTGAACTTGGCAAACCCTACCTCGTTTTTTGTTACCCGGTTCGCGCCTCTGTGGTCATTCTTGCCTTCGACGCTTGGTTGCAAAGGTATCTGTATTTTTTTCGGTCCGCCTCTGAGTCATTTCGGTCGGTGATGAAACCCCTTTGGATTTCCGCCGGTTCTGTGGTGCTATGAAGTTGCTCAGCTATGCCTTGTCGTTACTGTGTGGGTCTATTCGGCTTCTGGTTTTGTTGGTAAGCTGCTATGGTTTCACCATGCGTTCATTTCGTTTTCGTGCCCGCAAGAACTGTCCCTGGTTTGCTTTTGTGGTTACTGTCTGGTCTGGCCTTCTTGACAAATCTGTGGTTGATGGATATGGTGAAATAATGCTTGGTCCGCTCATTTCGGCAGTCGCACAGGTCAATGGAAACTCCAGCTTAGTTCTTCTCCGGCGCTCGGCTCTCTGGACAAGGTATGTCACAGTTCCATGCTATAGTTTCTTTTCCTCTATTTGCACCGTGACTAACGATCTGCAGCCCCTCTATGGACAGGGGTCTCTGTTTCAGGGTTCTGTTGGCCTACTGCTCCGGCACGCTGTCAGGTATGCTCATTCTCGTTTCTACACACTCAGGTTTTACGTTTGCAGTCTTATAGCACCAATTTCTCGTGCGAGGGTTTTTTTTTGTGGGAAAGTAACCCTGACCTCCCACCTTCTCTGTCTTGTACAGGTGTGGCCGGCTCCCGTATCTTCACAGTGGCTTCCGTCGATTTCCTCCGGGTAGTCCTACTCTCGTTTTACTTTCTTGTAATGGTTCTTGGTCCTGGTCATGATTACAATCGCTTGTTATGTGAAATGTCTATCTTTTCATTGAGTCTGGACTTTCTGGGTTTGTCAAACCCTTGGCCGCAACGTAGGAGGGTTTGTGGGTCGGTTGAAACTCTGATCGGCTACACCTCGATGCACAGTCTATGTAATTTTTATGCAGAAGAATACAATGTAATATTTAAATGATAGTTAAACTCGTTCACTGATAATTCTGGTTGCTTACCCGATTAGTGTGGTTGTCTGGTTTGACCCTTTGTGGGTGTTGGTTCTTTCCGCCTTTTGTTCAATTTCTTCTCTGCCAGTTCATAGCTTCTTGAATACTGTAAAACAATGTTGATATAAAAAATGAAATAGTTACACAGCACTGTATATACAGGCTTTTGTTACTGAGGACATATGTATATGAACAATTTGTTTGCTTGTGCACTGAATAAGATGAAGGAAAAAATGTGTATTCTTTTATTCTCATGTAAATGCTCCGTCACTGAACCCCCCTGGGTTATCTTGCTTGTTTCTTTATACAATGTTTTTAGGCAGTTTGTTAACTGCTGGTAGTTATTCAATTACAGTTTGTTTTGCAGTTACTATAGGCATGATTTTCTTGACTATCAACTAGTTTACTTTGTCTGCCTTTTTACCATAGGGATTCGTTGTCAATCACCTACTGACACTAATCTACTATTATCATCTCTAACTAGAACCTATTACAATATTTTGAATATAATGAACATAAATTTAAAATAACAGAAAGTTAATAATGTAGTTGACCATGGAAGAAATAAAACAAAAACATAGGAACTTGACAGACTTGGTGTCCGTTCAGTGAACTGTGTCTCACTCCCAATCTTCTTCAGAAACTTTGTTCGCCCTCTCTCGGTCTTCACCCTGTCGACCAGATGCTCCTGCAACACTAGAAGGAAGCCATAAGTAATGCCACGGTAGCAATTAAGCTAATTAATCGACATAGTTTGGCAGGCACGCCATAAGCTCGGTCTCCTCCTCCAAGATTGTTACTTGTTCTTGATTATTTACTTGTTCTTGATTATTATTGAAACAATAGTGAACAAATACCTGCGAATCTTTTTTATCAAATGTAAGTCTCACTAGTCATTGTTGAAATCATTTTAATATATTTTCAATTGGGTTAATTAACATGGAAATCATCTTAATATATTTTCAATTTGATTATTTAATGTTTAATTTTGTTTAATAGTTTTAATATATTTTTTATCATTATTATATATCTAACATATAATATAATATATTATTAATGTTTTTTTTAAATCATTATTATGCATTTTACGTATAATATAATATAATACACAGTTTAAGTTTTTTTTTAATTGTATGTTTTAGATTTGTATTTAATTTTCTTAGAGTAATAGAATTTTGATTGGTATTTTTGTTTTAATTCGAAATAGGAGAAATTTTTTTCCTCTTTCATTTATTTTTTATTTTATAATTATCTTAATGTTTTGTAGTTTTTATATTTTACTTTTGATTTGGAAATAGTATAACCATATAAATTGACTAACGTTCCTAGGAATCAATCTATAATAAATATTAAAACACTTATTCCATGGTACATCATTCCCATAATGATAACATAAAACATGAAATATACACGGAAATTTTTTTAGAGAAAAAAAACAAAAACTATTTAAATAATGGTTCTTTGCACAAAACAATGTACTATTACAATAATTTATCTTCACCAACTTATAAGAGACACCAAGCCCCTAAATTTCACCAATTTGTAGGCACTGACCTAGAGAAGAAGCTAATCCTATTTGTTTTTTTAGGGCATTAACCAACAAGAGACATGAACCTCCTCTTAACTCTACACTCTAACATTTTCTTTTCTACTCCACTCTGCTTTTTTGAATTTTTCTCAACACCTTATACACTCTTTCTTTTAACTAAAAAATTTCTTAGTACTTGTCATTTATTCCGTTATGATCACTACACATTATTTCTTTTTTGAGAATCCATGGTGTGTTTAGTGAATTTATTTCTATTTACCTCTTCCATAAATACATAAGTAATTGCACATCATTTTAATTCAAATTATAATGGACTCAACCACGTTCTTAATACGTAAGTAATTGCACATTTTTTTAATTCAAATTATAATGGACTCAACCATGTTCTTAATCTATTAATGGATTTCTTGTGCTAAGGTTATTAATTCGACGTTATGGTTGATACCAAGATCGTTTTATATACTCACATGCTTGAATTGAATCCCAGTTCTACTATAGATTACCTTGGAACTCAACCCTATCCTTATTTTTATACCCCACAAAAGGCATGGCAGTCTACTTATGCATAACCTTTGGATAATGGTGATAATACTACTCTCACTATACATCAAGGTTACAAGTGTTTGTGCATGAACCGTTAGGACTTAATGAATATATCGCTGGTGTGGTAAATCACAAGCGAGGTGGTCTTGGACGCTGTAAAATGAACTTCACATGGATGGTCAGTACTCCATACTTAAATGGTGAGGATTCACTTTGGTGGATCGAACTCTCGAACAATGTTTATCCAAACTCTAATCTTATCATTTCATCGGGTTTCTCTTTTTGCACTTTCTAATCCGAAAACTGGTATTTAGACATCGAATCGTGGCACTCTTCCCTTACTGAAACGAGGTAACCTCCTTATAAAAATGCTAGAGATGCTTCCTAACATCTCTGAGGTCTGTAAGTTTATCCTCTTTTTTTATCTATATTTCGTCTACCACATCTTGAGTGATGGTTTGTGTGGTTAACCTTTTCCATGTTATGGGTTGCTTCCTAACGCCGTGGTGTTGTAATCAATCCAGAGTGCCTCCCCTACGCAAAGTACCAAATACTTTTTAACTAGCAGCGTTGTGACGCTTCATGAGGGAATCCTTAGGTATATTCGCTAGTTTGTAATTGGGTAATAATTCTCTCTCCTGTTTCTTTCTATTATTATTTTTTTCACTATATTTTAACGAAACATTGATGTATGCCCTCATTTTCCAAATATCTGTATCAAAATGTTTCTCTTCTACCAGTACATTAAAAAGTCTATTCGCACGCTACCGTGGAACATTTGAGTCAACAATTGGTCTGCTAGGAGGCACTGATGCTCGCTACTCGATTATCACACTAATTATTGAGAATTTTTGGTTACACGGAAGAAGTTTATACCACACACGGTTTCCCACTAGGTATAATTTCATACGGTTATACCTGTTATTTGAAACTGTTCCTTGACATCATGTTTTTTTCTTTTCCTTCGGTTCTTATTGGGTTTTCCCTCCTTTTGTAGGTACTTACACTTCCAAATCTCTATGCTTTGTAAAAGATATAAATAAATTTAATATTATTATTAATATATTATAATATTAATATCATAAATTTAATAACTTAGGATTAATACAATAATAAATTTAATATAATATTAAATTTGTTATATTATATTATATATTAATATATTATGATATATATTAACTCTAGATATATATGGGAGGTAAGAATAAAGACAGAGTGATGTAGGTGGAGTGATAGAGGGAGTGGAGAAAGGGAGAGAGAGGAAGGATGACAAAGGGGGATAGAGAAATGGAGTTGAAGGGAAAGAGATGGGGGAAGAAGAGCCACATAGAGAGAGAAAAGTGGAGAGAGAGTGGGGCAGTGACAACGGAGATATGTAGAGAGAGTATATATGTTTGGGGGGAGATAGAGAGATAAAGGAGACATAAAGAGAAGAGGGGGAGAATGAGAGATAGTGACAGAGTTGGAGGGTGGAGAGAGAGAGAGACAAAGACATAGAGATAAGGGGGAGAGATAGAGAGAGGCAGGAGAGAAATAGAGAGAAACGGAGAGAGACGAAGGAATATAGATTGGATGCGAGAGAGAGAATGAGAGAGGAAGGGAGAGAAAGATGGGGGTAAGAAGAAAGACACAGAGAGAGAAAGGTGGAGAGAGAGAGAGAGGGAGTGATAAGGGAGATGGAGAGAGAGGAAGAGAGGAGAGTAAGAGGGAAGAGAGATAGAAGGGGGGAGAGAGGGAGAGAAGGGGAAGAAAGAGAGAGAACGAGAGGAAGAGGGAGGGAGGGAGAGATAGATAAATATGGAGAAAGAGTGTATCTTTTTGGGGTGATCTAGAGAGACGAAAGAGAGAGATAGAAAGATAGATATATAGATGGAACGTAAAGAGAGGGAACAATAGATGGATAGAGAGAGGGAGAGATAGATTGATATGGAGGGAGAAAGCATGTGTGTTTGGGAAGGGCGGCTGAGTTAGAGAGACAGAGAATGAGAGATGGAGGGAGATATATATATATATATATATATATATATATATATATATATATATATATGGAGGAGGGAGATAGGGAAGAAGAATTATTGCACTAGATGCATGGATTTCAAAGTAGGTGTGATTTCTAATTCTGTTTGATTACATGCATTGAAGGAGATAAACTGAAGGGCATGGAAGAGGAGGAATGAAGAGAGACACAAGGAGAGGTGTGAGAGAGAGTGAGAAGGGTAAGAGAGAGAGAGAGAGAGAGGGATAGAAGGGTAAGAGGGGGAGAGGGAGACATGCATAAGGAGGGGGGAGAGAGGGAGAGAGAGAGAGAGAGAGAGAGAGATGGGGGAGAGAGAGGGAGCTCGCAGGGAAGGGGAGATATATGACTTGAGAGAGAGGGAGGAAAAGAGATGGATTTGCAAGGGGACAGAAGGAGGGAAGAAAAAAGACATACAAAGAGAAAAGTGGAGCGATAGGAGAGAAGGGGAGTGAAAAGGAACGGTTGGAGAGAGAGTGTGCATGTTTAAGGGTGAGATAGAGAGACAAAGAAGGAGAGATTTGTAACACCCCTCATTTGTGTGCTAATTATTGTAAACCTGAGCTAAGTTAAAACTAAGTTTGATATCCTTCCTTGTGTCTTAAATGATTGTAAACCTAAGCTCAGGAAAGCTAGGTGTGATACCCTCCTTCGTGGGTTAAACTATTCTAAACCTAAGCTGAGGAAAGATAGGTGATATGTAATATGAAAAGAAAATGTGTTATTAAATACATTACTAAAATAAATCACTTGGAGGGTGGAGCACCAAGAGAGAGGGTAATCCTGCCAAATCCCATTGAGGAATGGGATAGAGATGAATCTTTCATGATAAATCTTCTACATGTGATTCTAGAAAATCTTGGATGGATTGGAGATCCATCGGATGGATGCGAGATAAAGATCCATTAGACATAAAAGCTTTGTGGGAGATAAAGGCAAGAGTTTATGAGGAAAAGCCTCATAAGAGATAAAGACGAGTTTTTTCTAAAAAAGACCTAGGAAACTGGAAAAATCCATAAAAGCATGATGTCGATAATGGAAACCAAATCATGAAAGAGGGCATTAAATACCCAGTGCATTGATCAATTGAGGTCAATTGATCCTTGGAAAGAAATTTTTCTCGAGGGAATCATAGGTGATTCATGGTTGGGTGGTGGTACTCCTCCATCCAAGTGATTGTTTTGTATGGATTCACATTCGTAGAATGTTTTGGATGTCAGTCTCTTACCCTTCATGTGATTATTTTATTTGATTTAGTATTGAATATGTCGACCCATCATGGCTTATGTGTTAGTATGATGCTATCTGTATTCATGTGATGGATTCCATTCTTATGCCTATGAATGATTAGGATATCAAATGGATCTAATGGTGATCTTCATTATGTTAGTGAAAGAACCTTTAATGTTATATAAAGCCTCTAGTCCACGTGGAAAATAGTGGTAGATGCTTGTGGATCATTATGGTATAATGTAAGTAATAGAATAGTCTATGATGGTCAGATTATGTATTGCATAGATACTCAATGAGGCTATATTGTGTTCTTTCTGTTGCTTAGAAGTTACCTTATTATGGAATTGATGGAATATTACTATGCATGTGCTTCACTGATTTAATATCTTTTATATAGCTTATGCATGCATATGGTAATTAGGCATGAGATATAGATGCACGCAGAACTATTATGAGGTAAGTTCTATATAATATAATAGACAAGGATTTCATTACCATGCATGTCAGTAGAGGTTTTATGACTGCGTGTTATATCTACTTCTTCACTTCCAGCTGTAGTTGTGTTATAGAAATCATTCAATGAAGATGAGATAGTGTGTCTATGGTATAAAGCTCCTTCCTAAAGGTGATATAGTAGTTTGATTAGGAGGAAGGAACATGGAACCTTAAGTATGTCGAAAGAAATTTTAAAATCTTGAGGGTATTTGGGCGTATTTTCTAGATAGGCCATGGAGGTTCATTACAAATCATATTAGAGCATATCAAGTTAAAACCTTACAGCCTATGGGTCAATTCGCCACCATATCATATGGACAAGTTTAAGTATTAACTTGGCCTCACTACCACAAACTTTAATAAGGAGGCTAAATGTTAAGTCTGGACTCCTTAAGGTTTAATCTAAATATTAAAAGCACTGACAATATAATAGTAAAGTAAGCATGGAGGAACCCATAAACTGATATGACCATCGATCAAAATCAACTAGTATATATATGAGAGGAGTTCATGATTTGGAATTTTATTTGTATTACAAATGGTATTGTATGTGAAATCATACCCATGATAAGTAAAAGAGTAATGGGATAATGTATATGAAATCGTACCCATGATATTCAATATATATAATGCGCGTTAATAATTAAGAACTTCTTAGTGGTTATAATTAGTGTGCCATTACAAATTTCATGTCAATATCAATGAAATAGTATGCCTAATATTTAGAGGAACTGTCCTCGAACATGTGTCATTGGACTCTATATTATACTACATTGGGTATATGGTTTAATTGAAGGTATGAACCGACATGTCTCTTCCTCATGAAGTGAGAACAGATTGCTGGAAAACCTAATATCTATAATAACAAATATGAATTTTCCTTACAACACTACTCTCGACATATACATAAGTGTGTTTATTCAACGAACTAACATACTTGGTTCCAAGAAGCACCTATTGGCTGAGAATCCTGAGCTCTTTACGTTTATAAAGAGAAGGTTTATAAAGAGAAGGTAGTGTAGACTATGAGTTTAATCTCGCCATACATAAAATAATAGAGAGAAATATGGCCAACCTTCAATAATTTCTCAAAAGCCCAGGCACCCACTATCTCTAATCGAGAAATGTAATAAGGTCTTCATCGCTTTGTTTGAATGGTCGCATGTGAGG
The DNA here is from genome assembly GCA_031772625.1 of Pinus tabuliformis. NCBI lineage: Eukaryota > Viridiplantae > Streptophyta > Pinopsida > Pinales > Pinaceae > Pinus > Pinus tabuliformis. Next base: position 114,083,748 of record CM062811.1, on the reverse strand, counting down.
ACAACTAATATCACTATTTTAAATAAATTGTATTGATCCCTACCTCATATAATGATGAACTGTTGAGACATTAGATAGCGTCAAATAATCTAGAACTTCCCATATTATTCACGTATGGGTCCACGCCGATGGGCGCGTGGTGTTGTGCGAGTATGATGCGGAATGATGAGCAACCTTGATAGGTATATTAGATGTAAATGAAATTCCAATCGCAAGAAACTGATGCCATTGAAGCATTCACCACAACCTTTGCCACATTAATAACTCGACTGATGTGGCAGCCATGTCGGCAATGCACGTTGTTCTTCGTTTCTTCCTCCATCTGCTGAAATCAAAGACGACTAGAAATATTTTGAGAGAAACCACAATGGCTAACCTATATCTTTGAATGTGCATACAAGGTAGTAGTATCTAGGCGATGAAAGAAGGGAATTTTTATCAGTTGTGCAAGGTGATAGCATTATTCTAGGTGTTGTTTTACCCCTACGTGACTTTTTGATGAGGTTAGAAATTGTTTTCTTAATCTCCATGGCAAGAAAGACACACTAATGGGCTTAGCAACAGCACCCTTTAAAATCATAAAAACATAAATTCCCCTTCTAGCATGAAATTCTTCTATCAGGATGATCGTCGAGCTAAAGGTGGTTGGGAAATTAAGCATATAAAAATGCATGCAGAGAGGCACGCATAATATGATGGGAAAAGTCGTCACGAATCACAGTAAGATTCTGCCAACCGTGGGCTATCGCCAGGGAGGAAAGTAAGTAGGATAAGAGACTATTATTTCCCTTTTCCACTGGCCTTCATACTATAGGAAAAAATGCATTGAATAATTAAGGAAAAATTTATCAACACAAAACCTTGGGTGGCAGCAGTTTCTAATTGCACTGTGGAGAGGTAGGAAAAGTTGGATCCCATTGCTTTTATGTTATCTACCATGGGACAAAAATGCACAATGGTTATAAAATTCTAGTAAAAACACTGACTATCTTTGTGTATGAATAAAATAAAATGATTCACTTCTTGTCTAGTAAAATTCTCACGTTGTTTCTTTCGTTAGATGGGGTATCTATCTAGTTGCGGTAGGATGATGATCCTCTCCGAATAAAGATGCCATACGCCATAACTTTTTTCTGAGTCATGAAGGGATAAGAGCGTGGAAGTATAATGCTTACCTTACAGTCAAGAGTATGAGGAGTGGATAAATAACCGAGCTCGGTTAGGGACGAGCTATCCCGATCTACAACAATGAGAGTCAAGCATAAAGTAAGACCATAAGTAAAAGAATGCTTACCGTAAACCATAAATAGGAAATATTGAGGATCGTGCCACTAGTCCCATGGAAGTAAAAATGGCATGAATAATCATACCTTTGTGATTGTAATAAGTTGACTAAGGTTGATATAGATACCCATTTTCTGCAGATGGTAACGTGTTGAAGAATTCAACCATCATGAGAACCTCTCAGCTATATGACTTAGTTCTGCAAAGGAACTTGAAATAAGGAGGATTGTACCATCACCTAAAATGTGGGTAGATTAATCGTTTCGATAATAGCTATGATAGATACGAAGAGTACACAGTGGCGATTTGTTTCCTTTTTGAGAATTATTAAACCTAAATGAAACAATATGTATACATTGTTTACAGTATTGTTTTCGGAATCTGTTTTAAATGATGTAAGAATTAATTCTTAGTTGCTCCAATCCTAGTCTATTATTATGAAAATTAGCATGAACATTTAGACTACAAGGAATCAACAAAAAAATAAAAAAATATAATAATAATAGAATTAAGTAGCTGTCACGATTCAATGTGGAAAACAAAAATCACATTTGAGGATTTGTTATTCAAGGAATCTGGATCACGTTGGAATTACCATCATTAGACACAGTCATGTACTCCTTCGGTGGGCATATTGGTGTATGGTTCTGGTGGACATTAGATACTATATTCTTTGATAATTATTCATTTTTTCATGTCTTCACTCTTAGTGGTTTTAATGAACCCATAAATTTTAGAGGGAACATATAATGTTGGTTGGATTAAAAGGGAAACAATTTATTTTGTTGAGATGCTCGAAGCTTCTTGAAAAATAAAACAAGGTAACCGAACAGAGAAAAATGCGCATGTTGAATGGATAGAAAACCATTGTCTGTAGTACTGCTTTTGATTATTACGTATAGAGTTATGATGAATATGATGAAATTGTCACTTATGGACAACAAGGATGTTAAATATTTTCAAAAAACATAATTAAAGCCTCGTATATTTATAACACCCATAAAATATATTTATAATCCTTGGTAATTGATATTGGTATTTATGGGTATTTATAAAGTAGATATGTTATTCATATGGGTGTTATATATTTATATCATCATTTATTGCAACATACACTACAAGAAAAATAGACATTAGTGAGGGGCGAAAAATTTCACCATAAGCTCATTGGTGATGGTCAAAAGAGCATTCGTCACCAAAAATTAAATGTCACCAAAGGTGGTGTCAGCAAAATTATAGGTGTTCTAGTGACATACAAATTCTGTCACTCATAATTATTTATAATTACAGATAACAACCATCACCATTTCGTATGAACAATGGTGACAGACCATACCCTGCATCACCAAAAATTGAACATCACCAAAGGTGGCATCGCCAAAAGTATATGTGTTGTAGTGACATTCAAAGTTTGTCACCAGTAATGATTGATAATGACAGATAGCGACTGTCACCATTGCGTATCAACAATGGTGACGGACCATAACCTCGGTAACTAAAAAATGAATGTCATCAAAGGTGGCATCACCAAAAGTATAGGTGTTATGGTGACATTCGAGGCATTTCATGAATATTGATTGACGGATAGTGACCATCACCTTTTCACCTAAACAACAATGATTTATTGTGATGGATCTTTAATGGCCGTCACTATTGGTGCATATATATGGTGACGATATGGTGACGTTCATTGACCGTTACCAAAATCTCCATTGCCAGAAGTATAGGTGTTGTAGTGACATTTAAGGCCTGTCACAAATAATGACTATAATGACAGACAACGACTATCACCATTTCACATAAGCCACAAATATTTATGGTAATGGACCTTTGAGGGTCTTCACTATTGATTCGTATATATGGTGGCATTTGTTGACCGTCACCATTTCATATTTTTGGTGTGGGTCGAAAAATGTCACCAAACCTCATTGGTGATTGTCAACAGAGCCTCCGTCACAAAAAATTGATCATCGTCATTCCATATGGATGTTAAGGGATGATGAAATCGAACCACCAACCTCCTGCTTGTAAATAAGGTGCTCTTCCATTGATCTAGCGCACTTTAAAGAATTATACTTTTAAAAATTAGACCTTGAAACATCATAAAGTATAAATTCTACAACTTTCAATAAATTAAAGTCTCAGTAAATTTTACTATACAAGCAAAGCAACATTGAAGTTGCAGGTCCCTACTTATTGGTTATTGAAGTTATAAAAAGTGGGTGGATGGAGAAATAGTTATGTATAAGAGAATCAATCTGTTAAGTTGAATACTCAATTAGAAGTGAAACTCTGAAGACATTTATAACCTATAAATGACCTATAACTAGCAAATGCACCAAATATTGCAAAGGAAATGTCATAAGTCGATAGCATATGGAAGAAGAGGAGGCAGGGACTCGAAACCCTTGTACATCTTGGCATTCCTTAGCATTTGGAGCATCTTAGCATGTTTGAGATGTATTTGTACTATATGGAACACGTTAGCATGCCCTAACATTCCTTAACACACCTTGGCAGTCATGACCTTACAACTAGCATTACATTTTCCCATGACTTGGCAACCTTAGATTCACTAGAACACCTTGGCACTCCCTAATTGTCATTCCCTCTGTTATCCTCCAAAATTTCCTAAGATGATGATTAGATCGATGTAGGTAACCATGGAGCAAGATTTTAGTTTGGTATCTAGCCCTACTGAGCCAGAGAGGGCTCTTTCTATGAAATCACAACCAAGAGATCACTAGAATGTAAAGGATTTTAGGCTAGATAACTAGGCTCAGGTGGGTTTTTGGAAAATTTAGAGACTTGGAACTCTGTCCACTCGTGTCTTGTCTAGCAAGGAGTTTGTCAAGGAGGCAGGGACTTGGAACTCTGTCTAGGATAAGCACCTAACATGCATGACATAATCTACCTAGAATAGAGTACCTCCTACCTAGAAGAGTGTCCCCTGCTCAAAATATAGTACCCTTCTCTACTGTGCACTTTTCTTAAAGATAAATCCATGCATAAAATAGTACTAAGAAAAACACCTAAATTAAGAAAATTGATCATCTAAGTCAAACAAAAAAATATACTAAATATGGATCCATATAAGTTTGGGAAACACTAGACAAGCATGCTTGCATACGACAACTGTAAGATGCCTAAAATCAATGGCTTCTTTCATCATTTTTATACCCTCACAACAAAACTGGAATCCGTAGCATGTACCCCAAGATTGTATGCATGTGTTGAAGATGTAGATTGAAAGGTTCTTTTGAGATGAAGTACTATTGAAGGAGAAAAACCTTCAAAACAATAAATAAAGTATATTGTGAATTCAACCCATTTTCACACAGACCAAGGCTGCTACTGGGTACACTTCTTCATTGAATCAAAACTGCAATGTATTTTTGGCTTGTTGGGGCCTGACCGAGGTTCCGAGATAGTTAGCTAAACAAATCCCGATGCTACTGGCCCTTTCGGAAACAGTTCGTGGAGCGCAAACTAAGGTCTCACCCGAAGTAGTATGGGAGGGTTCTAGAACTAGGTTTCCACACCCTAGAGATTTCTGATGAGTTAGACTGGTCTATGGTTTCTCCTTGTGCACAGGTTTCTTTACGCACCTTCAACTTCCTTGCAATCTGATACATTTCCTTCCTTCAACCCTATCCCAGGGCTATGTCACGTTTTGCACTATTACCCAAGACCTTGCTTATATTCCAATGTTAGTTAATTATCTTTGACTACATGAGTGCTTTGAGTTATATTTAACAACATAAATCATTCATACAGGTTCGCACAGTAAACAAACAATATATTTGCAAGCTATATCAATCATGTATTAACTCAAGAATAGATACACATAATTATAACCAAACTTCTATTTATTGATTGTTTCCACAGTTACAGAATCGATTTTCCTTGCGCACTCAGCTGCAGGGATCCGCGCACTTAGCTACGGACTACTAGGCCTCTACGCACTTAGCTACAGAGCCTTCTCCTACTCTACGACTCAAAGACACAGTTCACACTATGATTCAATCACTTAGACTTCTCATCTTCTATTCTCCCTTGGTTATCTTATACACTTAGAGCCTCACTCTATTTATACAATCCCATGGTCTGCGAACCATGGGTAGGTCCATCCATCCAACATTACATTACAAAACTAGGGCAGACAACCCTGTGACTCTATTATGACTTTGTGCTTTGCTCTTGTAATTCGCAGAGATTTATAACAAGATTCAATCAAAACTTGGGCTTTAAGCACCAAAACGTGCCTTTGGGGGCATTCCATGCCGAACAGGCCCCCAACACAAACATCATGACTCGCCCTTGAATCACTTTGCCAGTGCGACGATCTTGGCACGGAGTCCCCCCAATTGTTCTCAGACTACGTAGAGTTTAGCAGTGTGCTAAGTTGTTGCTTGCTGGATCTGCTACATATGCTGCTCCAAGACCTCTCTATCGAGAGTGCTTCTCTCAATCAATGTGTGCATCCCCTACATGTGTGCAAGCTTGTCTTCGATTTTTTCCTTGATGGTGAAGGCCTCGTCGATCCAAGGCTGGACACACGCCTTTAGGACTACTTCATATGTCATGCCGCATCCACCTACTCCTTCAGCACTTTAGCTTGCTACATCCACGTGAGCCTCTCAGTGAGGGCCACCATCTACGTAGTTCCTTTAACTTTGTCATAATGTTGTTGCAGTTTGCGCACCTCTGTCTCCAATCACTGGATGTTGGGGTCCTCCTGTAGATTTTTGAGCACCTCAAATGATTCTTCCAACATGCTGGTGTAGTCTCACACTGCACTGCGAATTTCCTCCAATCCCAGTGTGATAGCACTAGTGCGCTTTTCTCTGAATTCTATGGGAGTGGATGGCTACAGATTTAATCGTAGCTTGGTGATCTAAAGGTTCTGCTACAAGTCGTTTCTTTCCTCACCTCGCGGACCCTTGCTATCAATCTATGGATCCGCACCTCCATTGGTATGTCTGCTAGGATGGCCAGATCAGTGATGCTTTGACAAGCATCGTCTATCACATGTACCATTTGAAGAGTCTTCGTCGCCAATTCGTCACGCTGCAATATTAGCTATTCCATATTTATTTTATGCTCACTGAGGATTTGGAGTGCGCAACTCTCCCTAGCACGTAGCTCTACAGTTAACCCATCCTGGAACACATATAAGGTCTTGCACGAGATTGCAGCTAGATTGATACTGAGACCTTTCAAGTGCGCTAGTCGGAGGCCGGTCAGCCTCATTTGATGCCACTAGTTCCCCTTCTGGTAGCACTATGGTGTTCGTTATCCTCATGCGCAACATCTGCTCTGTTGCTAAAGATCCAACTGTACCAACCTTAGGTGGGTGTACCTGTAATTCCTACAACTGCGCTCTAAGGGACCCCAACATAATTTGGCTCTCCTACATGAAATCTTGGAGAGAATCATTGGTGACTTTGCGCACCACTTCGCTGATGTCGTGCAGATCACCATCGGTTAGGGTGATCGGGTCAATGGACAATTTTGAGGCCTTGAACTTCTTCTGCGACCCTGCCCGCTCGGCCGAGTGCTGCCATTTCAGCTACGCTGACATGGTTTGTAGCGGATGCCTTCTGTGCTGCTGTTGCTGATCCGGCCTTTTCCTGCTCAGCTGCTTTCTATGCTGAATCTTGCACTACCCACACTTCTGCTATCGCTACTTCTTTTCTTTGCATTTTGGCCAACTATGAGAGGCGCAGTTTGGCTTCCTCCTTCTTTTGTTTTGCCACCGACTGCTTATTTCTGTGATATCTGGGGCATACCACTCTGGCAACCATGCCTCTAGGACATTGAAAATGACATCGTCAGTGGCTACCAAGGGTAGCTTTGTCCACTATTTAGTCGGGTCCTTGCACACCTTGATATAGATGCTATGCATGTCCGCTTTAAATTTTTCAAAACCCTTAGGACTGCTGTAAATAGTGGGTGACAACTGCGGTTTACAGTTGAACCCCATTCTGAGGTTCATTTCCATGAACACCAAAAGATTTTTCTGCCGTGTATCCACTTATCATCCTTCGTGGCCCAGAGCGAAGTGTACTTTGCGGCCTCTCATATCTCCCTATAAATTATGGGTAATTGACTATTCTCCGACAACTCCCCAGCCACGGGCACTATGGACAACAACAACCATGCATAGTGGAACATTTTGCCTTGTTCCTAGGATTCATGGAAATTTTCTAAAATTTCCTTGTAGAGGAACTTGGATCCCCTCCGTGCACTGCTCAACTGGTGCTACTACCAGCGTGGGGACTTCATTCATGCGGCACTTGCGCATGACCTTTCCTCCCAAGATTTGGGTTGCTATGCACACGACTTTCTCCTTAATGCTGGAGATGGCACAGACCCTTTCTTCTTTTCCAACTTGTACTTTTTATTCATGGCCTCCATGATGGCCAAGTCACTACCCTTCCCTTCCAATATGTCCACAGGGTCCTCTCCTTTGCATGGAAGTCGAGAGACGTGGTGAATTAGGTCTGCCGTGATGGGGATGGGCTCCTCGAGCCACAAACACCCATCATGCACCACGCATAGAGGCTATCTGATGATGAAAATGGCTATTGGGCATGGTGGAAGTGTGGCAACCAAATCAAATTCAGTAGTCCAGCCTTGTCCACTCCGAGAAACCACTTCCATGGCACTAGCTTTGTAACCCCCATCGCAGTGTTCTGCTTGGGCTTCACAAGGTTCCTTGTCTCCAGGTAAGGGAACTTCTTGCGGTTAGCGAGATCCCAATATTCAAATTTCAAGCTCGGCATGCATCCTAGGTGCATTCCTTGAAGCATAATGTTATCTAGGAGGAGCGAGGTCTGGAGCGAGATCTTGGTCTCGTCGAGGTCCTTGGGCACTTTCGCGTTCCCTTTTCGCGGGGGGACATAGATGACAAATTTTGTTGTAGAGCACGCAGGCTAAGCATCCTCCTCCATGCCTTCATCATCCTCCTCCATGATGCTAAGATCCTCTAGATCTTCTTATTCTTAAATCGTCTCTATGTTGAAAGCATTCCCCTTCTCCTCCATTGACAGTTTGGTGTGCAACGGGTTTTGCGGCGACACACGTACTGGGACCATTACTTTTTTGTCCTTCTTGGGTCTTGGGACACACGTACTGATACCATTTCTACCGCAATCCCTGTGCCTTCTAGAACATCGCCCACAGTCAGGGTCTACATGACCTCCTCAATGGTCATTTCTATTACGTCCATAACATCTTAAGAATTTGGCATTGTACTCATCCAAAAATCTAGCACTCAAGGACGCAGGGGCTCAATCAATGCTCAACTCACAACACTCAGGGCTCTGCTCAATCGTTCAATTCACAAATTACCAAGTGTTGTTTGCTGGGAATCCCTTTGTATTTTTAGTGCTTTTTGAATTTGAATTCGATTGTTCCCCCCAATTCGGGTTCATTAATGCTTTCTTGGCGGCAGATTTTCCCAAATTTTGTCAATAAATCGCATCTTAAATGCCTTTCATCGGCTCCATTTGGCCTCAAGTCAAGCATCCCATCATGAAAAGTGACTTCAATAGTCACTCTCTGACCCACCCACATAGCAGCACAGCCCCCTGTGCGTGGTCACAGGCCTTGTGACTTTTTGTTTCGGCATGCAGCTCCAACCTTGCGTAGCTTCTAGGCAGAGTAGTTTATAGTCTTGCGCTTCCTTTCAATTGCTTGGAGCACTAAGATTGTTCCTTCCTTGGCTAGTCAAGTGGCCGTGCCACCTATGTGTAGTTTCCTCCAATCATCCAGCATTCCTTCTAGGAAATACTAACCTTTTACCATTTATGGCCACATCACGCACCATATCCTCTACAACACATCAGCCTAGTTAATTCTCTTAGTAATATGCGGTGCAAGCCAAGGCATTAGACTGACCAATTTGCAACGATAGTCCTCAATCTTGTCAGCATGATCCTGCACACCCTGTTTTATCACCATGGTCTTCTTATCACGAAACTAGTGCGTTATCTCGTCTTCCATCTTCCTGACTCCCACTTCTACAAACACGTTTTTCCTCCTTAATCGCACCCTTTACTTTTCAAGTTCTTGGAGCCTAAAATTTCCCTATTGGATTTCTGCTTCCAAGGTATTACAAACTTTCGCATCTATTGGTGTGATCGTGCACAGCCTAAGTTCTCCAAGTATTATACGGCTTACTTCAATTGCTTCATACTCCAGCCTTGGTGGTGCCTGCATGGTCAGGTTTTTGCACACGGTCCTATATTCCTAGAGAACCACTTGTGTGCGTAGATCCCAGTCAGCCAGTTTCACCTGGTGGACTGTATTTAGTGCTTCACATACTTTTTCAACAACTTCTACATGAAGATGATGTTGTGCACTTGGTCTTACCATACTTCCTAATCCCACATGGAGTGGTCATTCGCGCCATTGCCTTGCCCGCTCCTACTTACTAATCGTGTTTCCTACCGCGACGATGGTGTACCTTCATGCGGGTTGCATAGCATATGCCTGTATCCATTAGGAAAGGTGGGCATGCAAGATGCTTTTCCTGTCATACATGGCTTTTATTAGCATTTGAGGCTTCCCTAATCGTAGGCGCATCATCCTTTTGCATTCGTGACATTCCTCAAAACTCTCCTGGTGCGTACCCCACCACGTTGTGAGCGTAGCACATAGTATCTATTTTAGAGCGTTGAGGAGCTATTGTTCCGACACTTATTTTCCAAATTTGTTCAGGAACCCCTCGACTTCACCAAATCCATTGTACGTAGTCAGACCCCTTATCTCTGTTGCTACACATGGCAGTGACCTTGTCATCATGTTACAGTTGATCATGGTTACCTTGTGTAACTGGTTCTGCCATCATTCTATTCCTTCGTCAGAATCTGATGTGCAGAATATTTTACGCTCCCAAGGTATTCGGCCATCCGCAGTGGGATTTACCTAGTCTTGCTCCTACACAGTTATCATGTAGATGCAATCCAGTTTATCGTCACTATCATAGTCGTGCACTAGTTCTGTGTAGCGCGATCCGTCTACTGGGTCTAAAGGTCCCACTACGTGCAATGACATTTTCTCAAAAATCATCTTGTGCTTCTTTGGATTTATCACTCCATTCATGTCAGTGGCCCAATCTATTCCTAGTAATGTGGGATAGGGATCTTTGCCATCAACAATCTCTATCACTTCGAAATCTTCTAGCATGCTCGCTCCTTCGATATCTACTATGGTTCCCTGCAATCTCCCCATAGGTAGGATCTTTTGATTGTTTGCCATTTGTAGTTGGATAGGAGACCATTGCAACACAGGCCTACCCATGTGCTCCCATGTCTGCTTTGTCAAGAAGTTCGGATCCGATAATAGATCCAGAATCCCTTGATCCATCTCACATTTCTCGATCTAGGCGGTCAATCTCATCTCCCTTCCTATTCGCGTCATGTGCTTCCAGAGCTTCCAGACTATGCATGGTTCCCCTAGTACAATCCCAACAAATCTAGTTATGAATTCTTGCAGTCCCTTCACAGCCTTGCTATCGTGCAACAACTTCATGCATGTTTCTCAGAATGTAGTGAGCATCGATGGGTCCATTTTTGGTTCCAGTTTGTCTTTATTTCCTGAATTGGAGGCATCCTCGAAGCTCAACTTTGCTTCCATGAATGTCTCTTTCCCGCACTCTAAATCAAATTCAAGTTCCTTCGTTGTAGCCTTACGAACATAGGTACCTTCTTCAAGTTGCTTGCGCTTGTCATCCCCCCTTGTAATACTGCTTCAAAGCATGATATTTACTTTATGTTCTTCCTTGCGTGGCTCAGACCTCATCATTTTCTGGTTTTGAGTCGGGGGAGGTTGGAGTGCTCCTTTATCTCATAGCCTCAATATCATCATTGGACAGTCCTCTGCCCCATGATCAAACAATGTACAATACAAGCATGATGGTCACGTTGGATTAGTACAGTCGTGTACATAATATCCTGGCCCTTTGCAATTGTAAAATATCAGTTGGTCACAACCTCTTCCTGGTCCCATTCCTACTCAGCCTCATCTGCGCCCCTGAAATCCGGTGAGCATTATTCCTATGTTTTAAACAAGGGCCTGTGCTTTGGCCTAAACTCTGTAGGTAGGAGTCTGATTTGTCATCACTTCATAACTTCTACATGTGTGCTCATCATGTCCCACCAATCTGCAAGAATTACAGAACAATTGTTGGGAAGTATGTGTATAATTGTGTAATAGATGGAAGTTATCTCTAACATGCTCCCCTCCTATCTCACAAATCACACACCACAATGCAGGAACCACACTTGGCCCTACTTGTGCCTCCAGTTTCAATGGCATTGGTCCTCCTCCCGCAGAGTTATTCGCAAACACTAGGAAATGGTCCTTATCATGCCACTGGCCCTTTCACTTTATGCAATATACATTTTCGTGCACTTCTGGACGAGCCGTACTGTCTTGTTTCAAACACTGCACCTCAAGGCACAAGTTTTTCAACTGGGCATGAATCTGTTGGACTCCCAAGTTATGATATTGTATTGGAGTCTCATGTAATCTCATAGCGACCTCAAAAGGTTTAGTCTGAGTTGTTAGCCTATGTTGCGACAACGCATTCCGTAAATGTGATGTTAATGATGCTAAAAACTATTCATGATGTTTCCCATCTGTTAGTGTCATGTTCGCTTCACGAATTGTATACTTCAATCTTTGATCCAGCTCCCACAGGTTTTCGCCTGGTAGAATTGTGATTTTCTTGAATCCAATGATCGACTGTGCCTCCAATTTTGGTCTGCTAAATTCCTTGTTTAGCACATCTTGGATATCCGTTATCCTCGCATTTGGATTTTCATTTGAATGTTTAATGTACCAGGTCAACGCGTGATCCTGCAGAGCACTGACCAATGTTGCCTTATTTATATTTTCATCCATGACACACTATGCTTCCCATACAACTTTTACCATGAACGAAAATTGATCCGCATCTTCATTCCCTACTCCCTTGAACACTGGTTGCTTTATCGCACTGGCCATACTGCTTCGTGATGGTCGAAGAGGTGGTATGAGCGAGGTCGGGGGTGAAGATGGTGAAACTAGTGGTGGTGTGGGTGGGGGTGGTATGCGAGGAATCCTCTGCTTTATCAGATTGATCACTTTCTTCTTGGTGAAACATTCATGAGTTCTTCCTCGCCTTCACGAAGGTGAAATTAAGGGGCTAGTTTCTAGTTCTTTGTTACCTTCATTTTTGTAGATCTTCCCACTCTACATAGCCCCAAACATCAACTTATTTGTATAACCTGCTTTTCAAACAGTAGCATTTTAATCCAGGTGTTCAAAGATTTAACGTACTTATCTCGTGGTCCCTTAACGAATCGTCGTTCTGCCTTGCTATAACCAACCGAAGTATCTACCATGAATTCGGTGATAAACCCTCTGATGATCTGATCCAACCAATGATCGACAATGCATGCGATCCTATTTTCCAATACTTCCAGCCTGCGCACCAACTATGGAGTGCACACAACAGGTTTGTCGAGTTTACACCTTCCTTGGCTATCTGATAGATTCCCTCTTTGCTACACCGTGAACTCATGAATATTTCTGTCTAAACACTCTTCAATTCCTTTCTTTGTCAAATTCCAGTGATACGACATCAGACATCTCTATGCAGATCCTAGTCCTAGCAACAAAACCCTTTGTTAGATTGTTGGGGCCTGACCCAGGTTGAAAGTTAGTTAGCCAAAAAAATCCCAGTACTACTGGCCCTTTTGGCAATAGTATGCGGAGCACGGACTGAGATATCACCCGAAGTAGTATGGGAGGGTGTTGGAACTAAGTTTCTACACCCTGGAGATGTCTGATGATTTTGACTAATCTGCGGTTTCTCCTTGCGCACAGGTTGCTTCGTGCACCTTCCTATTCCTCGCAACCTGATACACTGCCTTTTCGAAACCCTATCCTGGGGATGTGTCGTGTTTTGCACTATTAGCCAAGACCTTGTTTATATCTAATGTTAGTTAATTATCTTTTCCTACTTGAGTGATTTGAGTTATACTTAACAACATAAAACATTCATACAGGTGCGTGCAGTAAATAAATAGTATATTTGCAAGTTATACCAATCATGTATTAACCCAAGAACATATACACATAATTATAACCAAACTTCTCTCTATTGATTTTTTCCACAGTTACAGCCTCGATTTTCCCTGCACACTCAGCTCCAGGGGTCCACACACTCAGCTACGAACTGCTAGGCCTCTACGCACTCAGCTACAGAGCCTTCTCCTACTCTACAACCCAAAGACACACTTCACATTGTAATTCAATCTCTTAGATTTCTCATATTCTATTCCCCCTTGGTTATCTTATACACTTAGATCCTGGTTCTATTTATACAATCCCATGTTACATGGACCATGGGTAGGTCTATCAAGATGACATTAGATTACAAAACTAGGGCGGACAACCCTATGACTCTATTATGAGTTCGCGCTCTGCACCCACAATTAGCAGAGCTTTACAACAAGATTCGGTCAAAACTTGGGCTTTAAGCACCAAAACATGCCTTGGGGGGGATTCCATTGCCAACATGTACTCTAGTGTTGCAGAAGAAAAACCACCCTTAGTGAAACATGAATAAAACTCTAACATATATTGTTACTATGGCCTTGATTCTATATGATCTCATCAATATAGGTAAGAAGTTTGATAATTGAAAAACCAAAAGGTAAGTTGCATTAAATATTTTAGTGCAGGGAGTATGAAGAAGCTAAAGTAAGCCCTATAATACTTGGAGAACTTAGGTCACACATGATCACACCAATAGATGCGACAGTTAGCGAAACCTTGGAAGCAGAAATCAAAAGGAAAATTTTTGGCTCCAAGAACTTGAAAAATAAAGGGTGTGATTAAGGAGGAAAAGTGCTTTGGTAGAAGTGGGAGTCAAGAAGATGGAAGACAAGATCAGGGATGAGTTTCTCAATAAGAAGACCATGGTGATAAAATAGGGTATGAAGGATCATGCTGACAAGCTTAAGGACTATTGCCAAGAATTGATGAGTCTAATGCCTTAGCTTGGACCGAATATTACTAAGAAAATTAACTAGGTTGATGTGTTGTAGAGGATAAAGTGCGTGTAGTGGCCAATAATGGTAAAAGGTAGGTATTTTCTAGAAGGAATGTTGGATGATCAGAGGAAACTGCACATAGGTGGCGTGGCCACCTAACTAGCCGAGGAAGGAATAGTATTAGTGCTCGAAGTAATTGAAAGGAAGCGTGGGACTATAAACTACTCTGCCCAGAAGCTGCGCGAGGTTGGAGCTGCGCGCCGAAACAAAACGTCACAAGGTCTATGATCACGCACAGGGGGCTACCCTACTACGCAGGTGGGTTGGAAAGTGACCATTGAAGTCACTATTCACGATGGGATGCTTAACTTGAGGCTGAATGGAGCTGGCAGCAGGCATTTAAGATGTCATTTATGGGCAAGATTTGGGAAAATCTACCGCTAAGAAAGCATTAATGAACCAGAATTAGGGGGAATGGTCAAATTCGAATTCAAAAAGCACTATAAAATACAAAGGGTTGCCTAACAAACAACACTTGGTCATTTACGAATTGAGTAATTGAGTAGAGCCCTTAGTGTTGTGAGATTAGTGTAATTTGAGCCCCTGAGTTCGCGAGTGCTAGATTTCTGGACAATTACGATGGCAATTGCTTAGGATGCTATGGACATGATAGAAATGACTGTCAAGGAGGTCACGCAAACCCTGACTATGGGGGATGTTCTTGAAAGGGCAGGGCTTGTGGCAGAAATCCTGAAATCACCGCGCACTCCATACCCAAGAAGGACAACCAAGCAATGGTCCCCATACATGTGTCCACATGGAACACGCTGTGAGAAACTGTCAATGGAGGAGAAGGGTAAAGATGTCACCATAGAGATGGATGAAGAACAAGAAGATCTTGAGGATCTTAGCATCGTGAAGGAGGAGGATGAAGGCATGGAGAAGGACACTCAGCCTATGCGCTCTGCAACAAAATTGCTCGCCTATGGCCCCCCACGAAAAGGGAAGGCGAAAGTTCCCAAGGACCTGAACGAGACCAAGAGCTCGCTCCAGACCCCGCTCCTCCCAAATAACATTATGTTTGAAGGCACGCAACTGGGACGCATGCCGAGCTTGAAATGAAGATTGGGACCTCGCTAACCACAAGAGGTTCCCTCACCTGGAGATAAGGAACCTCATGAAGCCCAAGCACAACACTGCAACAGGGGTTATAGAGCTAGTGCCACGGAAGTGGTTTCTCGAAGTGGAGAATGTTGGACTAATGAATTTTCTTTGGGTTTCGCATGTCCATCGCGCCCCAATAACCATTTTTGTCATCAGGTAGTTGCTCTGCCTGGTGCACGATGGGTGTTTGTGGCTTGAGGATCCCATCCCCATCATGGCAGACTTGATTCACCATGTCTCCTGACTTCCATGCAAAGAAAAGGACCCCATGGACATATCCGAAGGGAAGGGAAGTGACTTGGCCATCATGGAAGCCATGAAGAAAACGTACAAGTTGGAAAATAAAAAAGGGGCTATGCCATCTCGAGCATCAAGGAGAAATCCTTGCACGTAGCGACCCAAATCCTGGCAGAAAATGTCATCAGAAAGTGTCGTACGATGAAGTCCATGCACTGGTAGAAGCAATGGTTGAGCAGTGCGCAGAGGGGATCCAGTTTAACATGTCTGAGTTCCTCTGCAAGGAATTTTTGGAAAATTGTTGCGAAGCCCAGGAACAAGGAAAAATGTTCCACTATGCATGGTTGTTGCTATCCATATTGCTCGTGGCTGGGGAGTTGCCAGAGAATAGTCAATTCCCCGTAATTGATAGGGACGTACTAGAGGTCACAAACTATGCTTCGCTCTAGACCACGAAATAAATGAGAGAAAAATCTTCTAGGTGTTCATGGAAATGAACCTCAGAATGGGAATCCACCGTAAACCATGGTTGTCACCCACTATTTAGAATAGTCTATAGGGTTTTGCAGAATTTAAAGCAGACATGCATAACATCTGTGTCAGGGCGTGCAAGGAAGCGACTAAATAGTGGACAAAGTTTCCCTTTGCAGCCATTGATGACATCATTTTTAATGTCCTGGAGGCATGGATGCCAGAGTGGCATGCCCCAGACATCACAGAAATGGAGAAGTAGAAGGCACAACGAAAGAAGGATGGCGTCAACCTGTGCATTCCACAGTTGGCCAAGAAGCAAAGAAAATAAGTAGTGCAACAGAAGTGCAGGCAGCCCAGAACGCAACACAGAAAGTAGCTGAGTAGCAAAACCCAGCAACATCAGCAGCATAGGTGGCAGCCACAACAGTGGGTGAGGGCCAAACAATGCCTTCACAGGGGCAAGAAGCAGAGGAAGTGGAAACAGAAGAAGGTGGCACAAACCCACAAAACATGTCAACGCAGCTGAAATGCCCGCACCCGACCAAGCAGGTAGGGTTGCGGAAGAAGTTCAAGGCCTCAAAATTGTCCATTGACCTGATCACCCTAACCGAGGGTGCTCTGCATGTCATCAGTGAAGTGGTGCATGATGTCACCAATGAGTCTCTTGAATATTTCTTGCAAGAGAACCAGATTGTGTTGAGGTCCCTCAGAGCACAGTTGCAGGAATTATAGGTATGCCTACCTCACATTGATATAGTTGGATCCTTAGAAGTAGAGAAGATGTTGCACTCGCAGATAATGAACACCATAGTGTTGCTGAAAGGGGCACTCGTGGCATCAAATGAGGCCAAACAACCTCTGGCTAGCATGATAAAATGTATCTATATCAAAAACTAAGTTGGAGAGTACAATATACAAGGATTTTCTCCATAACTATGAAGCACGCCCTTGAATAAACCTAGAAAGAAAAACATAGGCACATAGGACAAATTTATATTGATAAAGGAGTCACAAGCTAAGAATGTGTAATAACAGGAATTCCTATAGGGAGGCGGGGGGTTGCGGTGTGAGCGGCGATTTTTGAGCTAGGTTTACAGGCTTACAAAGTTTGTTCTCCATGGAAGGACGGAAAGGAGGGAGGTCCACTACCTCCTACAAGTAAGTAGTGGCTAGCAGAGGTAAAAAACCAATAAAAGATGATAGAGGTCCTTTAGATGAAAGGAAAAGAAATCGGGAGGAGGAGCAGGATGGCGCTAAATCTAGGGAGAATAACAATACTAAAGAAAGCGAGGAAGAGGACAAGGAACAGTGAACGAAAGATAAAGCACAATAGGGACCATCCAAACCCACAAATTCAATCACTCCTAGAATGGTTTTGAATGATCCTGCTCTGCAGGTGCATAGGGACCACATGCAGACATATGAAATCATTTGTAAATTCATGGGTTTATGGCCCAATGAAAAAGCTTTACAAACATGGATTAAATGCCACTGGAAACCAAAAGGAAGCATAGAACTACATCTTGGGTCAAAGGAGAAAACCCTCTGTACACCCTCTCACCATCATTTCCTTGTAAAGTCACAAATAAACACTGTGTGTTAGCATGAGTTGGAAATGCCAAAAATGAGTAGAAAAACCAAGGAATAAAAAAAATAACCAAAAACAAGAAAAACCTAGAATTATAAACTCCTTACCACGGTGATGCACTGGAACAAAAAATCAAATATCTTAACACTAGGTATTTACCTAAGCAAGGATTCATATTTACCTTTAGTGTTTTAGGATCTTCTTTCGAAGGTTTTGTGCACCAAGTGCTTTCCCAGAGGCTAGAGTTCTCCAAAAGGTAGTATTTCCCCAAGGGAATACAAGCTAAGTTTCTAGTGAAATAATCAGAAAATAGAAAAGTTGATGCATAATGTGAACCGTAACTTAATTCAAAATTTTAGAAGGAAAATGTAATTCATAATACCAACAAGAATTGTAGGTGTGGAAGAACCAAGGCATTGCTTGTCTTTGTATGGATAATTGACATTTTAAGCAAGAGGTACATAGAATAGAGAGAAAATTACTTGAGGACATATCGTTTGTGTGTGAAATGAGTTGGTGGACCCTCTGTAGAGTGGTACTTCGAAAGGCACCCAAAGGATGCCTGCCTAAAAACTTCTGCCCCAGAAAAATACATAACAATGGTAAACTCTTCAATGGATTTGTGCACCAACATAACAAGACGAAACTAGAAGGGGGTAGAAACACCATTCCAACACCATTTAGTGATCCACCCACTCTTAGTTTTGGACGAAGGAACCACGAAAAAAATTACCAATAAGTCATATGACGAGCATGGGACATGACTTGAACTCTACCTAGCTCCCAATATGACATAAATAGAGGCCATCACCACTTGCCTGATACTAAAACAAAAAATTCTCAAACATCAGCTACAAAAATAACGGAAAGCCATGAACGAAAGAAAAGACGAATGAATCCAAATACGGATGATAGGATTGAATTAGGGTTGGGAGGGGAAATTAGGATTGACAAGCACGATATTAGGTCTTGTCTATCATAATGGGGGTCATCCGTATTAGTTTTCAAAAAGAAGGATGGCACATTTAGAATATGCATTTATTATCGACAGCTAAACAAGCTGACCATTAAAAGAAATACCCATTTCCCTGTATTGATGACATATTCGATCAAGTGAGAGTCACAACTATTTTTCCAAAATTGACTTAAGAACTCGATATCATTAACTAATAATCAAAAGTGAAGATATTCATAAGACAACGTTTAGGACTAGATACAGACACTATGAATTTGTATTGTTACCAGTTGGTCTTAATAATGCCCCAACAACGTTTATGTGCTGGATGAACCCTATATTCAACAAATATTTGGATAAATTTGTGTTGGTATTTATCGATGATCTCTTGGTATATTCCAAAATTGAAGAAGAACATAAGTAACACTTAAAATTGGTGTTGCAAACTTTAAGGGAACATGATTTATATGCCAAACTTAGAAAATGTGAGTTCTACAAAACAAATACTTGGGCCACATAATTTCAAGGGAAGGACTAATAGTTGATCGTGCAAAGATTAACTCCATGGTTAACTAGCTCATACCAAAGGATGTGTCTACAATTCAATCATTTATAGTACTCATGGGATACTACTGTAGCTTTATAGAGGGAATTTCCAGAATAACATATCATATCACATCTTTACAAAAAAAAGGAGTAAAATTTGAATGGCCTACAAAATGTGAGAATAATTTTGGCAAGTTGAAACATTTACTTACAATGGCTCGTATCTAAAAACTTGTAGATCCAAATATGGAATTTTCAGTTTTCGTTGATGCTTGTAAGGAAGGATGAGGGGGAGTTTTACTACAAGATAATTATGTTATAGCTTATGAGGATAGGAAGTTGAAAATACAGAAAAAGATGTGGATGAATTGTTTCTTAGGGAAGAAATTCATTTAGTTAACTAATGATATGAGACTAAAATATCATTTTAGCCAACCAAATCTTAATGCTAAACAATCTAGGTTGATGGTATTCCTTAGTGAACTTGAGTTCAACATAAAACACATAAAAGGGAAAAAAAACAAAATATGAGACACTTTGAGCAAACATGATCATAATCTAATGGAAGTGTTTGTTAGAAGTACTAATACATATTTCTTAGAGAAAAATAGGAATTCCATAAGCAGTACCAGAAATACCTCAAAATTTAGCAAAAGTTATAGGAGATTAATAGTTGTGGTTATGCAGAGAACTGTGCAAAATTGTTGATTTACAGAAAACAACTGTATGTTCCCAACGTACTTACTTTGAAACGGTTGATACTTGATGAATATAATAAGAAACCTTATCTAGGACACCGAGGATACCAAAATATGGTCGCAACATTGAGGAAAAAATTCTTTTGGTCGGGAATGAAGAAAGAGGTGATTGGATATTTCTCAAAATGTTTAGTGTCAGTATGTAAATATTAAGAATCAACACCCTGTTGGGATGATGAATCCACTAAATATCTCTAAATGGAAATTGGAAATAATTTATTTAGATTTTATCCTAGGAATACCAAGGAAAAGGACACAACATGACTCAATCATTGTGGTGGTGGATACCTTAAGTAAGGCATCCCACTTTTGGCACGGCCCAAATTGCAATCTACTTTTGGCATGGCACAAATTTCTCATATATTCTTGAGATATATTTTTCAGTTACATGGAATACCCAAGATGATAGTATGAGACAAGGATGCAAAATTCACCTCAAATTTTTGGAAGCCATTATTTGGGGTCATGGGGACTAAATTAAATTTTGGCACTACATACCATCCTCAAATTGACAAAGTGAGAGAACCAACCAAATTTTGGAAGACATAGTCAGAATGTATCTCATGGACAAACCTACAAAATAAGAGGATTTTATTCATTTATTCAATCATTCCTACAATGAAAGTGATCAAACATCTATAAAAATGATCTCTTTTGAAGCATTATATGGCATAAGATGCCATACACCACCTAGTTCAAGTCAACCAGAGGATAAATTGATTATAAGGTTAGATGCTTTACATGAAATGGAGGAGGCAGTATGAAGAATTCAACAGAATATTAAAACATGTTAGGACTGAGCAAAAAGTTATGCAGAAAAAGGCAGAACACACAAAGAGTTAAAATTCAGAGAAAATGTATATTTGAGAGTGAAACCCAGGAAATTTACATTAAGAATGGGAACTTGTCCATAATTCGCGCCATGGTTTTCTAGGTCGTTTGAGATTTTAGATGCAATAGGTCCCATAGCTTACCAATTAACACTACATAGTCACATTAAAGTTTATAATTTTTTTCATGTGTCTTTAATTAAGAAATATGTACAGGATGGTTCTCCTCACGATCCTCGACAAGTAAGAGATTTGGCTCTAGAATCGAGTGATGATTTGGGTTAAACATTAATGGAAGAAATTTACTCACAAAGAGTCTACATGGGAGTGCGAAGAAGAAATTCCAAAAAATTATCCAGCTCTGTTCTAGATGGAAGTAGCTGGTACAATAAACACGAGGGAAAGTGTAGAATAAAAGGGGGGAATAATGTAATACCCTTCCATACTTTAAGGTTGATTGTTGTTATTTTAAAGTGAGTATGTAATCTGAATGGTGTAAAATCCATAAATTACATTGAGATATTATGTAAATAGATAAATTTTATTGACTAATAAATAACAAGATTGAAAATACTTGGGAATGAGACACTTTGAATTACCATTTTTGCATGAAATAATTCCTCCATGAGAAACATTCTAGATAAAGTTCTAGATAGTTTTTGATGGATATGAGAGAAAATCCATTATATCTCTTGTCTAGGGATTATCTAGGTAAATATGCTAAGCCTCGATAGGCATAAAGCATCACATGGGAGAAAAGAAGGCTTTAAAAGAAAAGCCTAGGAAAGTGATTGTGGAGGACCACAAATGTGAGACATTGCTAATGTAAACATATAACATGGAAGAAAGGTATGAAATACCTAAGAGAGAAATCAACATAGGTTGATGATCTCTTTGGAAATCTCTTTCAGCTTGAGGGGAGCTAGAGGTACAATTCACAATTGGGCAGTGAGTGTGCTCACCAAGTACGATTTTCTACAACCATTTTTGTTAGAAAATTTGTGCATAATTACTTATGAGAATAGTTTTGAAATTGGATTGGTAAATGGGAATTATGTGTTTGGTTTTGGTGTCTTTGAACGCTAAAGTTATTTTGATGTATATGAATACTACACATAATTTTGATGCTTAATAATTTTGCATTAAACAATAATGTCTAAGAATTGATGCATAAAGAGATTGGAAAACTAGTGAAAATATATCTTATTTTGAAGAAACATGTATAGGAAATGAAAAGAGGATATTTCATGGTTTCATAGGGTCGTATATATGGTAATGTCCCAAATTTTATTCCTCAAACATTACATTCCCCTACAGATAACTATTATTAAACTTTGTCAAAAACAATTTGCTAGAAAAACGGAAAACGTTATATGGGATAGATTTGGTACAATAATTTTGGGAAAATTGAAGTGAAATTATTGATTATAACATTATAGATCTACATATATAGGGGCTAACTGTCTCCTTTGATCTAATACAGATTTCATAAGAAAATGGTTGCACGAATCAAGGTAGGAAAAAAATGACTATGATGGGTATTAGTTAAAGAATATGGAAAGATTAAATATGAAGTAAACAATGAAACTAATGCCACTGAATTCTAAGAAAGAATGGTGTTGCTAGTCATTTGGAAATTTTCAATAACAGAGATATCTAATTCTAAATCAAAGAGCAGCAGAATACATGAAAATTAATTACAGTGAAAAACATTGGACATTATTGAGAGCTAGTCAAATGAGGATTTGTTATTTATCAGTTATTTGATTAAGTATACTGCTAGTAAAATTTTATTACTACCCTGATATATTCGCTCATTACAATGAAAATCATATATGCATTGACTACAAATGGAAACTAGTAAACTATTAAACTAAACATACACAAATAGAACACAAGTAGCTTCTTGTGCTGACATGCATAGAAAGGGATTTTTATCTAAGGTTATATGAGTTGAAAAAAGTTAAGGAAGTAATTCCTCTGGATTTCTTATCAACTGAGGCAAAGATCATAGAGTCAAATCATAGAAAAAAAAAGATGAAATGAAAATACTAATGAATCATTACCCATAAACTCACATTGAATTAAATTAAGAGATAACAATACTCTTTAAATAAACTGGAGAATAATATTCAAAATTTGGAATAAATTCATACAATACTATAGTGAGTATGCTTCTATCCCTATGAAACTGTAGAGATTGATTAAAAGAAGCATTTGTGTCAAAAAATAGTCAAAGTCTTTTTAAATACAACATGCATATTATTACTATTCAAAAAGAAAAAAAATATAACTCATATTACACAAGGACTCTACGAGACATTAACAAATATAAAAAGAACTGCAGAGTACAACACTCAATTTTTTCCTCCATAACTATGAACGATGCTTTGAATGACCCTTCAAATAAAAATATAGGCAAGTAGGATAAATTTATGCTGATGAAGGATTCACCAGCTAAGAATGTGTCATACCATATCTTGCTAACTCACTTTCAATCAATAGGTACATTACATGGAAGAATAGTAACCCATATCAATCATAGGAAAGAAACAGAAACCAATGTAAAGGCTTGAGTTCAGAGAGAATTGTAACTAACCTCGACCCTTGAGACAAAAGTTTAGTTGGTAAAGGCACGCTAGAAATAACATATATTCGACTGTGGTAAGAGGGAAGGATCAAGCTATAAATTCAATATGGATGGAATCAACTTTTGGAATTATTTTTAAACCACGAAGAATAGGAAATCATTAAAAAAAAAAAAAACTTAAAGAAAAGATTTACCTGTACCTGTGTCTGACTGTATTGCAGTGGACAGAGAGGAAAAAACCCTATATACACCCTCTCACCATCATTTCCTTGTAAATTCACATATATATAATATGCATTAGCATCATTTGGCAACGTCACAGATGTGAATAAAACCCAAGGAATAAAAATATAAGAAAAATAAGAGAAACATAGAATTGTAAATTCTTTACTACGACAATGCACCAGAACCGCGAATCAAAAGTCTTCGTAACCCTGGGTATTACCTGAGCTAGCAGTCAAAATTTCCCTTGAGTGTTTGAGGATCATGTTCTAAAGGTTTCACATTCCATGTAGTTTTGCAGAGGTGAGGGTTCCTGAGAAGGCAATATTTCCCGAAGGGAATAAAAGCTCTATGGCCAGTGAAATAATCTAAAAAGAAAATAGTTGATGCATAAAACGAACCATGACTTAATTCCGAAATTTAGAAGGATAATGCAAGTCACAATACCAATAAGATATATATTTGTGGACAAACAAATGCATCGTTCCTCTCTCTCCAAATAATTGAAAATTTTTGCAGAGTGGCACTTCTAGAGGCACCCAAATGATGCACATCTATGAGCTTATGCTCCTATAAAATCCATAATAGTGGGAAACTCTTCATTTTATTTTTGCACGAGGGAAACAAGATGAAATTGGAAGAGGGTAGAAACACCATTGCAACACCATTTAGAGATCCACCCACTCTCAATTCTCACTGAAGTAGCCATGAAGAAACTTACCAATGATTCGTATGATGAGGATGGGACACAATTAAAACTATACCCAGTTGTCAAAGTCACAGAACTAAAGGCCATCACCTCTTTCCTCATTAAAAAAAATATATCTCACACATTAGTTATAGGATGATTTTATAGTGTTCTCAATAATCATTTAAGAACAATTTCAAATTGATAGCTATCCCACTAGCATCCTTCAGCTGGGAAGGAGGTAGTTGGGCTCAAAATTGTCTAAAGCCCCTCGTGGAAAAGTCCCATATGGGCACTTCACTTAATGTATAATGTAAACTCTCCCATACAATAAAAAAACTTAAAGGAGGTACCAATGTCTACATAGAATGGTGAGAGTACTATGACTAGAACTCACACTATTAAACCCAATGCAAGGTGGTAGGGTAGGGTAGGAAACCATAGCATAGAATTACAAAAGAAAAAAAGAAGAAGATTGCAATATCACTTTTGAGCTCACTCAGTAAAGGGGCAAGTCACAATACCAATGCAAGAGATCTCCTACAAGAGTGGATAAGTTTAGGGCATGCCATGCCAACTCACACTAAGAAGAGGTGGCCAAGGAAAAAAGACTAACTAAATACACAAAGCTAAATGAGAGTAAATTTAACTAGAATGCATGACCTAGACCCTAACTATGATCGAGAAAGAATGGCAATGTGATACAAACAATAAGTTAGGTTAAGGGCTATATTAATACCAACTCAACAATAATCCCCAACAAAAAAAGTATGACAAACCCCACCATGATAAACACTCCAAAAATGAAGAGTGTGAATGCTTATACAAATCACATCAAAAACTTCATACCTTTAAAAAATCATAAATAGAAGCCAGAATACATAATTGTGAAAGTGAGACAAATCTTTCACATTAGAAGTTTATACGCCATTCATAGAAGTCCACAGTACAAAATCACCGAATCATGGGTTTATGGTTTAATAACCATACCCTATCAGACCAAAGAATTTGCAAAAAGTGAAGAAACCATAAATTGAATAACGAGAGAGATGTTAAATTTTATTGTCATGCATTAAATACCCAGGGGAATCTATCTAATTAATGTAACAGATAACTCGGTTCTATTGTGTTAACTATCTCCCAAGTATTAAAATAATGAAATCCAATTGGCTTTGTGTTATCATAAGAGAACTAGAGACAACTAGAAAGAAGCCAAAAGTAGCCAACAAGAATTCGAAATATGCAAGGATATAAGAAAGGAAAGGGGAGTATACATCATAATCATTGAAACAACCCTTGTGCCTTGTGGTAATTAATGTGGCCTTGTTGTCACCTTCTACATTTTTCCTTAGGTGTTGTAGTGCACTCCGGGCATGCCCTAGAAATTCCAAATTTCTTGCCAGCTAGGTGCATCGTAGAAACACTAATTTTCATGCCTTGTGGGCACCTAGTCACCTGATGTCAACCATAAAATGCTTAGTTGTGACTGCTCTAGTACCTTGTGGTACTTCTTGTGGACTTTTATCCACAAACTCCATTGTGCCTTCATTAAATTTATGTGTTCTAACATGTTTTGAAAAATCTAAATCTTTTCAGGGCTCTAGAAATGCTGAATTTTGTGTTATTAAGGCACTCTAACACACTATCTCATCCAAAAAATTCTAATTCATGACTCACTCACTCCATTGAACATTTTCCATTGTTGCCTTTGTTCTTGTATTGTGGCTGAGGAAACACCAAAATTATATATTTTTGTAACTTATATAAAATTTCACACTATAGTGTTTAAAAGAACTAAATATATGAATTGAGAAATTTAGAAACCCTACAATAATTGGACTATGCTTAAATAACTCATAAAACTATTTGATTGTGCAATTTAATATCTAAGATTTAATAGATACATATTAGGTCAATATAAATATAAATAACATAACATTAATGAACATTAAATTTTTGAGTATTTGTATTTCCATATTAGCCAAGGTCTACAATTCATTGTTCTTTGTTTGTTTGGAAGGAATCACTGCAGGTATTTTGGTTTCATATTTTCAACATTTTTTTACCATATTAATAATATTATCCATGATTTTTAGTGTGTTCATGATTATTAGCCAACTATAACTAAAACAATCATGAACAAGTACTTGTGAATCTTTCTCATCAAATCTAAACCTCACTCATCAATATTGAAATAATTGTAATATATTTTCAATTTGATTATTTAATGTTTAGTTTTATTTAACAATCTTAATATATTTTTTATCATTATTATATATTTATCATATAATATAATACATTATTGATGGTTTCTTTCTTAAATAATTAATATGTATCTCACATATAATATAATACCTCCTTTAAGTTTAAAGTTTTTTTTTTAACAGTCTGTTTTATGTTTGTATTTAATTTATATTTAATTGGTTTAGAGTAATAAAACCTTGATTGGTATTTTTGTTTTAATTAGCTTTACAAATAGGAGACATTTTTTTTTTTTCTTTTTCATTTATTTTTTAATTTTATAATTATCTTAATTTTTAGAAGTTTTTATATTTTATTTTTTATTTGAAACTAATATAACAATATAAATTGAATAATGTTCATAGGAAACAATTTACAATAAATATCAAAACACTTATTCCATGGTACATCAATGGCATAATGATGACATAAAACCCAAAATATACACGGAAACCTTTTTAGGAAAAACAAAAAAAGCTATTTAAATAATTGTTTTTTGTAAGAAATATTGTACTATTACAATAGTTTATCTTCACCAACTTATAAGAAACACCAAGCCCCTAAATTTCACCAATTTGTACGAACCTATCTAAAAGAAAAGTCAATCCTATTTCTTACTTTGTATGGTGTTAACCAATAGAGACATCAATCTCTTCTTAACTCTACACTCTAATATTCTATTTTCTAATCCACTCTCTTTTGAATTTTTGGAACACTTGATACTCTCTTTCTTTTAAATACTCTTTCTTTTAAATGTGAACTTCCTTAGTACTTGCCATGTATTAGATTACATTAGGAGTACACAATTTTTTTTTTTGAAAATCCATGTGTTCAGTGAATTTACCTCTTCCATGAATGCATAAGTAATTGCACATTTTTTTTAATTCGAATTATAATACCTTTGTGTACCATTTTGACCATGCACGTTTCCCATCATGGACTCCACCAACTTCTTAATCCATTCATGGATTTCTTGTGCTAAAGTTATTATCGCTAAGTTATCGTTGATACCAAGATCGTTTTATATACTCACATGTTCGAATTGAATCCATGTTCTACTATACATTGCCTTGGATCTTAACCCTATCCTTCTTTTTATACTCCACAAAAGGCATGGCAGTCTACTTATGCTCAACCTTTTGTTAATGGTAATTATACCACTCTGGTGATACATCAAGGTTACAAGTGTTTGTGCATGACCCACTAGGACTTAATCAATATATTGATGGTCTCATTGGCGACGACCCTCGATGAACAACCAGTTGGCACGTTCCTCCTATCCATGTGAGCTTCACATGGATGGTCAGTACTGCATACTTCAATGCTGAGGATTCACTCCTCCAGATCGAACTGTCAAACCATGTTTACCCATACCCTAATCTTATCATTCCATCAGCTTTCTCTTTCATCCACTCTTTTAGCCGAGTGAATTGTCCAATCTGTCAACTGCCACGGGGAATCATCAGAGATTCGAAAGCTGGTATTTGGCACTCTTCCCCCACTGCAGTGAGGTAACCGTCTTATAGAGATGCTGGAGATGCTTCATAACTTCTTTAGGGTCTGTAGGTTTATCAATTTTTTTCTATATTTCGTCCTCCCTGTCTTCAGTGATGATAATGGGTCCTACCTCAGTCAGGCGTTGGGATGGTCTACTCCTTCCCAAAAAATGAAATTAATTCATAACCCTGGCGCACGGTCGTCAACAATGATATGCAAGCAACACTATTTTCATCACCCGTTAATATAATGATTAGGAAAAAACTAAAGGCATAAAAATGTGGATGTCAAATAAACCACACAAAATTTGCATTTGAAATAAAATGAAAGTACATGGTGTGGCCTCTCATAGCCCAACTGCCATCATATTGGGCACTTCTGGCAGCATGATATTTCATTGTCTGGGTTTTACACTAACACTATGCACGACGCTCCTTTTAAAACTAACCGAAAACACCCTAAGAGATGGGGAATCTCGTCCTCTTGCCACATTGGGGCTTCCAGAGTTTTACAGTTTAATCAAATTTCATATACAAAGAAAAAGTTCATGTTCCTTTCCTTAGGCTCACACAACGCTCCTCTTTGAAGCGTCTGAGAATAAAATTATATTAGAGGTGGGGTTGATGGTACTGCATCTAACAGTTATGAATTTTTGCAATTATCTTATAAGTCATTTTTTTTAATTGTGAATTTTTTTACAGTAAGAACTCTTGAAGTCACATGCTTTATTATATGTCTTAACATTTATTTCTAAGAACTCTACTTTACTAACATAATAAAGAGATGATTTTTAGATGTGGCATGTTTGAAGACACACCCTCATTTTATAGTGAGTGTACAGGTGATATGTAATTTTGTCCATGCTCAATGTGTAGTTAAGATGTGTCCTTTTTAAAATAAAAACAAAATATTCTTGAAGTTTAAAAGTAATGCAGGGTATATCCAAAATACAAAAAATATATACATATTTCATTAGTTTTACTTAAAAGTATTATAAAACATAGTCTCACTCTAACTATGCTTTGTTTATTAGTTGTTTAAAAAAAAATTAAACCACTTTAAAAATAACAAATAAAGTTGATATTATTTATAATTTTATATTTAAAATACATATATCAATAAATCATTTTAATATTTATGTTAACTAATTTATTTTAATATCAACTTTAGAAAAAACACACACATATATATGAACCGAAATCAAATATTTCAATGTCAAAAGAGAATAAGTAATTGAAAGTAATATTGAAATATATTTCAAAAAATATTAATTAAAAAAATATTTAATGTGGACAATATAATCCATAAATATCTCAATGATCATGTTAATTAAATTATTTCAATATCAAAAAATTTCATAGTAGGTATGATTTTAAATAATAATAATAATAATAATAAAATATGTGTATATAATATAAAGTAATTGAAAAATTAAATTCTTATTTTTATATCATTTCAATTGTATCATTATTTTATATTTTGACACTTTTATTAAGGTTAATTTTTAATTCGAAATGGAGAGAGAATCATCTATCAAGTTATTAGAGAGATGCAACCTTTAGAGGTGCAATTTTTTTTAAGTATTGCATATAAAAAGGATTTGCACATCAAGAGATTTGATCCCTCTAGGATCTTTCTAGATACATGGTTATGATAGATCTATACTAGTTATAATTCAATTATTACTTCATCTTAGAATCACATAATACATTAAATCTAACCTTTTGAAAGCTTAAAACGTATATACCATGCCCATATAAATATATCAAAGAAAACAACAATTTATTTTTTATATGAGTATATCACATAATGCAACAATTCTATTAACACTAACAAATATTGCAAAGAAAAACATTTTTAACCTTTTAGATGATCCATAAGAAAACTTTGAATTTTACATATAGTTGGCTTATAAAGAGATGAATATTTCTCTATTAGATATGAAAATATTGATACAATAAAGATATACAATATGTAAAGTTTCGATTGTATCAACTTTAGTTAATTCCAAAATTAACATCAACCACCATTATGGGTGGACTTTTGAATTACAAAAGAAGAAAAATGTTTTTTTTTTAAATATCATAAAACTATTATTCATTTGACATAGTCTAGGCATTTGTATATGATAATAAAAGACGATCTCGATCTCTCTCTCTCTCTCTCTCTCTATATATATATATATATATATATATATATTCTTTATCAATTCTGATCATAATAAATATTCCAAGGACTCTCTCTCTCTCTCTCTCTCTCTCTCTATATATATATATATATATATATATTCTTTATCAATTCTCATCATAATAAATATTCCAAGGACTCGAAAACCTTATTCTTAAACCTTTATCCAGTGTGTTAGGTAACAATCATAGAGTCATTTTTATTCTTAAATATGGAAAAAATCGATGTATATTGATTGATTCTCTTTGTCACATTCACAATTTCATGCTATAGACTTAGAATAATCTTTTGGGAAAATATGGGAATAGTTAAGGAAGATATTTTTGGAAAAAACAGTCAATGAAAAATTCTCTTTAAAAATACAATTATTCAAACCTAGAATGCATGAGAAGTTGTCATTCTCTACACAGATAAATGAAATGATCTGAAACCTTTCATATTGATTTTCATATGTAGGAAATATTCTTATTCAGGATCAAATCCATTACATCAAAGCATATCATGTTATTTGCATGTATCTAACCTGATGAGTTGGATACCCAATCAACATATGAGAGGGAGAGATCTTGGGAGATATTTTACATAACAAAAATATTAAAATATTTTATGTATAGATGGCATAGACACATGCTTTGTTATTAATATGTCTCTCAAATTTCATGTGTAAATTTTATTTACATTGTTAAATTCTATCTTTTTATATCTAACATTGAAATATTTACTTTTATATATATATATATATATATATATATATATATATATATATAATTAATGTAACCTATATCTTGAGCACATCACATAACACCTTTATATATTCAAAATTGTTGCATGAAGTGTATTATAATATTTCATTAAGAAATCACACTTGTTTTTTTAAATGTTCAAAACACTTTTAGAGATAAGAAGCTAGCATAGACTTACTATATTTGGTGAATAACATAGTATACCATATCATATATTATCTTTCAATTATTTTGTAGTTATAGTAAATATCAAAGCTATATAAATATAGATGGGTTAACTTATGAAGATTCTTTTAATATATTATTATCTTGTTTTAACAATTTATTTTTTAATGTTTGAAATTACTCACTTAATATTATGGTCATTATAGTCATAATAAAAAAATAATACCTAAACAATATGGAGAATTGAATAAACTATTTAATATTTAAAAGTGTATTAACAATATAGTTAATCACATTTTATTCAAATTATTTTAACAAATTAATTTTTTAGATATATAAATAATTCTATATTATTATTGTTATAAAAATAATAATAATGATTAGATTTATATAAAATCATATATATAATTCATTTTCATTGATTCAAAGGGGAAAGAAACCTAAAGCATGTGTATATATATTTAAGTGAATATATATGAATGCTGATAAAAGGGGAAAGAAACCTACATTGATTTGGGTATTTCATTACAGAACATATAATATAATATAATATAATATATATATATTATATTATATATATATATGAGTGTTGAGAAAAGGGAAAAGGTATTTCAGAAAACAGTTACAGAACATATAATATAATATATATATATATATATATATATATATTATATATATATTATATATATATTATATATATATATATATATGGAGGAGGGAGATAGGGAAGAAGAATTATTGCACTAGATGCATGGATTTCAAAGTAGGTGTGATTTATAATTCTATTTGATTACTTGCATTGAAGGAGATAAACTAAAGGGCATGGAAGAGGAGGAATGAAGAGAGACACAAGGAGAGCTGTGAGAGAGAGTGAGAAGGGTAAGAGAGAGAGAGAGAGAGAGAGAGAGAGAGATGGGGGAGAGAGAGGGAGCTCGCAGGGAAGGGGAGATATATGACTTGAGAGAGAGGGAGGAAAAGAGATGGATTTGGAAGGGGATGGAGGGAGGGAAGAAAAAAGACATACAAAGAGAAAAGTGGAGCGATAGGAGAGAAGGTGAGTGAAAAGGAACGGTTGGAGAGAGAGTGTGCATGTTTAGGGGTGAGATAGAGAGACAAAGAAGGAGAGATTTGTAACACCCCTCATTTGTGTGCTAATTATTGTAAACCTGAGCTGAGTTAAAACTAAGTTTGATATCCTTCCTTGTGTCTTAAATGATTGTAAACCTAAGCTCAGGAAAGCTAGGTGTGATACCCTCCTTCGTGGGTTAAACTATTCTAAACCTAAGCTGAGGAAAGATAGGTGATATATGTAATATGAAAAGAAAATGTGTTATTAAATACATTACTAAAATAAATCACTTGGAGGGTGGAGCACCAAGAGAGAGGGTAATCCTGCCAAATCCCATTGAGGAATGGGATAGAGATGAATCTTTCATGATAAATCTTCTACATGTGATTCTAGAAAATCTTGGATGGATTGGAGATCCATCGTATGGATGCGAGATAAAGATCCATTAGACATAAAAGCTTTGTGGGAGATAAAGGCAAGAGTTTATGAGGAAAAGCCTCATAAGAGATAAAGACGACTTTTTTCTAAAAAAGACCTAGGAAAATGGAAAAATCCATAAAAGCATGATGTCGCTAATGGAAACCAAATCATGAAAGAGGGCATTAAATACCCAGTGCATTGATCAATTGAGGTCAATTGATCCTTGGAAAGAAATTTTTCTCGAGGGAATCATAGGTGATTCATGGTTGGGTGGTGGTGCTCCTCCATCCAAGTGATTGTTTTGTATGGATTCACATTCGTAGAATGTTTTGCATGTAAGTCTCTTACCCTTCATGTGATTATTTTACTTGATTTAGTATTGAATATGTAGACCCATCTTGGCTTATGTGTTAGTATGATGCTATCTGTATTCATGTGATGGATTCCATTCTTATGCCTATGAATGATTAGGATATCAAATGGATCTAATGGTGATCTTCCTTATGTTAGTGAAAGAACCTTTAATGTTATATAAAGCCTCTAGTCCACGTGGAAAATAGTGGTAGATGCTTGTGGATCATTATGGTATAATGTAAGTAATAAAATAGTCTATGATGGTCAGATTATGTATTGCATAGATACTCAATGAGGCTAGGTTGCATTCTTTCTACTGCTTAGAAGTTACCTTATTATGGAATTGATGGAATATTACTATGCATGTGCTTAACTGATTTAATATCTTTTATATAGCTTATGCATGCATATGGTAATTAGGCATGAGATATAGATGCACGCAGAACTATTATGAGGTAAGTTCTATATAATCAAATAGACAAGGATTTCATTACCATGCATGTCAGTAGAGGTTTGATGACTGCGTGTTTTATCTACTTCTTCACTTCCAGCTGTAGTTGTGTTATAGAAATCATTCGATGAAGATGAGATAGTGTGTCTATGGTATAAAGCTCCTTCCTAAAGGTGATATAGTAGTTTGATTAGGAGAAAGGAACATGGAACCTTAAGTATGTCGAAAGAAATTTTAAAATCTTGAGGGTATTTGGGCGTATTTTCTAGATAGGCCATGGCGGTTCATTACAAATCATATTAGAGCATATCAAGTTAAAACCTTACAACCTATGGGTCAATTCGCCACCATAGCATATGGACAAGTTTAAGTATTAACTTGGCCTCACTACCACAAACTTTAATAAGGAGGCTAAATGTTAAGTCTGGACTCCTTAAGGTTTAATCTAAATATTAAAAGCACTGACAATATAATAGTAAAGTAAGCATGGAGGAACCCATAAACTGATATGACCATCGATCAAAATCAACTAGTATATATATGAGAGGAGTTCATGATTTGGAATTTTATTTGTATTACAAATGGTATTGTATGTGAAATCATACCCATGATAAGTAAAAGAGTAATGGGATAATGTATATGAAATCATACCCATGATATTCAATATATATAATGCGCGTTAATAATTAAGAACTTCTTAGTGGTTATAATTAGTGGGCCATTACAAATTTCATGTCAATATCAATGAAATAGTATGCCTAATATTTAGAGGAACTGTCCTCGAACATGTGTCATTGGACTCTATATTATACTACATTGGGTATATGGTTTAATTGAAGGTATGAACTGACATGTCTCTTCCTCATGAAGCGAGAACAGGTTGCTGGAAAACCTATTATCTATAATAACAAATATGAATTTTCCTTACAACACTACTCTCAACATATACATAAGTGTGTTTATTCAACGAACTGACATACTTGGTTCCAAGAAGCACCTATTGGCTGAGAATCCTGAGCTCTTTACGTTTATAAAGAGAAGGTAGTGTAGACTATGAGTTTAATCTCGCCATACATAAAATAATAGAGAGAAATATGGCCAACCTTCAACAATTTCTCAAAAGCCCAGGCACCCACTATCTCTAATCGAGAAATGTAATAAGGTCTTCATCGCTTTGTTTGAATGGTCGCATGTGAGGACAACTAATATCACTATTTTAAATAAATTGTATTGATCCCTGCCTCATATAATGACGAACTGTGGAGACATTAGATAGGGTCAAATAATCTATAACTTCCCATATTATTCACGCATGGGTCCACGCTGATGGGTGCGTGGTGTTGTGCGAGTACGATGCAGAATGATGAGCAACCTCGATAGGTATATTAGATGTAAATGAAATTCCAATCGCAAGAAACTGATGCCATTGAAGCATTCACCACAACCTTTGCCACATTAATAACTCGGCTGATGTGGCAGCCATGTCGGCAATGCACGTTGTTCTTCGTTTCTTCCTCCATCTGCTGAAATCAAAGACGGCTAGAAATATTTTGAGAGAAACCACAATGGCTAACGTATATCTTTGAATGTGCATACAAGGTAGTAGTATCTAGGCGATGAAAAAAGGGAATTTTTATCAGTTGTGCAAGGTGATAGCATTATTCGAGGTGTTGTTTTACCCCTACGTCACTTTTTGATGAGGTTAGAAATTCTTTTCTTAATCTCCATGGCAAGAAAGACACACTAATGCGCTTAGCAACAACACCCTTTAAAATCATAAAAACATAAATTCCCCTTCTAGCATGAAATTCTTCTATCAGGATGATCGTCGAGCTAAAGGTGGTTGGGAAATTAAGCATATAAAAATGCATGCAGAGAGGCACGCATAATATGATGGGAAAAGTCGTCACGAATCACAGTAAGATTCTGCCAACCGTGGGCTATCGCCAGGGAGGAAAGTAAGTAGGATAAGAGACTATTATTTCCCTTTTCCACTGGCCTTCATACTATAGGAAAAAATGCATTGAATAATTAAGGAAAAATTTATCAACACAAAACCTTTGGTGGCAGCAGTTTCTAATTGCACTGTGGAGAGGTAGGAAAAGTTGGATCCCATTTCTTTTATGTTATCTACCATGGGAGAAAAATGCACAATGGTTATAAAATTCTAGTAAAAACACTGACTATCTTTGTGTATGAATAAAATAAAATGATTCACTTCTTGTCTAGTAAAATTCTCACGTTGTTTCTTTCGTTAGATGGGGTATCTATCTAGTTGCGGTAGGATGATGATCCTCTCCGAATAAAGATGCCATACGCCATAACTTTTCTCTGAGTCATGAAGGGATAAGAGCGTGGAAGTATAATGCTTACCTTACAGTCAAGAGTATGAGGAGTGGATAAATAACCGAGCTCGGTCAGGGACGAGCTATCCCGATCTACAACAGTGAGAGTCAAGCATAAAGTAAGACCATAAGTAAAAGAATGCTTACCGTAAACCATAAATAGGAAATATTGAGGATCGTGCCACCAGTCCCATGGAACTAAAAATGGCATGAATAATCATACCTTTCTGATTGTAATAAGTTGACTAAGGTTGATATAGATACCCATTTTCTGCAGATGGTAACGTGTTGAAGAATTCAACCATCATGAGAACCTCTCAGCTATATGACTTAGTTCTGCAAAGGAACTTGAAATAAGGAGGATTTTACCATCACCTAAAATGTGGGTAGATTAATCGTTTCGATAATAGCTATGATAGATACGAAGAGTACACAGTGGTGATTTGTTTCCTTTTTGAGAATTATTAAACCTAAATGAAACAATATGTATACATTGTTTAAAGTATTGTTTTCGGAATCTGTTTTAAATGATGTAAGAATTAATTCTTAGTTGCTCCAATCCTAGTCTATTATTATGAAAATTAGCATGAACATTTAGACTGCAAGGAATCAACAAAAAAATATAATAATAATAGAATTAAGTAGCTGTCACGATTCAATGTGGAAAACAAAAATCACATTTGAGGATTTGTTATTCAAGGAATCTGGATCACGTTGGAATTACCATCATTAGACACAGTCATGTACTCCTTCAGTGGGCATATTCGTGTATGGTTCTGGTGGACATTAGATACTATATTCTCTGATAATTATTCATTTTGTCATGTCTTCACTCTTAGTGGTTTTAATGAACCCATAAATTTTAGAGGGAACAGATAATGTTGGTTGGATTAAAAGGGAAACAATTTATTTTGTTGAGATGCTCGAAGCTTCTTGAAAAATAAAACAAGGTAACCGAACAGAGAAAAATGCGCATGTTGAATGGATAGAAAACCATTGTCTGTAGTACTGCTTTTGATTATTACGGATAGAGTTATGATGAATATGATGAAATTGTCACTTATGGACAACAAGGATGTTAAATATTTTCAAAAAACATAATTAAAGCCTCGTATATTTATAACACCCATAAAATATATTTATAATCCTTGGTAATTGATATTGGTATTTATGGGTATTTATAAAGTAGATATGTTATTCATATGGGTGTTATATATTTATATCATCATTTATTGCAACATACACTACAAGAAAAATAGACATTAGTGAGGGGGAAAAAATGTCACCATAAGCTCATCGGTGATGGTCAAAAGAGCATTCGTCACCAAAAATTAAATGTCACCAAAGGTGGTGTCAGAAAAAGTATAGGTGTTCTAGTGACATACAAATTCTGTCACTCATAATTATTTATAGTTACAGATAACAACCATCACCATTTCGTATGAACAATGGTGACAGACCATACCCTGCATCACCAAAAATTGAACATCACCAAAGGTGGCATCACCAAAAGTATATGTGTTGTAGTGACATTCAAAGTTTGTCACCAGTAATGATTGATAATGACAGATAGCGACTGTCACCATTGCGTATCAACAATGGTGACGGACCGTAACCTCGGTAACTAAAAACTGAATGTCATCAAAGGTGGCATCACCAAAAGTATAGGTGTTATGGTGACATTCAAGGCATTTCATGAATATTGATTGACGGATAGTGACCATCACCTTTTCACCTAAACAACAATGATTTATTGTGATGGATCTTTAATGGCCGTCACTATTGGTGCATATATATGGTGACGTTCGTTGACCATCACCAAAATCTCCATTGCTAGAAGTATAGGTGTTGTAGTGACAGTTAAGGCCTGTCACAAATAATGACTATAATGACAGACAACGACTATCACCATTTCACATAAGCCACAAATATTTATGGTAATGGACCTTTGAGGGTCTTCACTATTGATTCGTATATATGGTGGCATTTGTTGACCGTCACCATTTCATATTTTTGGTGCGGGTTGAAAAATGTCACCAAACCTCATTAGTGATTGTCAACAGAGCCTCCGTCACAAAAAATTGATCGTCGTCATTCCATATGGATGTTAAGGGATGATGGAATCGAACCACCAACCTCCTGCTTGTAAATAAGGTGCTCTTCCATTGATCTAGCGCACTTTAAAGAATTATACTTTTAAAAATTAGACCTTGAAACATCATAAAGTATAAATTCTACAACTTTCAATAAATTAAAGTCTTGGTAAATTTTACTATACAAGCAAAGCAACATTAAATTGCAGGTCCCTACTTATTGGTTATTGAAGTTATAAAAAGTGGGTGGATGGAGAAATAGTTATGTATAAGAGAATCAATATGTTAAGTTGAATACTCAATTAGAAGTGAAACTCTGAAGACATTTATAACCTATAAATGACCTATAACTAGCAAATGCACCAAATATTGCAAAGGAAATGTCATAAGTCGATAGCATATGGAATAAGAGGAGGCAGGGACTCGAAACCATTGTACATCTTGGCATTCCTTAGCATTTGGAGCATCTTAGCATGTTTGACATGTATTTGTACTATATGGAACATGTTAGCATGCCCTAACATTCCTTAACACACCTTGGCAGTCATGACCTTACAACTAGCATTACATTTTCCCATGACTTGGCAACCTTACATTCACTAGAACACCTTGGCACTCCCAATTGTCATGCCCTCTGTTATCCTCCAAAATTTCCTAAGATGATGATTAGATCAATGTAGGTAACCATGGAGCAAGATTTTAGTTTGGTATCTAGCCCTACTGAACCAGAGAGGGCTCTTTCTATGAAATCACAACCAAGAGATCACTAGAATGTAAAGGATTTTAGGCTAGATAACTAGGCTCAAGTGGGTTTTTGGAAAATTTAGAGACTTGGAACTCTATCCACTCGTGTCTTGTCTCGCAAGGAATTTTTCAAGGAGGCAGGGACTTGGAACTCTGTCTAGGATAAGCACCTAACATGCATGACATAATCTACCTAGAATAGAGTACCTCCTACCTAGAAGAGTGTCCCCTGCTCAAAATATAGTACCCTTCTCTACTGTGCACTTTTCTTAAAGATAAATCCATGCATAAAATAGTACTAAGAAAAACACCTAAATTAAGAAAATTGATCATCTAAGTCAAACAAAAAATTATACTAAATATGGATCCATATAAGTTTGGGAAACAATAGACAAGCATGCTTGCATACAACAACCGTAAGATGCCTAAAATCAATGGCTTCTTTCATCATTTTTATACCCTCACAACAAAACTGGAATCCGTAGCATGTACCCCAAGATTGTATGCATGTGTTGAAGATGTAGATTGAAAGGTTCTTTTGAGATGAAGTACTATTGAAGGAGAAAAACCTTCAAAATAACAAAAAAAGTATATTGGGAATTCAACCCATTTTCACATAGACCAAGGCTGCTACTGGGTACACTTCTTCACTGAATCAAAACTGCAATGTATTTTTGGCTTGTTGGTGCCTGACCGAGGTTCCGAGATAGTTAGCTAAACAAATCCCGATGCTACTGGCCCTTTCAGAAACAGTTCGAGGAGCGCAAACTAATGTCTCACCCGAAGTAGTATGGGAGGGTTCTAGAACTAGGTTTCCACACCCTAGAGATTTCTGATGAGTTAGATTGGTCTATGGTTTCTCCTTGTTGCAATCTGATACATTCCCTTCCTGCAACCCTATCCCAGGGCTATGTCACGTTTTGCACTATTACCCAAGACCTTGCTTATATTCCAATGTTAGTTAATTATCTTTGCCTACATGAGTGCTTTGAGTTATATTTAACAACATAAATCATTCATACAGGTTCGCACAGTAAATAAACAATATATTTGCAAGCTATATCAATCATGTATTAACTCAAGAATAGATACACATAATTATAACCAAACTTCTATTTATTGATTGTTTCCACGGTTACAAAATCGATTTTCCTTGCGCACTCAGCTGCAGGGATCTGCGCACTTAGCTACGGACTACTAGGCCTCTACGCACTTAGCTACAGAGCCTTCTCCTACTCTACGACTCAAAGACACAGTTCACACTATGATTCAATCACTTAGACTTCTCATCTTCTATTCTCCCTTGGTTATCTTATACACTTAGAGCCTCGCTCTATTTATACAATCCCATGGTCTGTGAACCATGGGTAGGTCCATCCATCCAACTTTACATTACAAAACTAGGGCAGACAACCCTGTGACTCTATTATGACTTTGTGCTTTGCTCTTGTAATTCGCAGAGATTTACAACAAGATTCAATCAAAACTTGGGCTTTAAGCACCAAAACGTGCCTTTTTGGGCATTCCATGCCGAACAGGCCCCCAACACAAACAGCATGACTCGCCCTCAAGTCACTTTGCCAGTGCGACGATCTTGGCACGGAGTCCCCCCAATTGTTCTCAAACTACGTAGAGTTTAGCAGTGTGCTAAGTTGTTGCTTGTTGGATCTGTTACATATGCTGCTCCAAGACCTCTCTATCGAGAGTGCTTCTCTCAATCAATGTGTGCATCCCCTACATGTGTGCAAGCTTGTCTTCAATTTTTTCCTTGATGGTGAAGGCCTCGTCGATCCAAGGCTGGACACACACCTTTAGGACTGCTTCATATGTCATGCCGCATCAACCTACTCCTTCAGCACTTTAGCTTGCTACATCCACGTGAGCCTCTCAGTGAGGGCCACCATCTACGTAGTTCCTTTAACTTTGTCATAATGTTGTTGCAGTTTGCGCACCTCTGTCTCCAATCACTGGATGTTGGGGTCCTCCTGTAGATTTTTGAGGACCTCAAATGATTCTTCCAACATGCTGGTGTAGTCTCACACTGCACTGCGAATTTCCTCCAATCCCAGTGTGATAGCACTAGTGCGCTTTTCTCTGAATTCTATGGGAGTGGATGGC
Organism: Pinus tabuliformis; assembly: GCA_031772625.1. NCBI lineage: Eukaryota > Viridiplantae > Streptophyta > Pinopsida > Pinales > Pinaceae > Pinus > Pinus tabuliformis. Next base: position 114,042,933 of record CM062811.1, on the reverse strand, counting down.
TACACATTTAATCGCAGCTTGGTGATCTAAAGGTTCTGCTATAGCTAAAACTTTGTCGTTTCTTTCCTCACCTCGCAGACCCTTGCTACTAATCTATGGATCCGCACCTCCATTGGTATGTCTACTAGGATGGCCAGATCAGTGATGCTTTGACAAGCATCGTCTATCACATGTACCATTTGAAGAGTCTTCGTCGCCAATTCGTCACGCTGCAATATTAGCTATTCCATATTTATTTTATGCTCACTGAGGATTTGGAGTGCGCAACTCTCCCTAGCACGTAGCTCTACAGTTAACCCATCCTGGAACACATATAAGGTCTTGCACGAGAGTGCAGCTAGATTGATACTGAGACCTTTCAAGTGCGCTAGTCGAAGGCCGGTCAGCCTCATTTGATGCCACTAGTTCCCCTTCTGGTAGCACTATGGTGTTCGTTATCCTCATGCGCAACATCTGATCTGTTGCTAAAGATCCAACTGTACCAACCTTAAGTGGGTGTACCTGTAATTCCTACAACTGCGCTCTAAGGGACCCCAACATAATTTGGCTCTCCTACATGAAATCTTGGAGAGAATCATTGGTGACTTTGCGCACCACTTCACTGATGTCGTGCAGATCACCATCGGTTAGGGTGATCGGGTCAATGGACAATTTTGAGGCCTTGAACTTCTTCCGCAACCCTGCCGGCTCGGCCGAGTGCTGCCATTTCAGCTGCGCTGACATGGTTTGTAGCGGCTGCCTTCTGTGCTGCTGTTGCTGATCCGGCCTTTTCCTGCTCAGCTGCTTTCTATGCTGAATCTTGCACTACCCACACTTATGCTATCGCTACTTCTTTTCTTTGCATTTTGGCCAACTATGAGAGGCGTAGTTTGGCTTCCTCCTTCTTTTGTTTTGCCACCGACTGCTTATTTCTGCAATATCTGGGGCACACCACTCTGGCAACCATGCCTCTAGGACATTGAAAATGACATCGTCAGTGGCTACCAAGGGTATCTTTGTCCACTATTTAGTCGGGTACTTGCACAAATTGATATAGATGCTATGCATGTCCGCTTTAAATTTTTCAAAACCCTTAGGACTGTTGTAAATAGTGGGTGACAACCACGGTTTACAGTTGAACACCATTTTGAGGTTCATTTCCATGAACACCAAAAGTTTTTTCTGCCGCGTATCCACTTATCATCCTTCGTCGCCCAAAGCGAAGTGTACTTTGCGGCCTCTCATATGTCCCTATCAATTATGGGTAATTGACTATTCTCCGGAAACTCCCCAGCCACGGGCACTATGGACAACAACAACCATGCATAGTGGAACATTTTGCCTTGTTCCTAGGATTCATGGAAATTTTCTAAAATTTCCTTGTAGAGGAACTTGGATCCCCTTCGCGCACTGCTCAACTAGTGCTACTACCAGCGTGGGGACTTCATTCGCGCGGCACTTGCGCATGACCTTTCCTCCCAAGATTTGGGTTGCTATGCACACGACTTTCTCCTTAATGCTGGAGATGGCATAGACCCTTTCTTCTTTTCCAACTTGTACTTTTTCTTCATGGCCTCCATGATGGCCAAGTCACTACCCTTCCCTTCCAATATGTCCACAGGGTCCTCTCCTTTGCATGCAAGTCGAGAGACGTGGTGAATTAGGTCTGTCGTGATGGGGATGGGCTCCTCGAGCCACAAACACCCATCATGCACCACGCATAGAGGCTATCTGATGATGAAAATGGCTATTGGGGCATTGTGGAAGTGTGGCAGCCAAATCAAATTCAGTAGTCCAGCCTTGTCCACTCCGAGAAACCACTTCCATGGCACTAGCTCTGTAACCCCCATCGCAGTGTTCTGCTTGGGCTTCATAAGGTTCCTTGTCTCCAGGTAAGGGAACTTCTTGCGGTTAGCGAGATCCCAATCTTCAAATTTCAAGCTCGGCATGCATCCTAGGTGCATTCCTTGAAGCATAATGTTATCTAGGAGGAGCGAGGTCTGGAGCGAGATATTGGTCTCATCGAGGTCCTTGGGCACTTTCGCGTTCCCTTTTCGCGGGGGGACATAGACGACAAATTTTGTTGTAGAGCACGCAGGCTAAGCATCCTCCTCCATGCCTTCATCCTCCTCCTCCATGATGCTAAGATCCTCTAGATCTTCTTATTCATAAATCGTCTCTATGTTGAAAGCATTCCCCTTCTCCTCCATTGACAGTTTGGTGTGCAACGGGTTTTGCGGCGACACACGTACTGGGACCATTACTTTTTTGTCCTTCTTGGATCTTGGGACACACGTACTGATACCATTTCTACCGCAATCCCTGTGCCTTCTAGAACATCGCCCACAGTCAGGGTCTACATGACCTCCTCAATGGTCATTTCTATTATGTCCATAACATCTTAAGAATTTGGCATTGTACTCATCCAAAAATCTAGCACTCAAGGACGCAGGGGCTCAATCAATGCTCAACTCACAACACTCAGGGCTCTGCTCAATCGTTCAATTCACAAATTACCAAGTGTTGTTTGCTGGGAATCCCTTTGTATTTTTAGTGCTTTTTGAATTCGAATTCGATTGTTCCCCCCAATTCGGGTTCATTAATGCTTTCTTGGCGGTATATTTTCCCAAATTTTGTCAATAAATCGCATCTTAAATGCCTTTCATCGGCTGCATTTGGCCTCAAGTCAAGCATCCCATCATGAAAAGTGACTTCAATAGTCACTTTCTGACCCACCCACATAGCAGCACAGCCCCCTGTGCGTGGTCACAGACCTTGTGACTTTTTGTTTCGGCATGCAGCTCCAACCTTGCGCAGCTTCTGGGCAGAGTAGTTTATAGTCTTGCGCTTCCTTTCAATTGCTTGGAGCACTAAGATTGTTCCTTCCTTGGCTAGTCAAGTGGTCGTGCCACCTATGTGTAGTTTCCTCCAATCATCCAACATTCCTTCTAGGAAATACGTACCTTTTACCATTTATGGCCACATCACGCACCATATCCTCTACAACACATCAGCCTAGTTAATTCTCTTAGTAATATGCGGTGCAAGCCAAGGCATTAGACTGACCAATTTGCAACGATAGTCCTCAATCTTGTCAGCATGATCCTGCACACCCTGTTTTATCACCATGGTCTTCTTATCAAGAAACTAGTCCGTTATCTCGTCTTCCATCTTCCTGACTCCCACTTCTACAAACACATTTTTCCTCCTTAATCGCACCCTTTACTTTTCAAGTTCTTGGAGCCTAAAATTTCCCTATTGGATTTTTGCTTCCAAGGTATTACGAACTGTCGCATCTATTGGTGTGATCGTGCACAGCCTAAGTTCTCCAAGTATTATACGGCTTACATCAATTGCTTCATACTCCAGCCTTGGTGGTGCCTGCATGGTCAGGTTTTTGCACATGGTCCTATATGCCTAGAGAACCACTTGTGTGCGTAGATCCCAGTCAGCCAGTTTCACCTGGTGGACTGTATTTAGTGCTTCACATACCCTTTCAACAGCTTCTGCATGAAGATGATGTTGTGCACTTGGTCTTACCATACTTCCTAATCCCACATGGAGTGGTCATTCGCACCATTGCCTTGCCCGCTCCTACTTACTGATCGTGTTTCCTACCGCGAGGATGGTGTACCTTCATGCGGGTTGCACAGCATATGCCTGTATCCATTAGGAAAGGTGGGCGTGCAAGATGATTTTCCTGTCATACATGGCTTTTATTAGCATTTGAGGCTTCCCTAATCGTAGGCACATCATCCTTTTGCATTCGTGACATTCCTCAAAACTCTCCTGGTGCGTACCCCACCACGTTGTGGGCGTAGCACACAGTATCTATTTTAGAGCGTTGAGGAGCTATTGTTCAGACACTTCTTTTCCAAATTTGTTCAGGAACCCCTCGACTTCACCAAATCCATTGTACGTAGTCAGACCCCTTATCTCTGTTGCTACACATGGCAGTGACCTTGTCATCATGTTACAGTTGATCATGGTTACCTTGTGTAACTGGTTCTGCCATCATTCTATTCCTTCGTCAGAATCTGATGTGCAGAAGATTTTACGCTCCCAAGGTATTCGGCCATCCACAGTGGGATTTACCTAGTCTTGCTCCTACACAGTTATCATGTAGATGCAATCCAGTTTATTGTCACTATCATAGTCGTGCACTAGTTCTGTGTAGCGCGATCCGTCTACTAGGTCTAAAGGTCCCACTACGTGCAATGACATTTTCTCAAAAATCATCTTGTGCTTCTTTGGATTTATCACTCCATTCATGTCAGTGGCCCAATCTATTCCTAGTAATGTGGGATAGGGATCTTTGCCATCAACAATCTCTATCACTTCGAAATCTTCTAGCATGCTCGCTCCTTCGATATCTACTATGGTTCCCTGCGATCTCCCCATAGGTAGGATCTTTTGATTGTTTGCCATTTGTAGTTGGATAGGAGACCATTGCAACACAGGCCTACCCATGTGCTCCCATGTCTGCTTTGTCAAGACGTTTGGATCCGATACTAGATCCAGAATCCCTTGATCCATCTCACATTCCTCGATCTAGGCGGTCAATCTCATCTCCCTTCCTATTCGCGTCATGTGCTTCCAGAGCTTCCAGACTATGCATGGTTCCCCTAGTACAGTCCCAGCAAATCTAGTTATGAATTCTTGCAGTCCCTTCACAGCCTTGCTATCGTGCAACAACTTCATGCATGTTTCTCAGAATGTAGTGAGCATCGATGGGTCCATTTTTGGTTCCAGTTTGTCTTTATTTCCTGAATTGGAGGCATCCTCGAAGCTCAGCTTTGCTTCCATGAATGTCTCTTTACCGCACTCTAAATCAAATTCAGGTTCCTTCGTTGTAGCCTTACGAACATAGGTACCTTCTTCAAGTTGCTTGCCCTTGTCATCCCCCATCGTAATACTGCTTCAAAGCATGATATTTACTTTATGTTATTCCTTGCGTGGCTCAGACCTCATCATTTTCTGGTTTTGAGTCGGGGAGGTTGGAGTGCTCCTTTATCTCATAGCCTCACTATCATCATTGGACAGTCCTCTGCCCCATGATCAAACAATGTACAATACAAGCATGATGGTCACGTTGGATTAGTACAGTCGTGGACATAATATCTTGGCCCTTTGCAATTGTAAAATATCAGTTGGTCACAACCTCTTCCTGGTCCCATTCCTACTCAGCCTCATCTGCGCCCCTGAAATCCGGTGAGCACTATTCCTATGTTTTAATCAAGGGCATGTGCTTTGGCCTAAACTCTGTAGGTAGGAGTCTGATTCGTCATCACTTCATAACTTCTACATGTGTGCTCATCATGTCCCACCAATCTGCAAGAATTACAGAACAACTGTTGGGAAGTATGTGTATAATTGTGTAATAGATGGAAGTTATCTCTAACATGCTCCCCTCCTATCTCACAAATCACACACCACAATGCAGGAACCACACTTGGCCCTACTTGTGCCTCCAGTTTCAATGGCATTGGTCCTCCTCCACAGAGTTATTCGCAAACACCAGGAAATGGTCCTTATCATGCCACTGGCCCTTTCACTTTATGCAATATACATTTTCGTGCACTTCTGGACGAGCCGTACTGTCTTGTTTCAAACACTGCACCTCAAGGCAAAAGTTTTTCAACTGGGCATGAATCTGTTGGACTCCCAGGTTATGATATTGTATTGGAGTCTCATGTAATCTCATAGCGACCTCGAAAGGTTTAGTCTGAGTTGTTAGCCTATGTTGCGACAACGCATTCCGTAAATGCGATGTTAATGATGCTAAAAACTATTCATGATGTTGCCCATCTGTTAGTGTCATGTTCGCTTCACGAATTGTGCACTTCAATCTTTGATCCAGCTCCCACAGGTTTTCGCCTAGTAGAATTGTGATTTTCTTGAATCCAATGATCGACTGTGCCTCCATTTTTGGTCTGCTAAATTCCTTGTTTAGCACATCTTGGATATCCATTATCCTCGCATTTGGATTTTCATTTGAATGTTTAATGTACCAGGTCAACGCGTGATCCTGCAGAGCACTGACCAATGTTGCCTTATTTATATTTTCATCCATGACACACTATGCTTCCCATACAACTTTTACCATGAACCAAAATTGATCCGCATCTTCATTCCCTACTCCCTTGAACACTGGTTGCTTTATCGCACTGGCCATACTGCTTCATGATGGTTGAAGAGGTGGTATGAGCGAGGTCGGGGGTGAAGATGATGTGAAACTAGTGGTGGTGTGGGTGGGGGTGGTATGCGAGGAATCCTCTGCTTTATCAGATTGATCACTTTCTTCTTGGTGAAACCTTCATGAGTTCTTCCTCGCCTTCACGAAGGTGAAATCAAGGGGCTAGTTTCTAGTTCTTTGTTACCTTCATTTTTGTAGATCTTCCCACTCCGCATAGCCCCAAACATCAACTTATTTGTATAACCTGCTTTTCAAACAGTAGCATTTTAATCCAGGTGTTCAAAGATTTAACGTACTTATCTCGTGGTCCCTTGACGAATCGTCGTTCTGCCTTGCTATAACTAACCGAAGTATCTACCATGAATTCGGTGATAAACCCTCTAATGATCTGATCCAACCAATGATCGACAGTGCATGCGATCCTATTTTCCAATACTTCCAGCCTGCGCACCAACTATGGAGTGCACACAACAGGTTTGTCGAGTTTACACCTTCCTTGGCTATCTGATAGATTCCCTCTTTCCTACACCGTGAACTCATGAATCTTTCTGTCTAAACACTCTTCAATTCCTTTCTTTGTCGAATTCCAGTGATACGACATCAGACATCTCTATGCAGATCCTAGTCCTGGCAACAAAACCCTTTGTTAGATTGTTGGGGCCTGACCCAGGTTCAAAGTTAGTTAGCCAAAAAAATCCCAGTACTACTGGCCCTTTTGGCAATAGTATGCGGAGCACGGACTGAGATCTCACCCGAAGTAGTATGGAGGGTGTTGGAACTAAGTTTCTACACCCTGGAGATGTCTGATGATTTTGACTAATCTGCGGTTTCTCCTTGCGCACAGGTTGCTTCGTGCACCTTCCTATTCCTCGCAACCTGATACACTGCCTTTTCGAAACCCTATCCTGGGGATGTGTCGTGTTTTGCACTATTAGCCAAGACCTTGTTTATATCCAATGTTAGTTAATTATCTTTTCCTACTTGAGTGATTTGAGTTATACTTAACAACATAAAACATTCATACAGGTGCGTGCAGTAAATAAACAGTATATTTGCAAGTTATACCAATCATGTATTAACCCAAGAACATATACACATAATTATAACCAAACTTCTCTTTATTGATTTTTTCCACAGTTACAGCCTCGATTTTCCCTGCACACTCAGCTCCAGGGGTCCACACACTCAGCTACGAACTACTAGGCCTCTACGCACTCAGCTACAGAGCCTTCTCCTACTCTACAACCCAAAGACACACTTCACATTGTAATTCAATCTCTTAGATTTCTCATATTCTATTCCCCCTTGGTTATCTTATACACTTAGATCCTGGTTCTATTTATACAATCCCATGGTCCGTGGACCATGGGTAGGTCTATCAAGATGACATTACATTACAAAACTAGGGTGGACAACCCTATGACTCTATTATGAGTTCGCGCTCCGCACCCACAATTAGCAGAGCTTTACAACAAGATTCGGTCAAAACTTGGGCTTTAAGCACCAAAACATGCCTTGGGGGGGATTCCATGCCCAACATGTACTGTAGTGCTGCAGAAGAAAAACCACCCTTAGTGCAACATGAATAAAACTCTAACAGATATTGTTACTATGGCCTTGATTCTATATGATCTCATCAATATAGGTAAGAAGTTTGATAATTGAAAAACCAAAAGGTAAGTTGCATTAAATATTTTAGTGCAGGGAGTATGAAGAAGCTAAAGTAAGCCCTATAATACTTGGAGAACTTAGGTCACACATGATCACACCAATAGATGCGACGGTTAGCGAAACCTTGGAAGCAGAAATCAAAAGGAAAATTTTGGGCTCCAAGAACTTGAAAAATAAAGGGTGTGATTAAGGAGGAAAAGTGCTTTGGTAGAAGTGGGAGTCAAGAAGATGGAAGACGAGATAAGGGATGAGTTTCTCAATAAGAAGACCATGGTGATAAAATAGGGTATGAAGGATCATGCTGACAAGCTTAAGGACTATTGCCAAGAATTGATGAGTCTAATGCCTTAGCTTGGACCGGATATTACTAAGAGAATTAACTAGGTTGATGTGTTGCAGAGGATAAAGTGCGTGTAGTGGCCAATAATGGTAAAAGGTAGGTATTTTCTAGAAGGAATGTTGGATGATCAGAGGAAACTGCACATAGGTGGCGTGGCCACCTAACTAGCCGAGGAAGGAATAGTATTAGCGCTCGAAGTAATTGAAAGGAAGCGTGGGACTATAAACTACTCTGCCCGGAAGCTGCGCGAGGTTGGAGCTGCGCGCCGAAACAAAACGTCACAAGGTCTACGATCACGCACAGGGGGCTACCCTACTGCGCAGGTGGGTTGGAAAGTGACCATTGAAGTCACTATTCACGATGGGATGCTTAACTTGAGGCTAAATGGAGCTGGCAGCAGGCATTTAAGATGTCATTTATGGGCAAGATTTGGGAAAATCTACCGCTAAGAAAGCATTAATGAACCAGAATTAGGGGAATGGTCAAATTCGAATTCAAAAAGCACTATAAAATACAAAGGGCTGCCTAACAAACAACACTTGGTCATTTACGAATTGAGTAATTGAGTAGAGCCCTTAGTGTTGTGAGATGAGTGTTATTTGAGCCCCTGAGTTCGCGAGTGCTAGATTTCCGGACAATTACGATGGCAACTGCTTAGGATGCTATGGACATGATAGAAATGACTGTCAAGGAGGTCACGCAAACCCTGACTATGGGGGATGTTCTTGAAAGGGCAGGGCTTGTGGCAGAAATCCCGAAATCACCGCGCACTCCATACCCAAGAAGGACAACCAAGCAATGGTCCCCATACATGTGTCCACATGGAACACGCTGTGAGAAACTGTCAATGGAGGAGAAGGGTAAAGATGTCACCATAGAGATGGATGAAGAATAAGAAGATCTTGAGGATCTTAGCATCGTGAAGGAGGAGGATGAAGGCATGGAGAAGGACACTCAGCCTACGTGCTCTGCAACAAAATTGCTCGCCTATGGCCCCCCACGAAAAGGGAAGGCGAAAGTGCCCAAGGACCTGGATGAGACCAAGAGCTCGCTCCAGACCCCGCTCCTCCCAGATAACATTATGTTTGAAGGCACGCACCTGGGACGCATGCCGAGCCTGAAATGAAGATTGGGACCTCGCTAACCATAAGAGGTTCCCTCACCTGGAGATAAGGAACCTCATGAAGCCCAAGCACAACACCGCAACAGGGGTTATAGAGCTAGTGCCACAGAAGTGGTTTCTCGAAGTGAAGAATGTTGGACTAATGAATTTTCTTTGGGTGTCGCACGTCCATCGTGCCCCAATAACCATTTTTGTCATCAGGTAGTTGCTCTGCTTGGTGCATGATGGGTGTTTGTGGCTTGAGGATCCCATCCCCATCATGGCAGACTTGATTCACCATTTCTCCTGACTTCCATGCAAAGCAGAGGACCCCGTGGACATATCCGAAGGGAAGGGAAGTGACTTGGCCATCATGGCAGCCATGAAGAAAACGTACAAGTTGGAAAATAAAAAAGGGGATACGCCATCTCGAGCATCAAGGAGAAATCCTTGCACGTAGCGACCCAAATCCTAGCAAAAAATGTCATCAGAAAGTGTCATACGATGAAGTCGATGCACTGGTAGAAGCAATGGTTGAGCAGTGCGCAGAGGGGATCCAGTTTAACATGTCTGAGTTCCTCTGCAAGGAATTTTTGGAAAATTGTTGCGAAACCTAGGAACAAGGAAAAATGTTCCACTATGCATGGTTGTTGCTATCCATATTGCTCGTGGCTGGGGAGTTGCCAGAGAATAGTCAATTCCCTGTAATTGACAGGGACGTACTAGAGGTCACAAACTATGCTTCGCTCTAGACCACGAAATAAATGAGAGAAAAATCATTTAGGTGTTCATGGAAATGAACCTCAGAATGGGAATCCACCGTAAACCATGGTTGTCACCCACTATTTAGAATAGTCTATAGGGTTTTGCAGAATTTAAAGCAGACATGCATAACATCTGTGTCAGGGCGTGCAAGGAAGCGACTAAATAGTGGACAAAGTTTCCCTTTGCAGCCATTGACGACATCATTTTTAATGTCCTGGAGGCATGGATGCCAGAGTGGCATGCCCCAGACATCACAGAAATGGAGAAGTCGAAGGCACAACGAAAGAAGGATGGAGTCAACCTGTGCATTCCACAGTTGGCCAAGAAGCAAAGAAAATAAGTAGCGCAGCAGAAGTGCAGGCAGCCCAGAACGCAACACAGAAAGTAGCTGAGTAGCAAAACGCAGCAGCATCAGCAGCATAGGTGGCAGCCACAACAGTGGGTGAGGGCCAAACAATGCCTTCACAGGGGCAAGAAGCAGAGGAAGTGGAAACAGAAGAAGGTGGCACAAACCCACAAAACATGTCAACGCAGCTGAAATGCCCGCACCCGACCAAGCAGGTAGGGTTGCGGAAGAAGTTCAAGGCCTCAAAATTGTCCATTGACCTGATCACCTAACCGAGGGTGATCTGCATGTCATCAGTGAAGTGGTGCATGATGTCACCAATGAGTCTCTTGAATATTTCTTGCAAGAGAACCAGATTGTGTTGAGGTCCCTCAGAGCACAGTTGCAGGAATTATAGGTATGCCTACCTCACATTGGTACAGTTGGATCCTTAGAAGTAGAGAAGATGTTGCACTCGCAGATAATGAACACCATAGTGTTGCTGAAAGGGGCACTCGTGGCATCAAATGAGGCCAAACAGCCTCTGGCTAGCATGCTAAAAGGTATCTATATCAAAAACTAAGTTGGAGAGTACAATATACAAGGTTTTTCTCCATAACTATGAAGCACGCCCTTGAATAAACCTAGAAAGAAAAACATAGGCACATAGGACAAATTTATATTGATAAAGGAGTCACAAGCTAAGAATGTGTAATAACAGGAATTCCTATAGGGAGGCGGGGGGTTGCGGTGTGAGCGACGATTTTTGAGCTAGGTTTACAGGCTTACAAAGTTTGTTCTCCATGGAAGGACGGAAAGGAGGGAGGTCCACTACCTCCTACAAGTAGGTAGTGGCCAGTAGAGGTAAAAAACCAATAGAAGATGATAGAGGTCCTTTAGATGAAAGGAAAAGAAACAGGGAGGAGCAGGAGGGCGCTAAATCTAAGGAGAATAACAATACTAAAGAAAGCGAGGAAGAGGACAAGGAACAGTGAACGAAAGATAAAGCACAATAGGGACCATGCAAACCCACAAATTCAATCACTCCTAGAATGGTTTTGAATGATCCTGCTCTGCAGGTGCATAGGGACCACATGCAGACATATGAAATCATTTGTAAATTCATCGGTTTATGGCCCAATGAAAAAGCTTTACAAACATGGATTAAATGCCACTGGAAACCAAAAGGAAGCATAGAACTACATCTTGGGTCAAAGGGATTCTTTACCGTAGTCTTTGCAAATATTGAAGATAAGGGTAGAGTGTTTGAAGGAGGGCCCTACTTTTACGTAGTTGCACGCCTGTATATGCGACCATGGGTTATGAATTTTGTCCCAGAACGTGGAACTTTTACCTCAGTCCTGGTCTGGGTTACACTTTCCTCTCTACCTTTTTATTATTGACACATGGAATCCTTATTTTCCATAGGAAATAAGTTAGGGCATTTTGTCAAAGCTTCTGAGGCCACCAGAAGGGGAAAATACACATCCTTTGTGAAAATATTTTTGGAGATGGATCTTTCTAGAGCTCTGCCGGACGAGGTAATCTTGGAAGTGTTTGATGAAGAATGGATGCAAGCATTGGATTATGAACACATTCCATTTAGATCTCACAAATGCCATGAGCATGGGCACCTATTTAGAGATTGTCCTCTTAGTAAAATAGAAAACAAGAGTAAAACTAACAACATGAAAGACACTAAAAGCTTTCACAAAGTGGTCCAGAAAGGAAAAAGGAGAAAAAGGGGATGGAAGCCACATCAAACAGAAAGGCAACAGGCCAGTCAAAATAGGTTTCAAGCACTAGAAGAGGAAGAGGTGATAATGAAGGTAGATGAGGCCAAGGGAGGCAGCCCAGTGGAGGAGGAGAACGGAGAAGATGATGAGAAAACACAAACATCAATAAACAGAAAGAAGAAATGATGAGTGACACAGAACTGGAAATGGACCAAGAAATGACCCAAAGTGACATGGAGATGGAAGACCACAAACTACAAGAGATTCTTGAGAAAGAGAATCTAGATCTAGAAGGATTCTTGAAACAAGGAACCAGGGAGGGAGTGGACTTGTTACCTCCAGAGGAGTTGAACAGAGTTCAACAGCTATTCTTATGGAAAACTCAAGCCATAGTGTTGGAAAGGTAAGGGAATAATGAAAGGCGGGGAAGCGAAGGTGTGAAAGCTATGAAAACCACACCAGGATTAGCACCGAGAAATGCAGGAAAGAAAAGAGGTAGGAAAAAGAAGAACGAGCTTCTGATGCAATGTGGAAAGCTAATGATAGACTCAGGTAAGATGAAAGAACTATCCAGTTACTCCTTTAAGAATATTTAATTATGAAGTTCACTTCTTGGAATATTAGGGGTCTAGGCAGTAACAAAGATTACTTAGCAATAGGATGAAACAAGAAGCTCTGGATGTGATCTTCATCCAGGAAACTAAATGTTCCATTCAAAAAATAAAAGATTCATAGCAAATGGCTCAATAGATTTGAGTTTCTGGAAGTCAAAGTAGAGAATACAGCAGGAGGCATTCTCACACTTTGGAACCCCCAAAAAATTGACATTATAGATGCAGAGGCATCTAGGGATTATCTTTGGATTACAGTGGTCATTCAACCCGTGGGAGATAAGGAAATCTACCTGGTCACGAATGTGTATGGCCCCCAAAGAATGGATGGTAAACTCAAGCTTCTAGATTCCCTAGAGGATCTCAGGGAAAGACATGCAAGAATCCCTTGGATCTTGGGGGGTGATTTCAATATGATCAAATCGTTGTTGGAGAAAAAAGGGGCTACCAGAATTCTAAATAAAGACTCTCGGCATTCCAAACCTTCATAGACAATATGAAGCTAGTGGATATTGTAATAAGTAATGGCACCTTCACTTTGAGGTTTCTGCGAGTTTCATTGTTGTTCAGATTATCTTCCGGATACATCACATAAGGGTTCTTCTTCATCGACGTTTCGAACTAGCAATGATGGTGGTTCATCCTGAAGATGAACCACCGTTCCTAGTTCGAAACGTCAACGAAGAATCCTTATGCGATGTATCTGGAAGATATATCTGAAAAAGTAATGGCACCTTTAGCTGGAATAATAAAAGAGGAGGAGAGTCTCAGGTGGCCTCCAAATTAGATAGATTCATAATCTCAGAGGATCTTATGCTCAAGGATAAGGACATAGTTGCAAGAGTTCTCCCCTTTGGAGGCTCTGATCACTGGCCGGTGCAACTGGAAATTCAGGGCATTGGTACCCCCAGGAATAGACCTTTGAGATTTGAAAATCTGGCTCTCCCACCCAGATTTTATCAAAAACATAGCCAACTGGTGGGCAGAGGATTTGAATATTGAGAGCACAAGAATGTTCCTTCTTCAAAAAATACTAAAACAAATCAAACTCAGGCTCAAGGAGTGGAACAAGAAGGAATATGGAAATATTTTTGAAACAAAAAAATCTATTGAGGGAAAATGCAAGAACTCAACCAAACCCTTATCATGGAGGGTTTTGATAAAGATAGAAGTGATCAGGAAACCAAATATCACCAAGAATGGGATAACTTATGTAAACAAGAGGAGATTTTTTTGGAGACAAAAATCCAGAGTGAAATGGCTAAAAGAAGGAGAACGTAACACTACATTTTTCCACAGATCCACTACGGCGAACAGAGCTCACAACAGGATTTCATTGATTAAGGACAAGGGAGGTAGCCTTCTCAATTCTCATGAAGATATAGAAGCAGTCCTGGTTCAACATTTTCATGGTATTGCAGAAGAAACATGTTTAGATAGAGAACAATCCATCAGGGTTATAACCTTAACAAACCAGTGTGAGAAGAGGTTAGTGAGGTCCTACAAGAAATGCAGAATGGTAAGGCAAAAGGCCTAGATGGATTCAATGTGGATTTCTTTAAAGCTTGCTGGAATATTGTCAAACAGGACATTCTGAATGTAGTGGAAGACTCCAGGAGGGACAAAACCATATTGAAGGTGCTTAGTACCACCTTTACCTCCCTAATACCTAAACAGAAATTGGCTCAAACTCCTGATAGGTTTAGACCCATTGCCTTGTGCAATGTGGTCTACAAGATAATATCCAAAATAGTGGCCAACAGACTCAAACCTCTTCTTCCTACCCTGGTGTCTGTTGAACAATTTGGATATGTGGAAGGTAGGCAAATCCTCAACAACATCATTCAAGCTCATGAGGTGGTGCACTCACTGACAATCAATAGGAAGATTAGAATGATCATGCAATTGGGTATAGCCAAATCTTATGATAAGCTAAATTGGACCTATATCAGAAACGTTATTATTACTTTTGGGTTTGATCACAACTGGATCAGATGGGTAATGGCCCTTGTTACTTCTCCGAGCTTTTCAATTCTTGTTAATGGATCTCCCTCAGAGGCTTTTATTCCTTCAAGAGGCCTCGGGCAGGGAGATCCACTCTCTCCCTTTCTCTTTATACTCAGGATGGAAGGGCTTGGTCAATCTATCAAGCATGCTAAAGTGGTTGGTAAAGTCAAAGGTCTCAAAACTTCTGAAGAGGGTCAGGCCTTAACACATCAAAAATTTGTTAATGATACCATGTTGCATGGTATCCCCACAATCAAAGAATCTCTAGCTTACAAGAAAATCTTGAGAGACTTTGCCTTGGTTTCACGTATGGAAGTTAATCTCTCCAAATCTAAGATTTTTTTCTTTAATACTCACATTGCTATTCAAAGAAATATTTCCAGAATTTTGGGCTTTCAAAGGGAGATCCTCCATTCAAAATATTTGGGAGTTCCTCTAATGGCCAAACCTTTACACAAGAGCATCTGGGATCCAGTGATTAACAAATTGCAAGACAAAATCAAGAAATGGATTATTAGATATTTAAACTTGGCTGGTAGGTTAGTGCTAACCAAGGCTGTCCTACAATCAATCCCAGTCTTCATTCTATCAGCTCTCCCAGCACCAAAAGGAGTCCTGCAACAATTCATAACCATACAAAGAGACATTCTTTGGGGCAAGGGGGGAAGAAAGAAAGAAACGGGCCTTGGTAGATTGGGAAAAAAACCAGTAAACAAGGTTTTAGGAGCCAAATTATGGTGGCAATGGGTAAAAGACCGAGACGCTCAGTGGGAAATGATTTGGAAAGAAAAATATGTCAGCGCTTGGTAGAACAAGGATCTAATAAGAATATCTGGAAATATAAAGGGCTCAAACATTTGGAATAAGGCCTGGGATAATCGAGGCTTAGTTCAAGGAAACATCTTCTAGGAAATCAGAGAAGGAAACCTAGCCCTATTCTAGGAGGATAGATGGCAACAAGAACCTATATTGTTAAAAGAAGACTTGAGGGATCTCAAGGAAGAGATAGATACCAAAGGGTTATATACAGTAAAGGATTTTTGGGATCAAACCAATAGTTTTGGAAAATGGAGAACCTAGAGGAACTTTGATTTTAGGTATGATAGCCCCCTGAAAGCTAAAGTAGAGGCTCTAAAAAAAAATTAGAACAAAGGAAGATTTTGATGTCAGAGGGGCAAGACCAGCTAACATGGGGCAACAATAATGATGGTGACTTTAATCTCAAGGAAGCAAAACTCACTCTTCTTGACCTAAACTCACAAGCTCCGGATAAGATTTGGGAAGACCTATGGAAAAATCAAGGCTAAATGAAAATTAAACTCTTCATTTGGCTGGTTTAGCATAGGAAAATTCTGACCCAGGACAATATTAGGAAGAGGGGTGTCCTCGGGCCTTCCACATGTCAGCTCTGCGAAGCCCAAGAGGAAACTATGGAGCACCTTCTGAACAATTGCATTTTCACCTCCGGTTTGTGGGATTTTTTTGCCACTGTCTTCCAACAGACTGATAGGGATAAAGGGAGTATCATCAATACCCTAAACAAATGGAGAAGAAACTTTTCAGATAATGAAGTTCTTGGCTCAGCTTGGGCCATCATGCCAAGCTTCATTATTTGGAATGTCTGGAAAGAAAGGAACAATAGAATCTTCAAGAATGAAAAGAGGCCATCCCAATGCCTTTTTGAGCAGATCTTAAAACAACTCAAGGAAACGGTTAGCACTATTGTGCGAAATCTCCGTAAGAACCGACCTTATGTTGCTTATTTGAGAATTCTTAGTGTGTTGGGTTTGCAGGGACTTATTCCTCAGGGATTGGATAAGAAAGTAATCTCCTTGGTTTCTGAGCAAGATTTCTGGCATCCTCCCCCTAAGGGCTTTTTGAAATTCAACATTTATGGGGCTTCAAAAGGCAACCCGGGCACCGCTGGTTATGGAGGTGTGTTAAGGGATGAGAATGGAAGTGTCCTTTTCATTTTCTACTATCATTTAGGAAGAGCCACCAATAACGTGGCAGAATTGATGGCTATGGAGCAATGTTTGGATTTCCTGGAACAGGATAACCGATAAAATGTGATTGTTGAAGCTGATTCTGAGCTAATCATCAAATCGGTTAAGAGGATGAGCTGGGGAACAAAGCCAGAAAAAGTCTCAAGGAACTAGAGGTTGATCCAAGGCTTTCAAAGGATTCAGCATCACTTCTAGTGCCTTTGTACAGTTATCTTTAAACATGTACGAAGATCAGCCAATAAATTGGCGGATCTTTTGGCTAATCAAGATGTGATCAGCACAGAGAACAGGGTTGCAATAAGCTAGCAAGAGCCAACTCAGAGAAGGTTAAAAGCGAATTGTCATGACCAAGAAGAAGAAGATAGGATAGTGTTTCAGAGTAGAGCCATTGAGACAGAGTCCAATTGATTCAGGAGCTTTATGTTTATCATATTTTCCACTATTCACTGGTCTCCAGTGGGTTGCAGGCCATTTTTGACCATTGTAACCCGGGTGAGCACTTTTTTAGTGAATCCAGGTGGTGGCCAAATGGGTGGCTCTATTTCTTCAAAAAAAGGCAGGTTGGTGGGTGTTTCTTCTTTCCTTGGTTCTGGAAGAGAAGACACAATGAAAGGTTGGAACCCGGGCACTATCGGCGACCACAATTTCATGGGTTTTCCATCTGCGAACGATTTACCAGGTCTGGGGTGTTTCCAGCAATCACGGGCCTTGCAAATTGGATATGGTATTTCAGATTTTTAAGCAATTCCATATAGATGGATACACGTGGTGGTGGGGTCAGCTTGAATACTGCCCTCATCGCACACTATTGTTCAGTGATATTGGCCAGTGTGATTTGATCCTCAGTCATAGGATCAAGTGAGGTGGATCGACGACTGGGATTGATCATGCAGGTTGGTGGTCTAAGGGGTTAAGTGGCGTGCTTCTTAACATTGTGAATTTGGCCACAGTCATTGGATTAAAGAGCCTGCATGTGAAGAAGTTGACGGGAAGCGTTATTTCTCTTTATTCTTGGCAGGATGAAAATCGTTCTAGGTAAGATGCATAATGTTTTAGTCTGCTCTACAAAATCGTGGGTTGGTGGGTCTCTCGAATTTGATGTCTGTTTAGACCAGTGCTTTGGCTACGTAGCTGGATTCAACTTTGTTTTGCTTTTAAGAGTTTAGAGGTTTGGTTTGTAGTAGTAGGGGCTTGTGCCTCGGGCTCGTTCACGGTTTGGTTTTTGGGTCTTTTCCTTGGTCTACAACTCCTCGTGGATTGATGTAAATTTTGTATTTTATTAATGATAAAGAAGGTTTGACTCTTGCATTAGCCAATAAAAAGAAAGAATGTGTAATAACCAAATCTTTCTAGCTCACTTTTAATCAATAGGTACATTACAATGAATAACAATAACCCCTATCAATCACGAGCTAGAAACAAAAACCAGCGGAAGGGCTTGAGTTTGGAGAGAATTATAACTAACCTCAGTCCATTACATAACAAATTTAGGTGGACTGTGGTAGGAGGGAAAGATCCACCTGAAAATTTAATATGGATGGCATCAATTATCGGAAGGATTTTTACACCATGTAGAATATGTAATCAAAACAAAAAGGAAATAAAAGCTTAAGGACAAGATTTATTTGTACATGTATATGACTGCATTCCATTGGATAGAGAGGAGAAAACCCTCTGTACACCCTCTCACCATCATTTCCTTGTAAAGTCACAAATAAACACTGTGTGTTAGCATGAGTTGGAAATGCCAAAAATGAGAAGAAAAACCAAGGAATAAAAAAAATAACCAGAAACAAGAAAAACCTAGAATTATAAACTCCTTACCACGGTGATGCACTGGAACAAAAAATCAAAAATCTTAACACTAGGTATTTACCTAAGCAAGGATTCATATTTACCTTTAGTGTTTTAGGATCTTCTTTCGAAGGTTTTGTGCACCAAGTGCTTTCCCAGAGGCTAGAGTTCTCCAAAAGGTAGTATTTCCCCAAGGGAATACAAGCTAAGTTTCTAGTGAAATAATCAGAAAAGAGAAAAGTTGATGCATAATGTGAACCATAACTTAATTCAAAATTTTAGAAGGAAAATGTAATTCATAATACCAACAAGAATTGTAGGTGTGGAAGAACCAAGGCATTGCTTGTCTTTGTATGGATAATTGACATTTTAAGCAAGAGGTACATAGAATAGAGAGAAAATTACTTGAGGACATATCGTTTGTGTGTGAAATGAGTTGGTGGACCCTCTGTAGAGTGGTACTTCGAAAGGCACCCAAAGGATGCCTGCCTAAAAACTTTTGCCCCAGAAAAATACATAACAATGGTAAACTCTTCAATGGATTTGTGCACCAACATAACAAGACGAAACCAGAAGGGGGTAGAAACACCATTCCAACACCATTTAGTGATCCACCCACTCTTAGTTTTGGACGAAGGAACCACGAAAAAAATTACCAATAAGTCATATGACGAGCATGGGACATGACTTGAACTCTACCTAGCTCCCAATATGACATAAATAGAGGCCATCGCCACTTGCCTGATACTAAAACAAAAAATTCTCAAACATCAGCTACAAAAATAACCGAAAGCCATGAATGAAAGAAAAGACGAATGAATCCAAATACGGATGATAGGATTGAATTAGGGTTGGGAGGGGAAATTAGGATTGACAAGCACGATATTAGGTCTTGTCTATCATAATGGGGGTCATCCGTATTAGTTTTCAAAAAGAAGGATGGCACATTTAGAATATGCATTGATTATCGACAGCTAAACAAGCTGACCATTAAAAGAAATACCCATTTGCCTGTATTGATGACATATTCGATCAAGTGAGAGTCGCAGCTATTTTTCCAAAATTGACTTAAGAACTCGATATCATTAACTAATAATCAGAAGTGAAGATATTCATAAGACAACGTTTAGGACTAGATACGGACACTATGAATTTGTATTGTTACCAGTTGGTCTTAATAATGCCCCAACAACGTTTATGTGCTAGATGAACCCTATATTCAACAAATATTTGGATAAATTTGTGTTGGTATTTATCGATGATCTCTTGGTATATTCCAAAATTGAAGAAGAACATAAGTAACACTTAAAATTGGTGTTGCAAACTTTAAGGGAACATGATTTATGTGCCAAACTTAGAAAATGTGAGTTCTACAAAACAAATACTTGGGCCACATAATTTCAAGGGAAGGACTAATAGTTGATCGTGCAAAGGTTAACTCCATGGTTAACTAGCTCATACCAAAGGATGTGTCTACAATTCAATCATTTATAGGACTCGTGGGATAGTACTGTAGCTTTATAGAGGGAATTTCCAGAATAGCATATCCTATCACATCTTTACAGAAAAAGGAGTAAAATTTGAATGGACTACAGAATGTCAGAAGAGTTTTGAAAAGCTGAAACATTTACTTACAATGGCTCCCATCTTAAAACCTATAGATCCAAATAACGAATTTTCAGTTTTCATTAATGCTTGTATGGAATGATTAGGGGGAGTTTTACTACAAGATAATTATGTTATAGCTTATGAGGATAGGAAGTTGAAAATACATAAAAAGATGTGGATGAATTGTTTCTTAGGGAAGAAATTCATTTAGTTAACTAATGATATGAGACTAAAATATCATTTTAGCCAACCAAATCTCAATGCTAAACAATCTAGGTTGATGGTATTCCTTAGTGAACTTGAGTTCAACATAAAACACATAAAAGGGAAAGAAAACAAGATACGAGACACTTTGAGCAAACATGCTCATAATCTAATGGAAGTGTTTGTTAGAAGTACTAATACATATTTCTCAGAGAAAAATAGGAATTCCATAAACAGTACCAGAAATACCTCAAAATTTAGCAAAAGTTATAGGAGATTAATAGTTGTGGTTATGCAGAGAACTGTGCAAAATTGTTGATTTACAGAAAACAACTGTATTTTCCCAACGTACTTACTTTGAAACGGTTGATACTTGATGAATATAATAAGAAACCTTATCTAGGACACCGAGGATACCAAAATATGGTCACAACATTGAGGAAAAAATTCTTTTGGTCGGGAATGAAGAAAGAGGTGATTGGATATTTGTCAAAATGTTTAGTGTCAGTAGGTAAAGATTAAGAATCAACACCCTGTTGGGATGATGAATCCACTACATATCTCTAAATGGAAATTGGAAATAATTTATTTAGATTTTATCCTAGGAATACCAAGGAAAAGAAGACAACATGACTCAATCATTGTGGTGGTGGATACCTTAAGTAAGGCATCCCACTTTTGGCACGGCCCAAATTGCAATCTACTTTTGGCATGGCACAAATTTCTCATATATTCTTGAGATATATTTTTCAGTTACATGGAATACCCAAGATGATAGTATGAGAGAAGGATGCAAAATTCACCTCAAATTTTTGGAAGCCATTATTTGGGGTCATGGGGACTAAACTAAATTTTGGCACTACATACCATCCTCAAATTGACAAAGTGAGAGAACCAACCAAATTTTGGAAGACATAGTCAGAATGTATCTCATGGACAAACCTACAAAATAAGAGGATTTTATTCATTTAGTCAATCATTCCTACAATGAAAGTGATCAAACATCTATAAAAATGATCTCTTTTGAAGCATTATATGGCATAAGATGCCATACACCACCTAGTTCAAGTCAACCAGAGGATAAATTGATTATAAGGTTAGATGCTTTGCATGAAATGGAGCAGGCAGTATGAAGAATTCAACAGAATATTAAAACATGTTAGGACTGAGCAAAAAGTTATGCAGAAAAAGGCAGAACACACAAAGAGTTAAAATTCAGAGAAAATGTATATTTGAGAGTGAAACCCAGGAAATTTACATTAAGAATGGGAACTTGTCCATAATTCGCGCCATGGTTTTCTGGGTCGTTTGAGATTTTAGATGCAATAAGTCCCATAGCTTATCCATTAACACTACATAGTCACATTAAAGTTTATAATTTTTTTCATGTGTCTTTAATTAAGAAACATGTACAGGATGGTTCTCCTCACGATCCTCGACAAGTAAGAGATTTGGCTCTAGAATCGAGTGATGATTTGGGTTAAACATTAATGGAAGAAATTTACTCACAAAGAGTCTACATGGGAGTGCGAAGAAGAAATTCCAAAAAATTATCCAGTGCTGTTCTAGAGGGAAGTAGCTGGTACAATAAACACGAGGGAAAGTGTAGAATAAAAGCGGGGAATAATGTAATACCCTTCCGTACTTTAAGGTTGATTGTTGTTATTTTAAACTGAGTATGTAATCTGAATGGTGTAAAAGCCATAAATTACATTGAGATATTATGTAAATAGATAAATTTTATTGACTAATAAATAACAAGATTGAAAATACTTGGGAATGAGACACTTTGAATTACCATCCTTGCATGAAATAATTCCTCCATGAGAAACATTCTAGATAAAGTTCTAGATAGTTTTTGATGGATATGAGAGAAAATCCATTATATCTCTTGTCTAGGGATTATCTAGGGAAATATGCTAAGCCTCGATAGGCATAAAGCATCACATGGGAGAAAAGAAGGCTTTAAAAGAAAAGCCTAGGAAAGTGATTGTGGAGGACCACAAATGTGAGACATTGCTAATGTAAACATATAACATGGAAGAAAGGTATGAAATACCTAAGAGAGAAATCAACATAGGTTGATGATCTCTTTGAAATCTCTTTCAGCTTGAGGGGAGCTAGAGGTACAATTCACAGTTGGGCAGTGAGTGTGCTCACCAAGTACGATTTTCTACAACGATTTTTGTTAGAAAATTTGTGCATAATTACTTATGAGAATAGTTTTGAAATTGGATTGGTAAATGGGAATTATGTGTTTGGTTTTGGTGTCTTTGAACGCTAAAGTTATTTTGATGTATATGAATACTACACATAATTTTGATGCTTAATAATTTTGCATTAAACAATAATGTCTAAGAATTGATGCATAAAGAGATTGGAAAACTAGTGAAAATATATCTTATTTTGAAGAAACATGTATAGGAAATGAAAAGAGGATATTCCATGGTTTCATAGGGTCGTATATATGGTAATGTCCCAAATTTTATTCCTAGAACATTACATTCCCCTACAGATAACTATTATTAAACTTTGTCAAAAACAATTTGCTAGAAAAACGGAAAACGTTATATGGGATAGATTTGGTACAATAATTTTGGGAAAATCGAAGTGAAATTATTGATTATAACATTATAGATCTACATATACAGGGGCTAACTCTCTCCTTTGATCTAATACAGATTTCATAAGAAAATGGTTGCACGAATCAATGTAGGAAAAAAATGACTATGATGGGTATTAGTTAAAGAATCTGGAAAGATTAAATATGAAGTAAACAATGAAACTAATGCCACTGAATTCTAAGAAAGAATGGTGTTGCTAGTCATTTGGAAATTTTCAATAACAGAGATATCTAATTGTAAATCAAAGAGCAGTAGAATACATTGAAATTAATTACAGTGAAAAACATTGGACATTATTGAGAGCTAGTCAAATTAGGATTTGTTATTTATCAGTTATTTGATTAAGTATACTGCTAGTAAAATTTTATTACTACCCTGATATATTCGCTCATTACAATGAAAATCATATATGCATTGACTACAAATGGAAACTAGTAAACTATTAAACTAAACATACACAAATAGAACACAAGTAGCTTCTTCTGCTGACATGCATAGAAAGGGATTTTTATCTAAGGTTATATGAGTTGAAAAAATTTAAGGAAGTAATTCCTCTGGATTTCTTATCAACTGAGGCAAAGATCATAGAGTCAAATCATAGAAAAAAAAAGATGAAATGAAAATACTAATGAATCGTTACCCATAAACTCACATTGAATTAAATTAAGAGATAACAATACTCTTTAAATAAACTGGAGAATAATATTCAAAATTTGGAATAAATTCATACAATACTATAGTGAGTATGCTTATATCCCTATGAAACTGTAAAGATTGATTAAAAGAAGCATTTGTGTCAAAAAATAGTCAAAGTCTTTTTAAATACAACATGCATATTATTACTATTCAAAAAGAAAAAAAATATAACTCATATTACACAAGGACTCTACGAGACATTAACAAATATAAAAAGAACTGCAGAGTACAACACTCAATTTTTTCCTCCATAACTATGAAGGATGCTTTGAATGACCCTTCAAATAAAAATATAGGCACGTAGGATAAATTTATGCTGATGAAGGATTCACAAGCTAAGAATGTGTCATACCATATCTTGCTAACTCACTTTCAATCAATAGGTACATTACATGGAAGAATAGTAACCCATATCAATCATAGGAAAGAAACAAAAACCAATGTAAAGGCTTGAGTTCAGAGAGAATTGTAACTAACCTCGACCCTTGAGACAAAAGTTTAGTTGGTAAAGGCACGCTAGAAATAACATATATTCGACTGTGGTAAGAGGGAAGGATCAAGCTATAAATTCAATATGGATGGAATCAACTTTTGGAATTATTTTTAAACCACGAAGAATAGGAAATCATTAAAAAAAAAAAACTTAAAGAAAAGATTTACCTGTACCTGTGTTTGACTGTATGGCAGTGGACAGAGAGGAAAAAACCCTATATACACCCTCTCACCATCATTTCCTTGTAAATTCACATATATATAATATGCATTAGCATCATTTGGCAACGTCACAAATGTGAATAAAACCCAAGGAATAAAAATATAAGAAAAATAAGAGAAACATAGAATTGTAAATCTTTACTACGACAATGCACCCAACCCGCGAATCAAAAATCTTCGTAACCCTGGGTAAAACCTGAGCTAGGAGTCCAAAATTTCCTTGACTGTTTGAGGATCATGTTCTAAAGGTTTCACATTCCA